>JAZAQC010000031.1:1200000-1592500 GCA_036289425.1 Rhopalosiphum nymphaeae
TTTACATTTTGTCAAAATTTTAACTTATAAAAAAATGCACATAGATATTTTTTAAATATTTTAAGATCAATCGGTAGTCTTTAAAAGCCTTTTATTAAATACTCAAACTTGATTTGTTTAAATTAAAAATATTATGAATTTTTAATTAAAAAATAAATTACAAGTGTATGTGTTTTTGACGAATCTTTTAAAAATGTCAAATTCAATAATAAAAAATCATATTTTTCAAATTTTTGATAATAAATTTATGACAATTTTAATAAGTCAAGCTTTTTGATTTAGATCCAACAATTTTATCTTAGATCAAAAAAATACTTAAAATGTTTATATATAGCTTAAAAACGGCCATAATATTTTGAAAATTAGATAAAAAGTATAAATGTAAGTACTAAGATTTTTAATTTAAAATATCAATATGTACGGACTAAATACAATTTGCTAATCACTATTGTAGATATATATAATATAATAGATATATTAAATACACAAAAATCACATTATTGCAAAACGTCGTTCCATTTGGAATCTAAAAATAAATAATAATAATAATACAAGCACATTTCATCGTAAAACCAATACCTAGGTACATTTATCATTTTACCAGAATCTAACATTTTTTTTTTTATTGTTGTTAACTAATTATTTGCTTAAAACACATTACTATTGACCTATCAATGTTTATTAAATGACCAATAACATATCTGTTTAACAAATGTGTAATTAGAAAACATACGAACTAAATAATAAATCCATGAAAAATTTAGACTTTCCCCTCGATATAATATAGTTAATTGTGCTTTTCGTCAAAAGATAATTATAGTTTTGATGTATATAAATATTTAATATATATAGTTTTTTTTTTTTATTGAAATTCTTTTCAATTACCACAGAAGAAAAGCAAATATATATCGCAGTTTGTATTCAGAAGATATAAGTATTAAGTATTTTTGAATACTTAATTTATATTATTAAAGTAAAACTTCTTTACGGAGACGAAGCATAAAAAACAACAGAATTATCCTCACAGATTTTTTGACAAATTTCTCCCGTCATAAAATTAAAATAAGACAGATGTCATAGACCATGATGGTAGCGCTTAGTTTAATTTTTTTTCCATTTTTATTCAAGATTTTTAATTTTAATTTTAAATATAATGATTATCTTTGTTATCAATCTGATTTCTCCAAAAGAAGGTTTTGCTAATATTCTTTGTATTGTTAGTTATAAATTCTATAAAAAATATATAAGATAAGAAGTGAGATTGATTGACACAGATTTATTTTTTAAAAGTCAGATGGTATAAAACATCACTATGCACTCCGTGTTAGAATTTCACCCTCGTTTAACTTAAGTGCTCAAGTTGCATTATTTTTAATTTAAATGTTACAGTTATTGCAAACAAATAATAAATAATTTTAGGTGGAGCTCGTCTTCCACAATAATTTGTTAAAAGAAGATACTCATTAATATTTTTTTACTACAAAATGTACTAGTTACGAAGATAAATGTTTAAATGTTTGTGAGTTCAACTACCCAAAATATTTTAATTATTAAATAAACTATTTTTTTTTTTTAATATCACCGACCGTAAATGGTGTTTGACACTTACATATTAAATTATAACTTTAAATTAGAATTTAATTTATGTAAAAATAAAAACTAGTATAGCATTAAATATTGGCGTCTATATCATTAAAATGTATTAAAAGCGGAAAATTTAGATCAAGTAATTAGAGCAAAAATAAAACAATTCATATACTATGGTACTTTTGATATATTTATTTTTAAATTATTAAATTTAAATTTTTCTAGAATATTTATACTGAAATAAATTTACCGTACAGATAATATGATTCCGATTTATTATTTTATTCTTATCACTTATTATCGTCATTAGATACTCTGGTCTCACACCTATATAATCGTATTTTAAGGTAGATGAACAATTTACATTATAATATATAAAGTAATATTTCGGCATTTAAACACTGGAAAAAAATGAATAACACATAAAGTAATGAAAATTATTTAAATCTGAATATTAAAACGAAATAATACGTACATTTTTAGTGAACCCATTTTTCAAATTGTCAATGAAGTAATTTTATATTTCAAATAAGCAATATTTTTTTCCAAGATGTCATATCAATCATAAAATATTAACGGGTTTTTTGAAAATGTACAGTTGGTATAATTTTCACAATTTCCATTGAAATCAAGTAAAACTGACATTAAGATAAAATTATAAAATTTTGTATAATGTCTATTTTTAATAAATTTAAAGTGTCGAAAATAGACTGCCGTTATATTATTCATGACTATTCTGAATGTCTTAGATTATAATATTAGATGGATACATTTTGATAATAGTAGCTTCAAATTTAATCAAACATACTGACGGTAGGCCAACTCAAAACAGTGAGTACTGAGCATATAGGTGTGATATTATATATATATATTTTTTTTTTCAAATTTAACTTCAACTTGAGTTTTAAAATTTAAATTAAAAAGTTCGTATTACGTTAATTTCAATTTTCAAGAAGTTAATAACAAATAAATAAATATATAATATATGTATATTTAATTCGATTAGTGTAAATATTTAAAATTGAGGTTAACGCGGGTGCAATAACACGTTAATATAATAATGTATATAAATTGAAAAACTGCATATAATCAAATATAATGAAACTAAAAATTCCAAGGACATATAAATACCATTAATAATTTCACACCTTTGATATCTACTATTTTAAATCCGTTGTTACATTTTTGTTGACGACTGTATTTCCGATGCCCACGTGGCATCTACAAAAACACAGTGGAAATTTCCGCTCATGAAATTTGATACTTTTTTTTTGCACATTCATTCACATAAAATCAACAAGTAGGTACTCGATATTAAATCAAACTAAACTATGTTTGGAAGCATTTACTTTTTATTGTTGACTAAACACAAATTCGTAGATATTATTTAATATTACAGTAGGTATCTATAATTGGATTAAGAACATACTTAATAAATAATTGTAAGCTTAAAAAAAGCCGATATTTAACAAATACCTTTAAGTAAAATAAAATATAGACGTACGTGGAATAAAATATAGTAAGCTATGTCCTATATAACTTATGATGTAAAAATACGGTATTTTATATAATACTTAATGGTATTTTACTATTTTCTACCTTGTATTAAAATATAGATAAAATTAATTTTTATATTTCACTGTATTACGCAATGTATCAATGAATCGTACACATTTTATACAATATATAATATTCAAAATTCAGTTATTTTACAAATTACATAAACATTTTACCCTTTAAAATGGAAATGCATTACAATTATAACTATGATAAAAATAAAAGAAGGCTCGTATTAAATAAATTTGTATACGACTATATATATATATAGTTAATTCAAATTAATAAGCAATCAGAAAATTAATAAAACGTTGATGATGATAATTAACAAAAAAATTAAAGATACATATTAATTAATTAAAACCACATTGACTAATGATGTGATAAATAACAATTTTATCAAACATAACTCATAGTACTATGTTTTGGTATATAAATAAATATAAAAATAATATTATACCATTTAAAAAATAATAATTGTATATAATGTATTAAGTATGAAAATTCATATTTCTTGGTATAAGTACTAAGTAGCTCTTATAATTCAATAATAAAAATAAATTTAATCAAACGTGGATATTAAGTTTTAATTTTGAAACTAGTATCTATATTTATCTATATATTTACCATATTTTGACATTGTGCAGATTACAAATACAATTTTATTTGTATGAAATAACTTGCTATTTTTTATAAATATAAGTTTCAATGCTAATCAAATAGTTATTTTATTACAGAACTAACATGGACATTATTATTATGAAAAAGTGCTGTATAACAGGTATATTCGGCATTAATAATGAATAATATACGACCTTTTTGGCGAAAAGGCATTTTGACAAACGTAAGTTTTGGCAAACAGTCAATTTGGCAAAAATGCATTTTATTGTTATATTTTCAAACGATTATAGCTTTCATAAATACACGTAAAATATATAAAAATATATATACTTAAATATTATTGAATCTCACATATTATCTCAAAATTAGATATTTATGTTTTAGTTTCTTTTACTGATGTTATAACCAAATGTCTACCAATAATTTACTTAGTTTTTTTTTTATATCCTTATACCTACGATACTATCTATATATAGCTATATAACTCAATGTGAAATCAAGTTCTTTCTCAGATAATTAAATACATTACAAACACGTAAAGAAACTTATATTAAACACATAAGTACATAACTAATAATATATTTGATCATGTTTTTAAATTCTGAAAATTGAGGTAGCTATTGTGACGTAAAATGTTTAGTGGTCTCATAGGTAGTACTAATAATAGTATAAATATTAAATTTAGAGTACACTGTGTAAAACACTGCATATTTATACATATGATTATTTAACAACGTAGTATATATTGGTTATCGGGACAGGAATACAATTGATAACAGCGACAATCGACAGAATTTGTTGATTAAATAAAATACAATATATTTTAAATTATTATGCTTTTAAAATAGAAACATAAAATAAAAATGTTAAATAAAATAAGTAGCTACTACAACTAGTTCCTCTGATATTGGGAATGGATTTATATAAGCAGCGATGTAGCGAATGTCACAAAGTCTATAACTTACATAAAAATAGGAATAGGAATGCGGGTTGTTAAAAAGTCATGGCTAAATCTGGACTTGCTTAACCGTATTTAAATATTAACGCTAGTATCATGATCATAGATTCAGGATTTACTTAATAATAAATAGAGATCATTTGTGTAAAAAGATAAAAATGTATCTAATATGTGTGTTTTATTATTTTATACATATAAATTATATTTATATCACACTATAGCTTACACATTCACAACCTACATTTACTTCAATAACATTTTTTACATTAATTAAATATATTATTTACTACTATAACAACCTAAAATTTTGAAATGCATAATAATACATACTATATAATTATTAAAAATCCGATAAAATTGTTGATAGCAATAAACAATGTTTATCAGTTCATCAGAATCTAAAATTATGTTCCAAAGAATGTACTATTTCATTATAATCATTCAAAAATGTAAATGTAAGCAAAGTACTTACTATTTTTTACAGCAATTAAAGTGTATAGTATCCTCTTAGAAGTTATTTTTTAGTGAAAGGCTTTTAAGTAGTAAAACTATCTTTTTAATAAATAATTTTTATTTACTTCATTGAGCTCTACACATTATGTTTTGTATCAATTAAAGAGCAGCACATCATAATGAGAGTGTTTTTAGGTCCCTTCTTCAATCCACAAGTATTCAAAAACATTTAGTCTTGTTATTTTAATAACACTAACAAGAGTCTCAGATTATATTATTACATAAAAAAAAAAAAATTGAATTAGATGTAGTCTGTTATTTGAATCCTTTCTTTACGTTGGAATGCGGCTATTTATTAACCAAAATAATGTATGGTTAAAATAAAACAAAAATAGTGAAACAAAGGTTGACAGTTAAAATACTTACCTCAATAAAGGTCAAAAAAAAAAGGTTTTTATAAGCGTGACATATACTCATAAAATCGATTTTAAATGAATCCATACAATGAATTTAATCTTTTTAAACACATAGTAGATACTGAAATAAAACTACTCTAGTGAAATAAATTATTATTGCCTTCAGTAAATTTGAAATTATATTCTTCGTGATTTCTACAAATTATAAAAAGCAATGTATTTCGTAAGACGTAAATGGACAATTCAATAACCGAAAAGTTATTAAATATTATTTTATCTTGTTTACAATTTTTTTAGTGACTTTGATGTTGTATTTAATAATTTATTTTGAAATGGTAAGTTATACAATATTTGAAATCATGAAATAATAAAAAAATATATAGGTATGTACATTATACATAAACAGGGTAATTCTTTTATCGAACAATATTCATTATTTCAAAATAATGTTTTTTTTACGATTCGAACGTGTCATTCAAAAAAGTAAAAAACTTAAAAAATATATTATTTCTTAAATTTTGTTTTATTTCAACTGAAAATTATTTTAAAAATATATTTTCAAAAAAGTTAATAGATTTTGAAATACTAAGTATTACTTGATAAAATATTCACCAATTATACAGGATGATTCAACAAACACCCTTATTCTATTTTTTTTTTTTTTTTAAATAGTTTGAATATAATAAATACTAGATCCAATATTACATATATTTTATACGTTCATAAAAAACTATTTTGAAGACTATTATCCTTAATATAACATTTTAATAAATGAGAAACAACTCGTACAATTTTTAATTAGATAAGTACATTTAAATTTTCGAAAATGTTATCTACTAATGAATTTACAATGAAAAAAAAGTGTTCTCGTTAGGATTAGAATAAAAGAAGTTTGTATCATCATAGAACACTCTTTGAGTAGAATAAAAAATCTCGAGAGTTTTTTAAAAAATAGTGTTTAATTATATTTAAAAATTTTGAAAATTAGAATTATTAAAAGAAAAATCAGAGATTAACATGCTCGGTGAAGCATCATAATATGTATTTAATATACATGTAAGTATATATTTTAAATATTAAAACATAATAAATGCGTTAAATACTTAAACGGAAAGACTACATTTTATACTGTTATATTTATCTTGTTAAGTAGCTTTATCTCCTACATTTATTTTTAATTTATTAATTAAAGTTAAATATTTTTCGCAACGATAATATATTTTATTATTGTATACAAATACAATTTTGAGTGATAATTAAAATTAACTTTAATATACTAGTGAGTAGTGAAATATAATAATAGGTATTTCAACAATATTGATTTATTTCAAAAAAGATTGATCATGGTTTTAAAAAAATAATAATAAACAGTAAATAGTAAATAAACTTATAAGATAAGAAATCTTATTTTAAAATTGTATTATTAATATTTTTATTTAAAATCTTATTCTAATTTTCAAGGCTTCGGTATTAAGTTTAAAATTGTATGAATATTTTAATATTAAAACAATTTGCAAATTATCTTGATTTTGATAAATTTTGTAAAAATTGTGTCTAGGTGTTTATATTTTCTTTATTTTCTTAAATGCAGTAAGGAAGCACTTATTAAAAACCTTTTACTTATTAAATTTTCAAGGGTTTTGTCCAATAACAAACATTTTATCGTACGGCAGGAATTGAAAAAATAATTAACAATTCTAAATAATATCTAGAAATAGCATAAAAAGAACCGAAATATATTTTAAAAACTATTTCATGTCAAGTATCTAAGTACTAATATGAATATTTGGTAGACTTTAAGTTTCTAAAGTCAAAAAATTTTTGAGTTACATATTTTTGACCACCTTAAAGTCCCAACTAGATCCGATTTGCTACCAAAAACCATCACCTTTGAAATTAACGATCAAAACATTTTTGCTGTATAAAACGTGCACCGCAGGCACACACGACATAACACATTATTGTAAAATCAATAGGTATATTTATCGCTCCGATTATTAGAATCTAAAATCATATATGTTTACTATGTAATGTATAGGTCGTACCAAGTAAGTTTGATCATATTTTAATACGCCGTAAATTGTTATGTACGTTTTACAGCGAGACGAGAAACCCCTCCTCCCCCGACCGCGATATATCAACAAACAAATTACCCCTAGCACATCCCAAAACGGAAAAACCGACAAAAATAAACACCACCGCGACGGTGTATACACGCGATAATGTTATAACGACGCACGTGATAATGACGTATCGTGTTTTTTTTTTTCAGGGCGCGGACGCGATGGCTCGCGAATTGATGGCACCCGACGGCCGCGATGCTGCCCGTATCCATACAGATGCGCATCCTGTGGACGTTCGCGATGGGCACCGTGTTCGTGGTGCTGTTGCAGTACCAGACGTCCGGCGCCTGGTCCCCGCAACAGGGCCAACCCGCGGCCCGGCCCGACCCGGTGGCCGAGAACCTGGTGTCGCTGGCCCTGTCCAAAGTCGTGGTGGACGAGGACGCGGGCGTTTCCCGGGACTTGCTGATGGGCATCTCCCGGCAGATCGCCAGGTACGTAGTGTACAGCGCCAGTTGCAGCGGCGTCGGCGGCGTGGTCGGTAACGGCTTCGGCGGCGGTAGCTACGGCGGCGGCGGCGGCGGCTTCGGGGCGGCCACCGTCGAACCGAACACTATTTTCGTCATCACGCCCACGTACCGGCGGCCCGAGCAGGTGGCCGACCTCACCAGGCTGGCTCAGACGCTCATGCTGGTCAGGGACATACACTGGCTGGTCGTCGAGGACTCCAACACCAAATCGCCGCACCTCGCGGTCCTGCTGCAGTCGTTCGGCGTCAGATACAACCATTTGATCGGTAAGCCCGCGCCGACGACGTTTGTTTTTCTCATATTATTATATAATAACCATAACATACGCGTTGTTCGTTCGTTTCCGTCTGTTCTGCTCGTTCGCTACTATAATATACTATCATTATATTTGGCCGACGGTTTTATCTTTTAGTTGTACTTTTTACCGCCAATATAGGATAGGGTAGGACTATTTGAATATTATAAAATTCTATTAGCAATTTTTAGTGAGTGGTCTGAGTAATATATAGGTAGTTAAGTAAATATTACTGAATTTTATCGATTTAGATAAATAGGTACATCGACGATTTCAAAATGATAATCTAATTTACGATTTATGAAGAGATTGGTTCTCGTTTGGAAAACAAGAAGTAGTTTTGTATCACCGCTAGACACACCTTAAATGTCATACAAATTTTAAGTGATTGAAAATGTGGTTAATAAGTTTATAATTATTAGGTATATATTTAAAAATGTTAAAAATAGAAATATTAATCAATCCAAAATATAAAAGGTACGAAAGCATACTTGGTTAATCGCTGTGTTATATATATAGCAACATACGAAGTTATGGTAGATGGGGACTGCAATCCATAGGTTTTCATAATTATATAATTATTTAAATATAATTACAAAAATTAAATTATACATCAAGTAGAATTATAGAAATATATTTGCTCCAAGTAATTTATTCTTGCGTTATATTAGATTTCATTTTTATATAAAAAAATGTTAAAGAAAACACTAATATTTATATTATATAAAACAATATTTTAAACCCATTTAAATTTAAAGCAAACGTTTTATTTTTTGTAGATGGGCAACAAATAAGCAATTTCACTACTTTTTTCTTTTCAACAAAATAACTAAATTTTGCTAACTTTTAAAGTTTTAACAGCAACTTATCTAATAACACTATGGGTACCTCATCATTGTAAATATTTACTAAACTTAAATAATCAAAATTGGCTTCATTTTAATTTATATCAATAATATGCAAGTGAACAAAAAATGCATTTACTACTACTATAATTATATAATAATTTATGATTGTAAATAATAAATGCATAAGGTTTCATTGTAATGTAAAATAAAAACAAATTATATCGTAAAAAAATACTACAAATAAAATGAAAATGTGCATTTATATTAGTCATTTGTTATATATATTATGAAACTGTTGTAATTATTTTATTCTCTCAAATTGAGGGAGTCCCGATTATAACAGAGAGATTTAAATATAAATGCACATTTTTAATTTTAATAATTCTGTATTTATTCATCAATATGATTAATTGATACGACTAAGATAATTATTATTATAAAATTTTATAAGCACTCGTACTATATCCCTATAATGGCTAATACCTACCTCCATAATTCTGTGTACGTAGATTAGGTATTTTATAATTTATTGACATCTCAAAATGAATTTTAAAAAAGTAATTAATAAATAATCATATTTAAGTTTTTTAGAGTATTCAAATTAAAACAAAGAAATGTTGTTTATATTTTTTTTTCAAAAGGTTATTAAGAATTATATAGGTACTTTCTCTCGCATAATCTCGTATAATTTTGCAAAATTTTTTTTTTTTAATTTAAATTTTAAAACATTAATTTCATATTACGTTCTTAATTTAAATATTCTGATTTATCATATTTAAATTGAAGATATTAATAAATTGGGTTATTCATTGTCATAAATTACAATACATTAAATAAATATTTGATAAAATAATCAAATTCCAAAAAACTTTTTAACTAAATAAAATCCTTTGTATAGTTACACGTGTATCATGATATTTTTATAAATAATAAAATATAATAAATGCCTCTTATACATAAATTATATATTAAATTTACGTAATAATTCGTGAAGTCAATTAACAATTTAGTGTAGTAAAATATAGTCGTTCAAAATATATAGATAGACAATATATAACATTAAACTATTGGAGAGGTTACTGTATTCTTTAATAAATTATTTATTTGTAAAGTAGGTAGGTAATTGGTGTAACTTACTGCGAAAACGTGAGTCAATAGAAAAAACGCATATTATGAGTGTACAACGTATCCGCTTTCAAATACATTGAATGTGTCATCTTGTGATCCGTAAGTTCACGATTTCCCGTAAAACATCGAAGATAAACACTAATGTTTATCTCGGCACAGAAGTATGAACAAATGAGCGTATGTGTATGATAATTTAATTGACAAAAACCATAGTCTAAGATATATCCAAGTTCACGATAGCTATATACTGGTGGGCACACTCTGTATAACATGACGGTTTATCCTATAGATTACGTTTAACCCTTAATTTGGCAAGTGTACATTATTGGTGTGAAAATTATGAAGTTTGGTTATTCTTTATATTTTGAGGCCACTGATCCCAAAAAAATAAAAAAATAAATTTTAGGACTTAAACTTTTTAAGTTATAAGATGTATCCTATGAGATACATTGCCATAACCTCATAATATGTACTATGTATCTGGTGAGATACATTGCCATATTCTTATGATATGCACTGTGTATCTTATGAGATACATTGCCATAAGCTCGTATTATAAGAGTTGCTTCTAGGGAGATACATTACCAAGAACATGTGTATAATTTAAACCGTCGGCAGTGATTCATAATAGTATATTTAATATTATATAAAATAAAACCATAACTTTAACACATTTAAAATATAAATAAACAATTTTTTAATAAAAAATAAATGTATAGGAACTTCCTTTAATGTTATTATTACTTAATGAGTTTCAATCGAAACAAAACAATAGATAAAAATATATACAATTATTTTGTGTAGTGAAAGTTTTGGAAACAATTTCTTCCTTCCACAAAACAAAGACGAGTTTTACATTTAAGACATATGACAGAAGTTTGGCCTGATTTGCAATACCTACATCTGCCTTTTGTAGTAAATGCTGGACAATGGTCTAATTTATCTTGAATCACTTCTTGTGGAGGCCTTGGTGTAACCGGTGTTTGAACTATTTTTACTTTTTGTTTTTCTTTTGTTATTGAAGAAGAAGGACGACCAACTCTTGGCCTATTTTTACAAGCCAACGCAATAGCAATATCTTTTCTAAATTCTTTTAACCTCATCGTGTTTTTTTCATTTTTGCAATCTCTTCTATACAATAACCAGGCGTTATTTACAGATAAATCTAACATCTGCGAAAATAATGCCATATACCATTTGTGTGTTTTCATGTTAGTTCGGTAAAGCGCTATAAACATATCTGCAAGATCAACACCACCCATATGAGTATTATATTCCTGTACTATTTTAGGATAAGGGACAGGCACTTTTTTTTTTTCGGTTTTTGAATATCTTTGAATTGTTTGTACGGGTTCTTCCCCTGCATAAGAGCTTGCCAAACTAACAATTTTATTATCCAACCATTTAACAATAATTACTTTATTTTTTTTATCACACTGGCTAAAGAAGGTACCCCGTGGCATTTTACTTAATTTCTTATCGTCTATATCACATCCACGTAAATGTTGTTTTCGTAATGTTCCAAGACTAAGAATGCCATATTCATGTCTTAAATAATGAATAAGCTCTGGTGTTGTAAAAAAATTATCAAAAAAAACCGTACTGAGTGGTTTATTAGGGATAGTTTTACATAATACAATAACTACTTTTGGTCCTAAACCGAAATAACTATTTTCATAATCGGAAAACTGTACATTCTGGAATGTATTTTCGCCAGAGTATGGGAAAAAATCATACACCATTCCATCGATTCCAGCACGGACAAATAGTTTAAAGCCCCACTTCTTCGGTTTATTTTTCATATATTGCCTACGTGAACCAGCCTTTTTGCCCTTGTATGGCACCATCATTTCATCTATTGAAAACTTATTTCCTTGAGAAATATTTAAACAGTTAATACGAATTTTTTCAATGAATTCCCTTGCTTTAAAAAATCGATCGGTGTTGTTATCATATTCATTATTTGTTAGGTGTAAGCATCGTAATATATGTTGATATTTTTTTAGTGGCATAATATCTGCGATGGGTCCAAATCTAGTGCCTTGTGCCCAATAATCAGTATATGACGGCATTTTAACTATACCCATCCATAATTTAATACTTAATAAATCTTTCATTTCTTCAGGAGTTGTAGAAAGAGGTTTCGAAAATTTTTGGATTGAAAACAAATTAGACTGTTCAACTAACAATTTGATTACCTCATTAGAAAACATTTTCATAAAGTAATCTAAGGGCGTTAAAATAGTATCGTTAATAATATAGTTTTGTTCAACTGGAGCCTCAACACCAAAATTAAATTTATTTATTGATTTCCAATTGAAATCTATATGTTTCAACGGCACTTTTTTTTTTGGATGGTGAACAGGAGTGATGACCGGAGTTTCAATTACTGTTTTTTTATGAACTCGAGCTGAACGCCGTGATGATGAACTTACGGGTGTTACAGATAATGATGCTGTTGGAAGAGGTGTTGCAGGACTTGGTACTTGATTTGGAGATGGTAAATGAATACTTATTTCTGAAACAGCTTCATCTCTTAACATCTCAGTTTCTTCTGGTACTATCTGAGCGTCAAATTCTTCAAACACTTCTTCATTCCAATCCTATATTATATAATATAATAAAATATAAATGTAATTTATTTATTATACATTTATATAATTAATATATATATATTATAATTTTGATTATATATTATTTTCTATAATATAACATATTTATATTTATTTTATATTATTTATATAAAATATAAATATAGTAAAATACAATAATTAAAAGAAACCTACATTGTTTTCATTCTCTTCTTCAAATTCTGCCAAGAGCCTGTCAATCTCTAGTATATTTTGTTCATCTATTTCCGACTCCGAACTAGATCCACTATCTAGCGGAGGTAAGGCCAAAGCCATCATTTTTCTAGTTCTAGAAAACATTTCTAAAATCTAAACACGTAGGTATTTATAAAATAATTTATAATATGTATTAACGCGTTGATTGCAGCACGAGTTGAACCGGGCAACTATCCGGTGAGGTACATATTTGTATCGCACAGAACGGTAATATATTATAATACCTATAATAATTGTACAGAAATAAAGACGTGTTTATCCAAGAAAAACGACACATAACTAAACATAATATTATTATTTCATTGGCCAATGTGATGAAATTAATCAATAAGGCTCCACGTGGAGCCCATTTCGAATAATTTATAATAATAGTTTAATAATATAAAATAAAATAATTTAATATTATGAATTGGTTATCTTCCTTTATTCCGAAAATCGTCTATTAATAATACAAAAATACTAGGAATGTGTCTTTTGAGATACACGTATAAACTTATAGACGTTGTGGCAATGTGTCTTCTGAGATACATGTATAAACTTATAGGCGTTGTGGTAATGTGTCTTCTGAGATACATGTATAAACTTACAGGCGTTGTAGCAATGTATCTTATAGGATACATAAGATTCAAATGACATTTAAAACTATTTATACAATATTTTAATCAAATAAATATATGTAATCATATCATAAATACTTCCTTTAATAGTTTTTCAACCTTCTTTCGTGCATTTGTCTAACAAATAACGATTTTTGACAATTTCGAATATGCGAATCCTTGTATATTTGATAACAGGATAATACTCGATTTGTAATGCTTAACAGAAAAAGTATGATAACATTTGTGCGGGAAATAAAAATATGATAGTAATCAAACAGTGTAGCATTATTAACAACGTTAAAATGTATAAAGAAAAAATAAATATTTAAATTATTTAAAAATGATAAAAGTGAGTGTATCTCATAGGATACAATACCAAGTTAAGGGTTAATGCTTTTTAAACGAACAAAAGCATTTACGCGTATCACAATGTTCTTTGTCCTTGATAGCAATGATGCTGATTTTTATCATACCGTGTACAAATGCGATTCTTCAATAGCGACTTAACATAACATTTGAAACCTAGTAAGGAGTATGTACCAATTTCTTGAAGTGAGCACAAAAATTCGTGTTATACATACATTTAAAAGTATAACAACGTATTAACAATAATATGTTATTAAATAATAAAAGTAATAATAATATTTAAAATTGTCCTGACTAAGTATACTTCCGTGTTTACATTATCCAGGTACAGCATTAGTATTATTAGGAAATGCTCGTTTACAGTGAGTAATAAAATATTTGTTTTTGAAAAACTCGACCAACTTTTTAATGCTATACTCAAATAAATTTAACCAATTGTGAAAACATATAATCAGAGTTCTGAATATCCTAATGAATAAAACTCATAATAATAATTATAACTTATACTTTATAGCATATAGATAATATTTAGGACTCAGAATTGTATGACCCAAAAAACTATAAATAATGACCTAAAAATGTTTTAAAAAAATGATCTTAATAAAATTAGTTTCCTTGTTGGTAAATACAATTTAATCTAATTAATTTTAATGCATTTAGTTTAAAAAAATCAAATGTTTCCATTATTAAATAATAAAATACAACATAATTACAGTATATACTTATTGTTGTATGAAAAATGTTATTAATAATTACTGTTTATTTTGTAATGTTTAAAAAATAAAAAAATGTTGTCACACGTATAGTTTTAAAATTTTGTTAAAATCATTTGATTTTGAAAGTATTTAAATTTATTTAAATTGTAAAATTTTACATAAATTACAAACTTTAAAAACGGGGAAGTCGCTTAGCTGTATGGTAAGTGTCGAGTTTACCTCTTCATTGAGTAGGTCAATTGATAATTACATTCGTGTAATATAACCTAACGGGTGTGTCAAATTTAAATTCAGAAATAAATAATTATATACGAAAAATAATTCTGAGCAAAGATAGCCAATAAAGATCAGTCAGCTTATATATTTCTATGCACATTTTATCATATTTTTATATTATAATTAGTAATAATTGTTTTCAATATATAATATGATGGATTCATTTTTGCTAAAATAGTAAATCACATTCATATTATAGAATAATAATCATTTTATTATTTTATATTACCTTTAAGATACGTTTGTCCTGTAATGAACAATAAGACATCTAGACGCAATGTAGATCATGTTCCAGACATATTTAGTTAATACTATAAACACTGCAAGGAAAAACTAACTCATGTGTACATTTTCTCAGACTTGTAAACGTACAACAAAGCAAATTTGCATTCAGTAGAACCAATTTTGAGTCGTTAAATTTAATATTAGAATAAATTAACCTAAAGAATAAGATTAAATTTAAAAAAAAAAACATTATCTGTATGTAACGTCAATTTTTTAAAGAAAATACAAATAATGTTCTCACCTTTAAATTTTATCATTGGTCACTTCACTCTAATATTTAAGTTAACAATATAACATTTGTTCTGTTGAACTCAATTTGATATGTTTTACAGTTGTTATGCTGAGACAAACATTTATTTACCATATACTCGAGATGAGTCAAAGAGAGAAAATAATTTTGTGTTGACATCCTCTTAAGTGAAAACTGACGTAGATACCGCAGAAGGTGTAAATAATTTAGATGCCTTAAAATTAATCAAAAATATTTTAGAAGTTTCAATTCTCTGCAAATAACATTTTTGAAATGATTACAATAAAATAACTAAAATCGTTATTTTATATTAAAAATATTAAAGTATTCATTTTCGTCAAAATTTTAACTTGAAATATATCTATAAAAATAAATGCTACGTATGTATTTTCAAGAACTCTAATTTGCTATAAAACTAACTTATGATCAATTTTGTATTAAATTTTGAGCATTAAAGAATTGAAATTTAAAACTTTAAAATATTAAACTAAAATAATTTGAAATGTTCGTGATTTTAACTAATTAGTAATTTTGACATCAATTGAACTCCAAACATTTAAGAAAATATCAATATGTATTTTTAATATTTTTAAATTGATTTATAAGCTAGGTAGTACAACTTATGAAAAATCCTGATTTAAATTTTAAAACAAACAAATATTTTTATCAAAATATATAGAAAAAAAACTTAAAAGTTTGAATATTTTAAATATCTATAAATAGCTAATATAAATAATTGGGAAAAAGTTAATGTCTATATTTTATCTTTTTTGAATGACAATAAAATAACAAAATCGATTTTGTTAAAATATGGTTTAGCACATAAATTCTCGTTTGCCCCATCTTTTTTTTTCGATTATATGGACATTTTTACTTTTGCGCTTCATAATGACAATTGATATTATGAGACAAAAAAAAAAAAATTCAATTCGAGGTTATTATTATTAATATTTATTCTGAACGATTTTAATCAGACATCATCATTCATATTTAATAATATATACCATACAGTTACCAAGCGTAATATATTATATTCACCGTGTTATATCTTATATATTACGCTGATAATGGTCAAAACAATATTAATTAGATACTTAGTTCAACAGTTTTCATTTTATATTAATACTGTCCGTAGATAGGTACATAATTTTGTTCCCGCTATCGAGACATATAACGTAATTTTAAAAAACAAAAAGTTTATTGAAAAAAAAAACCCTATTTATAAAGTAGGTAAATAATAAATAATGATGAATGAGTAACTTAATCTTCTTGTCCTAAGCCTTAGGGGGATACCTTAGGATCTAAAGTATCCCCCGTGAAAACTATATTGTAAGTTTGTAAACAATCTCTAAAACACTCGTTGGCGGTGATATAAAACAAATGTGCTAACGCAAACACGTGTAAACGATAATAATTATTATTATTATTAATACCATCGAATCGCTTTAGACACGTGTAGTTTTAGCTACCTACTTACTGTCACACACTGGAAATTGTCAAAGCCGGAAAATAATTAATATATAATTATTATTATTTAAATATGCGCAGTACGAACGACATTCGTTTGGTGTAAGTACATGTAACCCACGTCCGTCATATTTATCTGCACAAAATATTATATTGCCGGCAGTTTTACAATTATCTAAGCTGGAAACGCCTACGCTCATGTCTAACCGACAAAATTAAAACTACGGGTATATCTTTATGTCATTCAGATTAACACAAACCGTCAGTAGTTAAATAATTATAAAAAAAAAAAATATATATATATTTACAAAAATAATAATAAATGAAACGTATAACAGAAGTGACCAACTCGTAAAATTAATCAATGTAACGTTTGTATGCGTCACAACTATAATATTATTATATACGTGTGTTGTCGAAACAATTGATTTGAATTTTTTAAAGATTTTTATGTAGGCATCTATTTACTTTATTTTATTTTTAATATTTATTCAATGATTTCTATAATATGTATGAAAATTTTATTTTAAAGTAAAAAAATTAAATATTTTCGTTTACCAGATTAACCGGTGGGTTAAATTATAACGTATAATTTATATGATTAATAAAATTTAACCATCATTACAATAATAATATTACGAAATCATAAAGTGCGAGCTAGTCCATTTTACATTACATAAATATTTACCAAAATTACTTACATGGCAATTTTCATATATGTATATATATAATGTATGTAATAATCACTGAAGTAGCGAATTGTTTAACAAATGCATAGGTATTACATACCTGACAGATCGATTTTGAATAGTACGCACAAATTAAAAATTAATTTTTAAATCATATAATATTATATTGTTAATATTTAATTTCATAAATTTTAAACATCATTTTAAGTTTTAATCGATAAACTACAAATTTAGTCTTGACTATATAATTATCATACACGTAGGTAACCTAAAGATATATACGAAAACGATCGAACTTCAAAATAAATATTAATAAATAACAGCAAATAGGTAATAATCCAATTAAAAAATGCAATTATAATTATTATTGTTATAAAATATTATATTGTTATTATCTGAGAATGCCATTGTTGTAAAAATAAGTTTTCAAAACATCGCATCACCAAACATTTTTGACGTTTATGTTAAATATGTCATTTTGCTCATATTATTATTTTAGAAGTCAAATTTAATTAAAGTTTAATGACAAAAAAGGGCCGTTTTGGTAAATCGATACTGAGCATATTTTAATTTAATATTATTGAAAATTTGCAACACATTAAATAATAATAATAATGATATAATTAATAAATAATATTAATTTAAAATTATAAAGGTATAGTTTTATTCATATCGATTGTATAATAGCTACTTTTACGAATACTTCTTTCAAATAAATCGAATAGAATAGAAACACAAAAATTATTTTTTGAAAATAAATACCGTGACCTCGACCTATAGAAATATAATATACACACGTTGTTTATATACACCTACTTGTCGTCGAGTATTTTTATCGTAACGATTTGATGTATGACAATGACGGATTCACAGGAAAAAACAATATAGTCGCGTAGTCTCGGAACTTGTTAAAACCCATCAATTTTCTAAAAATCGTTACAACATATATACGACTTCAATAAACACTTTGTACGACAGAATTCGTGACGTTAAATGTGTTGGTTTATACTTTATATTGTCAATACCAGTTACATTTTCAGATTGATATTTATTTATATATATATTTGAAACGATAACTTTTAGTGTATCTAAACTGTTTAAGTTCTAGAGATAGTGTGATCACTATGATGGTGACATGGTGCAGCACTATCATTCTAATTTAGTGTTTGTCCCAAATGTGTAAATTAAATAGTGTTTTTAATGTACACACTATTGTGCATGGATAATGCAATTTTTTTTCGATTTATGATTCCCAAAATTGTTTTTCCTATTTTATTTGTCTACGCTTAAAAGCATTTAATAATAACCTCACTAACTTAAGATCATTCGGGATAGCAAATAGGTATTGATGATTTAACAATTATATACTCAATATAATTTTAATAATTTTTAACTCAAACAAATCTTTGTATAATTGTTGAGTATCAACTTAATCCTATCGAATGAAAACGCGAATGGCATAACCGGCGGCTTAGTTATAAATTATAATGATCGAAAACACTGGTCAGCCCATAAGTACTTTCCTATTTTATGTGTTATATTTTTTTTTATCATATATAATGTAAGCACCTACGTTGTGGTTGAGTATAATATGATTTGAGATGAAACCATATTCACAGTTTGTCATAATAATGTTTCACATAACGAAGATGCGTAGATAGTTGTCAAATATCGAAATAAATTGTTATTAATTTGTCAATTATAGTAATCAGTCATGGCATATAAATATTCAATTAGTTATTAGTTATTTATCAGTCGAATTGAAAATATTTTCGGAAGCACACGAATTACGTCCTGTAAAAAAGGTATACACAAATTGCATCCCAAAAAATCCAGGACGTGATTCGTATATTTTAACCAAGGGTTCTTAAACAACTAACAAAAATAAATAAATAATAATAATCATGTTAATAATGAAAATGTCAATCAAAAATGTATTTATCAAATGTAATATAAAAGTAAATAAACATTAAATCACTTAGATCTAATCAAAATCAATATAGTCCATAATATAATAAATAAATAAATAAATAATAATGTTAATAATCAAAATGTCAATCAAAAAATTGTTATAAATTCAAAAATTAGGTTTATACTATTAGATAAGCTTTTTACAAAATCTAACCTTGTTATTTTATTTTCATTAGTTTTTTTATTTGATTTTCAACAAATAAAATGTTGTTTCGGCGTTGTTTCCTATATTTGACGTATAGAAATTAACAAGCTTCTAACTAACATTACACTAACGGTTTGAATTAACTTTAAAACATCTAAAATTGTGTAAATATTTGGATGGGAACTTTTATAAAAACAAATCATTTTTTTGTGAAAAGACTCGCACGCGTTTGTCGTTCGCTGTAAACTTGAACTCTTTTCTGCCCATATTGATGGAGGGAATAGTGATTTTTCTGAAATATAATTGTTAAAAAATAGACAGCAAAATCTACAACTTTAGAATCAACCGGCTGTATTTCTGATAGTTCAAATAAAATAAAATCACCAAATTTCATCTGTACTCAAAAACGATAATCCAAAAACGTATGATAGTTGCCAACTTCTCCATTCGTCCCGTATTCTTTAGTTAAGTCCTGATCTTACATCTTTCGCCACCAAAATTTTCCTAAGTGAAAACGGCATCCTTTTATCTATGTTTCTGGCCAAATTTTCTGAATTGCATTGTGAATAGAAACTTCAAAGTCAACATAAATTACATTAATCTTAAAATCTTGGCACACTTTTGAACATTCTAAATCAATAACTTTAAATGCTTTGGAGTGAGAAATTGTTTGCTTATCTTTTAACAAAAAATATACTAAAGGCACGTAATAATTGTTAAAAAAGCTGTGAACTGTAAGTAATTGGCAAAACAATTTTGTACAATATTCAAACGCGCCATCAAAATACACTGTTTTAATTTTACTTAAAAATTTTAAATTTGATTTACATGTAAATATTACTATACCATTAATAGAATCATTTAAAAACGAAAAAGGTGAATGGACAGTTAAAATATTCGTTGGTAATTTTGGTAGTTGTTCACATCGAGCTCGATATAAATTATTTTTTATAATAAATATATTAATTATATCTGTAATTGTTAATGTACTTTTAACACTGATATAAATACTTTCTTTTAAATGTCAATGCATTAGTTTAGCTGGTCTTTCATATAACTTTAGTGTACCTTTCGTTTAAGAGAATTACTTACAATTTGCCGTTTTATAATTGCTTCAGATAGTACATCGTGGTTGTAATCAATATCACTCACGTTAAGTAAAATATTATCATTTTCGTTAATATTTAAACATACTATACACGTTTTAATGGTACATTTCCAACGTTGAATATTATTAGCCAAACATTTATGAAAACAGAACTTATACTTGTCAATTATTTTCAAATACTTTTATTTTTCACTTATAATATTTTGCACTTCCGTTTTAAAACTAAACAGTTATCACAGCTCACGTAAGTATACGAAAAAGAAACAAACGAAAACTGAACTGCAGTAAAAGATATACTAAACTCAACAATTATTAGCAGTGGATACTGTACCTATAACCTAATCAAGTATTTTATATCAGCTTGGTAAATCCAAAACATTGCGAAACTAAATACTATACCTACACACATAAATATAATACAAAGCTTAACCGATATAGTATAGGTAGAATAGAGGTCGTGTTTTATTGTTCACGATGACGATAAATGAACTTGCTTATTATTGCTTATCAATCAAGAATCGCTAACAAAGTCCATCCATTATCCAGGCTACCTTGTAATTAACACACCACGGAGAACCCCTGAAAACGAAATAAAACTATCCAATATTTAGTGGAACGCAATTCGTGTATACCTTTTTTACGGAACACAACTTTAGTGCCCCGATATTTTCGTGTAAAGGTAAAAAAAATAAGCCATAAATACAATAATGTATCCAATTCAAATTAAATAGGCACCTGAAGGGTATATTGCGTAAATACAATGATAATATTAGGTACACACAACAAATAATTATAATAATAATTCTATTTACAATAAATAATTTATATAATAAATATTATACCGATGTAAAATAAATGTAACATAATGTAAAACTGTAAATAACTGAGAATAATAATTAACATTATTAGTAATGACCTTTGCAACCAAATTATGTAATAAAGATCAATAAAAAAAAATATAAATACTGGAACTTGTTTTCATCAACCCCATACCAAAAATACATTAAAATTTGTTTTTCAACTAAATAACTATTTTAAGTATTTTTTCTATCAATGGGTATTTTTTATGCTTTAGTTCTTTAAAGTAAATATAACGAATTGTTGTGATGATCTTTTATAAAAAATAAAATGTACATTTTATAAATATTAATTTACATTTTTTTACGAACTTGTTATAGGGTGACTGTAAAATCCGTTTTAGCGAAATCTCTAAAAATTTAAAAAAAGTCCAGAAACGATTTTATTTCAATTTTACACTTGAGTTACCTAAATATAAATGTTTTTGGTTTGTTTTTTCAACGATTCAACTTCCATATAATAACTCTAACTTAGATTAAAAATAGTTATTGTGCATGGAATGCGTTTTGTATTAAATTTCATTATAAAAATACCACATTTTCAGAGCGACATGAGTACATATTCTAAATTATTAAAAGAATGTGTAATTATAACTAAATGGATTTGAAAGTTTTTAATTGTTCAAACGTGACGTTTCGTTGTGACGCAATTCACTTTTGATGTTTTACATTGAAGTTAAGCTCAACAAATTCTAACTTTCTAAAATATTCTATTTTTGAAATAAAGTGATTGTCTACCTTTAAACAATATAACGTGCTTTTGCTTTACTGTCCTAATAAATACCTAGTTATTTTAAATTTGAATAAGTAATGTCTACATAATACGTATAATATATGTATAAAGTGTACAATAAGTATAAACTTAATAAAAAGCCCTAGTTTATTTTTTATTAAATACAACTAGGTATAGTATAAGTAAAAAATGACATAAAATAATAATACCATGCTTACTATATTATTATTATACTTTCAAAACATTTCTAAAAATAAAAACTTTCAGTTGTCATTATTGACACAGGGTTCATAATTATGGTTACTTTATTCCATATATTATACTATTCATAAAATATAGGTAAATACCTCTTTTTACCTCTTCATGCACATTGTTAGAATAATATTATAATTTCTTCATTGAATACACTGTAAAGACTTACCTACGTATTATCATAAAAAAGGTTGAAAATAAAAATTTACCTGTACATCTCCGCTTGTGGAGTATTTTCCGAACGCGTTAGAATATAGTAGTATGTAAACAACTGTTACGATAAAATTCAAATATATGTACCTATAGTGGCTAGTATTACATGTTTATATGTATGTATGTGTACTGTGCGTGTCCGAATGTTCAACAACAAATTTCTATGCATGAACTATATATTTAGAAGAATATAAAAAAAATATTCATTTTTTTTGTAATCATGAATAATAAATATATTCGCACCATCTAAGTCCAAAATTCCTAACATTTATTCTTACCCCTATACGCTTCGTCTTATATCATATTTGATTATTATAATATTGATAATAGTACTTGAATAGATTATGCTTAATGTGTTCTGGATAAAAATTGAACGATCAGATATAGGTATGTAATTGATAATTAATAACGGAAGAAAAATAATAAAACGACAATTTCGTCGATAAAATATTATATTGTTAGTTTTATAACTTAACAAACAAATATTATAAGAAACCACCTATACTTAGTTATAACGTGTACGTAAGTATTATAATTTATATTTTAATATTATAGTTTCTCACTCTTTAATTAAGCGGATAAGTTACAAAAAGCTCTTCGTTTTTCTGCTTGATTTATATAGTATACTCTTGTATTGCATGACTAATTAATCACCATTAATATTATTTTATTACTATTCGTATTTTATTGTTTTTACACAAACCCAAGAGTTTTATACGTGCGACAAGTTGGTTTTAAGTGTATATAAATCATAGACGTACATATGATAAAAATCTAGAGAGGAGGTTATAAATGTCACTTAAAAAATATTAGCATATAGCTTACTATATTGACGAAGTTGAGTTAGAAAATATTTGAGGGAGAAGCCTTTAAGCCCACCAATTTAAGCCAATAATATAAATATTAAACAATTGAAATGTTGAAATGAAAAAGTTCTAGTTACGATTTTTGTTTGAAAAAATAATCCCAATCTTGGAAAAATAAGATTTATTTTGTTTAAATAAATACTAAAAATAAATATGTGTACAATAAATTTACTTAATTAGTAATTTTTTCAGTTTTATTGTACTTATATATATGTAAAAAAATGCCGATTTGAGTCCTTTCTTCTCATCAATGTTACATCAATTGGCTTATATTAAATACGCTTAGAATAAGGTTTCGCTATACATTTTATTGTTCCTATGTTTAATATGATGTAAGTTTTGTGAAAATCACAATAATATATAATATATTGCCATATAGGTACATATAAATATATTATAAGACCACATAGGGTGGTAAATCCATCGATCGATGTTTGGCTCTATCTGGGTGTATTGTTAAGGTCACTGGGGACCAACGGGGCAAAGTACTACTCAATGTATATAAGCTGATAAAGTTATATACACCGCGTTGGACGAGTCTGAGGGATACAAAGGGGAATATAACTTGTGTAAAATAACGCTTTTCGAAACATTGATTTTTTTTTTCTTCTTACAAATACGTATACGGACTTCGAACTTGGAATACGGTTTACGTATCCAATTACTTCTGCGAATAGAGTCTGTATGCATACACAAACTCACGATAGTTAAAATAGTATGTGATTATAATTTTTACTTAATTTTATAACATATCGATGATTATGGGGAGGTTAATTTCTAACAAGCAGAAATCCTCACTAGATTTAATCACGTGGGCTTATCACCATGTATAATATCAAATATCAAAGACTGTCTTTAAAATTAACTCGTTGTATGGTCAAACACACTCCAAGAATACATAAACTATTATTACAATGCGTTAAATATTTTGCAGCACCGATGCCGGAAAAATTTAAGAAAATCCGTGGTGCCAAACCCAAAGGTGTGGCCAATCGAAATCGAGGTCTAAAATGGATACGACAGAACGCCGTGGAAGGCGTAGTGTATTTCGCCGACGATGATAACACTTATGACGTCAGATTGTTCAACGAGGTTAATATTTTTATTTATTTATTTATTTATTTATTTCACGTTGTCTATTCACGTAGTTTAATCTTTAATCAGTACTAGTATATTTGTAATAATCAATGTTACCTATTACGTCTTTATTTTCTCCACTCAATGGTTGGTTGTTGATTAGTACAAAATTATTTGTTTAGAAATATATCAATTTCAAAATACAACAATAACCGTTTAATCTATACATACTATTTCAACCAAATTAATGATTCAACATAAAGTTTAATTATTTTATTTTAGGGTGTAGGTACATTAATAGAAATTATATTGTGTTGACATGGTGTATATTTATTTATTTTTCAATAATAATTTTTAAACAACAAATATCAATATATAATTAAGCTAATTATTGAGATTTAAAATTGATAAAAGAAATAGTTCATTAATTGTTACATCTATTTTAATTATGAATATATATAAATTACGTAATACTATCATATATCAAAAAATTTTTATTTAATAAATAAGGTATTCGCACAAAAAAATAACCCTATTTTTTTTATATGAACTCAAGTCTTCTATAAAATTAATTTAAACAAACGATGACCATTCTCCCCTACTATAATTTTCGACGTACAATTATAGACTATTATTTATAAAAATAACATAATTTACATTCAATGTTTATTTTACATCTATTATAAGCAAATAGAGTTGCTAATTAACATAGAAATATGTGGTAAAATATAACATGGATGGGTCACATTATCTTTTCACCACTTCTTTGGAAAAAAAAAAATAATCTTTGTCGTCTGTGTTTAAGCCATTTATCAGTAAAATTGTACCATAAAACAATAATTTTAATTAATTTTTATTGGGTTGTATTTCAAACTTTTGGAAAAGTATATGTACTTAATATTCATATAACTCTTTCTTCCTATTTATACCAATGAATGTACCTACTTTATAGTCTATACTGTAATGTTCTTCAATTTATATATTTTTTTGTTGATTGAAATTTACCTATGGCATCCTTCTTAATCTGATTCATTATAAAAGTGTATTTTTTCATCTTTAAAGTTGTGAAACCACAAACTTCTTGCAAATAATAATTCTCTATTTAATATTTCTTGTATACTTTTTTTTTATAATATTTATTAAAAATAAAATAAATATATAAGGAACTATATTTCTATTTACTTGTAACATAGTTATTATATTATTGAATATTGATAATATTTACGTTAAAAAAAATTGAATATTCACCAACCTGCCATGCAAATATTAAATACTTACATTCAATTGAGTATTTTTTTTTTAATTGTAAATATTTTTATTTTAAACTATTTTAGTTTATTGTCAAAAATAATATCCAAACAGTTTCAAGTTTGGTGGTATTTCTGAATGCCTACCCATAAATGCTAATATTTCTTTGCTGCGTTGTAATATATTTTGTCGTCAAACTTTCTTTTTATACAGTATACACTGTAAAACTGGATTGGTTTTTAGTAAATTATTTTTAAATAAAAATAATTTATAAACTGTATGCAACAATTTGTTTTCTTTTAATTTTTTTTGTCGAAAGCTAAAAGAAAAACAACATAATATAAAGTATTTTAGTTTTTATTCTTTATAAAAATAACAATTTGTGTTTATTTTAGAAAATGAAACAGCCAGGCTCTCGTATGTTATTTTAACTACAATTAAAAATATAAGGTCAATTTGTTTATTAAGATTTAAGTTAAATTATAATACCTTTAGACTGTCGTTAGATATAACTTTATAATATATTATATTATCATGTTTTTTTTATTTGATTATATAATGTTATGTTTCTATCAAAGTATCAGCAATTTATAAGTACACAAACAATTTTAGTTTCTAAATTATTGTTATTAGAAATATGAGTATATGCAATATCTATAGGTAGCGATTTCCGCTCAGAATTTTTTTTCAAGTTAGATAATTGTCGAAATGTTACAAGTTGCAGGTACCTACTATTATAAATTACACTCTGAAATAATCAAGCGAGATGAATGTTTAGTCTAAGATGAGTAGATATGAATATATGATGTGATCTAAATTTTGATTAGGAAATTAAATATCAGGTATTTGCAGAAAAAATATCTGTATGCTTTTCCCAATACGTATTAGCATTAAATCTTGCAATGTCAATAATTTCAATTTGTCTGTAATTTATTTCGATTGATAGATGAAAATTTAAAACTATAAATTAATAAATCACCACCAAAAATAAAACAGTTACACAACGAAGTAATGAAAATAAAGTTTAAATTACGTCGACGGTATAGCCACTGAAAATTTAATATTGACAATTTTTTTAAAATAACAAATTATTGTTTAAAAAAAAATCTATTTTTTTATAACCTAATAATAGTATTTTATTTTTATTAATATTTGTTTTATTTTTAATTTTGTACAAAAACAACACAATCGACAGTTATAGTCAAATAGGTATATTTTTCAAGTGTATTATTTCGATTTATCTAATAATATTTCTTCAGATATATTTTCCAGACAAAAGTTTGAATAGTTATTTTTTCTAAGATGTTCGGATAACCTATTCAATTTTTATAAGTATCCCAAATGGGTTTTATGTATTTTTTTTCCAATTTTTATTGACTCTATTGAGCAAATAATCAATTGTTTTATATACTCGTATATACATATTTATGTATTATTTGTTACACTTACTTGAGTACATTTTTACTTCATAATAATGTATTATGTGTACACAGATGCGTAATACTCAAAAAGTATCCATGTGGCCCGTAGGATTGTGCACAAGGACTGGCCTAAGTACACCAATTGTGAAGAATGGCCAATTAATTGGATTTTACGACGGTTGGATCGCAGGCAGGAAGTTTCCAGTCGATATGGCTGGGTTTGCGGTTAGCGTCAAATTCCTATTAGAAGTAAGTCAGCATTTCAATACTTATGTATGTAAGTACATGTTTTAAATGGATCCCTTAAAAAAATCAATAAATAAACAAAAAAAAAAAATACTTAAGAAAAAATAACAAAACTATATTAATAATAAGATATATTTAAACATAATGTATTACTATTAGTTTTCAAAATATTACATTAGGACAATTAGTTGTATTTTTTGTGGAACGTTTCTAAGTAAAAAAATTTTTAACTGTGAACTTTTTAACCTATCTTCTAACCACCTTTATTCAATTCAAAATAGTTCATTTATGAAAATTAATATATAAAGGACACTAGGAAAAACAATTTCTAATTCTCTAACATATGCATTATGGTGATGGTTAACAAGAGTAAAATTTGTACTTAAATATTAACACAAATAACGATAAAGAATGAAAGAAAATATACAAAGGTTTAAAAAAGGGTTACATTTTAAAAGGTAAAAAAGGTACATAAGAGATTTCACTATATTTTACCTACGTCTTCCAGGTCATATTTTATTAAAACAAAATAAAAGCATAACAAAAAGTGTTAACGAAATAATACTGCATATTTCATTATTTTTTTATTTAAGTGAGTTATTAATTTTTTTTTTTCATTTTTCGTGATACTTTTTAACGATTATCTACCATTTTAAATTTTAAAGTTGCACAATACGAACTTTTTAATGTCCGCGAGTATGTTGCTGTTTATATAAGATTTTGTATAAATAAAATACTTGAATAGTTACCCTGGAATTATTGATATTGGTTTATCTCATTACCAATGAATACTGAAGAGTGATGCCCTTAGATAGGTATATTTAATATTTTTATCATATTAAGCAATTACTATAAATTAATAATAACATAAAATACACTGACTCATACATTATTGTTAAGTAGTAATAAGTAAAATATCTTGATAGCGCTTATTACGCGTAGCTTTGTTCTAATTGACTGTTTCTAGAAATATTATTTAAAAAGTTTAATGCGTAATTATGTTGCTTAGAATATTTTTTTACGATTCCTTGAAATGAGAATTATTGTAATAGGTAATAAAAGTAACTAAATAGTAAATATTACCTACATACAGACCATAATATTATAATAGGTAACACGTTTAAGGTGATTTGATTAATTTATTTGTATATTCCTTTTTTAAAAGCGATTTTCTTCATATTCAAAATAATATATCGTTTCTGAACGATGTTCCGTTTCGTATGTACGATTTATATAGAATATATAATGTTTTTTTTTTCGAGCAAGTGGTAAAAAAAATCATGATGATCGATTATTTATCAATTACCCATCATTAACCCTTCTTTATAACAATTGCACCTGTCTTTACGTGGGTTTAAGGAATAACCACTTTAAAAGTTGACAATTTCGGCTTACTTCCGTATTATTTTCTGATTTTATAATAATCCATTGATTAAAATATTTTATGTATTTCAACATTTACATCACACACTGTTGTTTAAATATGAAATGACAGTATGACACATTGACAATACATTTTTTTTCTCATAACTACAAAATAACCTACATAAAACAGTGTCCAATTCTACGTATTAATAAGTACTTATGCCGTAATATAGCATATTAAGTACCTATAATACTACTATTCGAGTGGGTTCTTGATAGTTTTTATTTAAAATAAATATTGTAACTTGTAAGTAGTATTAGTTTAATACATACGTATTATAATTTACTAAGAGTATTTGAATAATTTTTATTTAATTTCCACTTGAATAGTTTATAGTAAGTTAAAAGTACTTAAATTTAATATAAAAACAAGTAAAAACTGTTTGAAATATTATGTAAGAATTCAAAAAGGTTACTTTATACTTCCGTTCGCGCCTTTAATATTTTAGATAATATTTTTCTACTTCCTCGCCGTGACAGATAATCCTTTGGTTGTCCGCGAACTTTTAGACCTTCCAAGAAAACCTTATAACGTATTAAACACTTCCTCGAATTACTTAACAAATTACTTATGTCAGAACCCAAGTACGAAAATAGGTAAGAGAAATTCGTAGTTAATAAAAACGAATTGAATAAATAAAAATATTTTGATTGTCTATACACTTGTTATTGTTCCATATTTATATTGTATTATATATTTTAATCAGAGCTACGAAAAAAAACTCATTGTAATATAAAATATCTACAAGTCCGGATTCTTGTCAGACTATTTTTTTTACAAGCTAGGACTTTTAATTAATTTATCTACAAATAATTTTAACTTTATGTAATTGATAAATGATTGAAGTTCAAACAGTTATAAAAATAAATTTTAATATTAAATAAAAAATATACATCCACATATCCTTCAAATTAAAATTCTATAACATTTAAATTGATTCTCAGCACATAATCTATATAGGCATTAGATATATTTTACATTATTTAAATATTTTTTTATGTGTATCATTATAATTAGAGCGTGAATTCTTATGCAAATGCATATTCTTCTAAAATTCATTTAATAATTTTGATTAAAAATTTCAACATTTCATAATAGTACCTAATAGAATCTATCTATAGTCAATTTTGTATTTTACATATTTTTGTATATTTTTGTAAAAACGACTATAAATTTCATATTTTTATATATTTGTATAAAAGTTGCATATTTTATGAAAAATAAATTTAAATTGTTTTAAATTTTACTCAGAAGTGGTTTAACTCTTGTAAAATATATTTTAATTATTAATTTTCGTCGTCAAATAATTTACGATAACCTTCTGGACGGCGCGATAACATCAATACTGTCAGTATGTAATAGGAAGTTTAGGGAGGGCCACAGTTTATCACTATCAGTAATCGAATGACGACGGAACTTTTAGGTATATTAATCAGTGACAGCTGCTCGTTAGTGTAATCTCACCAAAATTTAAATTTACCACCCAGCCCCTTATAACTTGTTGGGATATATGGCTTAATACTGCTTTCTATTATGAAAGGAACTTCGATAAACTTGATAAAGTTAAAGAAGTTTTCAATACATTTAATGAAAACTATGCAAAGTCTATTCAAATTGTTTAAGAATTATTTATAGATATTTCAATAAAAAATGAACTTGCACTAATACTATCTAATTTTCAATGCAACACAAATACCATCACAAAAATAGAAAAATCGGGTTCTTATCTCAGAGAAATTATTGCGTCCGTTATTCAAAGCGTTGAACATAAATTAAATAAAAAGGTATAGGCATAGCATTCGCTTAAAATAAATTATCAAAAGTACTGTTAAATTTTAAAAAAAATGTGGAATATTAAGCGGAAAAATAAGCAACTTCAATGAAAGTATTAAAGAGTTGTTACATGAAAACATTTTTTGTTTTGAATATGCGCATACAGTCTTGCGACGTAGATAAAAGTTTTTCTAAGTACAAATTTATGCTATGTGACAACTGACAATTGCAGAATTTTCCAGTTTAAAAATATTAAATAACATTTGGTAATTTCGTGTTGATATTTGTTCAAAATTAATATTATCTTTTTGTCATTAGTTTTGTATTTATATAAACATGATAATATCATTTACTAATGTTAAATAATAATTAAGGGTAATAGCTTGGTTATAATATTAATTGTATTGTTTATTTCTATAATTATTTATTTTATTATCATACATTTTATAAGTCTTTTTAAGTGAGCAACAAAGAACTTTATCTTGCATATTTTTGAATTTTTATGTGCATAAATATTTGTATATTCAAAAATATTTGTTGTATAAATACCCGGGTTCTAACTATAATATTATACAAAAACATTATATTTGTTCTCTACGGATAGATTATAATATTGGTGTTTCGCGTATTTTTTTTTAGAGGCCTGATGCTCAAATGCCCTACAAACCAGGATTCGAAGAAGATGGGTTTTTGAGAACCTTAGCTCCTTTTGAACCTCATCAAATTGAATTAAAAGCAGATAATTGCACCAAAGTAAGTGTTGTTCATTAATTAATTATTAAATGGTTAATTTTTTCAATACTTTGACCACAACTCAATGATCTCAGTAAGCCAATGTACAAAAACTGTTAACACATTAAAACGGCGTATTTTAAATATTTTAATCAATTTATTAGAATTTAATTAAATCGTTTGAATTCAAATTTACGTAATAATAATAATATCAATATCATTTTTGATAACGTTTGATCATTTCAGAACCATTTTAAATATTGATTTAAATTAATAAATATATTTACTAGGAAAATAGTTCGAAAAACATTTAGAACTTTTGAGTACCAATGTAATATATTGTATACCTATTTGTATGACATCTTTATTGAAATAAAAGTTAGGTATAGTTTGTATTTTACAACGTTAAAACATGAAGTTTTTTAATATTTTTCACAAAACTATTCATTGTATGTGGTTGCACCCACGTAGAGTACTAAGTAGTACAATTGCACTAGTTTCACGCGGGGCCCGGGGCTTACATAAAAAAATTTTAGCTATTGATTTGCAATATTATGAATTTATTTAAGGAAAACATGAGAAATTTAAAAGCGTTTATACGTTATGCATTATAGTTTATAAACTGTAGCATTTAGAAAGAAATTATTTAAATTAAGTATCAAAACTAAATTTGGAGTCCCTATAATATCATAACTGCACTGATTCATGGAAAACCTATGGGCGACATTGATTGTATGCTCAAATCATAATTATCCAAAACCCAAAATAAATTATTAAATCAAGGTTCAAACACTTCAAATCTATACTTAACCAAGACCACTATATTTTATTGCTGTCACAAAAAATTGTACTTATATACTTACATAACTATATATAATACATACTAAATAAGCTAGTACCTATTAACTTTATTTAAAAGGATGTTACAGTTTATTTTAATTTTCAATCGAATTATGAGTATCTATGTAAAATGTTAAAATTTAAACATGTTCATGAATCACTTAAAAATTAAAAAAAACAATGGGAGAGTATAGATAATATTATTATCTTTAATTAGATTATTTTTTTCAATATTAAAACTAAGTGCTAACAACATAAAACTTAAACAGCCGAACGCAAATTTTCTATGTTGCCCATTTATAATTTGTAAAAGACAGGTATAACTTGTATTGGTATGATGTCCTCTTAGGGCTTAATTTGCACTAGAAAAATCTCTACTACGACGCGGAAACGTTTTATTTTTTTTTACATCGACTTTGTGAATTTAGACAAACTATTTGGCACAAATTTATTTTGTTTTTTTTTTTAATAAAGTGATACATACTTCTGATTTAAACTGTTTGAGCGTGCAATTTATTAACCCTGATTTTGTAAGTGCAAAAAAAAATCATTTGCGACTTTTTTTGTTCAGTTTGTTATAGTATTTTTGGCAATAGAAATTTAGTGGTTTTTATTTTATCTTAAACTTACCAAGAATCTTGTGCAAAAATACAGATTTCCACCGTGGCGATTTCGTAGTAGATTCAATATAAAGATATAATATGCAGGTATACTACATTTAAAAATAAATTGCGCTATATTAATCATATACATAATATTATGTGAGTGCGGTGTTCGCAAATAATTTCAAATAAACGAAAAATATATCATCGACATACAATGAGTTGCATACTTGAATTACATAATTAATAACAATATACGTGTTGGGCTACGTATGGGCTTATAAATTATTACCAATTAAAAAAGAATATTTGATTATCTAAATTACTAATATTATGATCGAGTATAACATATGTAATTTGGTTAAACCATGGTGTAGTATATTTTGTAGATGTACTACATGAGTTCGAATAGTTTGATCAATATATACTAAAGATAAATATTTTGTTCTATATGCGTTGTGCTGTGTATAATATACTTGACAGTTTTTGTACAAAAAATTATTGAGTGAATTTTGTCAAAATTATAAATCATTGTAAATCATAATATTATGAATTTTTATCAGCACCTTTTGTGATGTGTTTCATTTGTTATTTAAAGATACTAGTGTGGCACACACAAACCAAGAAGAATGAACCATCGCTGAAAGTGGACAAGGAAAAATACAAAAACACAAACATACTTCGCTTAAAGGACATCATAGTCTGACACATTAAAGTCATCGTAGTCGAAGGATTTCGGTTGGAAACTGATTTTTTTTTGTATATACCTATGCTATGTCGTATGCACATGCGATTTGTTTTTGCCGTGATCTGGGATTTGCTCAATCACGGTTTTTGATTAGTATAGTTTTCCCGAGCATTATAATTTCGTCTTTCCTTTGTCTTTTTATTATTTGCGCCCTCAATTTTTGTAGATACATTTCGTAACTTAAATTATCTATTGTTTATAAGTTATATGTACATTATTATTATTATTATAAAATGTTATTTTTTTATTTTGTTAATCGATTTGTTTTCTCAAAATACTAGTCAGCCGTGTTCCCTGTCATAGCTGGATAGGTAGGAGTGAGAGACACCCAGTCTTATGTTTATTAATCATTACTTTTATTATTATTATTTTGTAGTTTTCGATAAAGCTGATGTACCGAACTCGCATATTATTTGGAACGCCAAAAAAATAAGAAAAGTATGACATTCGGCTGATTGTTATTTTTCTAAGCCTAGTATATAATCCAACAAACCTAAATTAAAAGTGAACTTTATTTTATGTAACTATTTATATCGAGTTTAGTATTTTTAGTCGCAAGAGTATTTTTATAAAACAAGAATAGGTACTATTATTAAGTCGTGGTAACCGATCGCCGATCCGTAGAATCCGATCTTAATTACTAAACGGCAGAAACACGTAAGTAACCTATATGTACCTACCTGTACTGTAACTTCTGTATATCTTTTTTGAGATGTATTTTCGACTACGTGCCGTATAGATGAATGCGAAACATGCGGTATAAACCGAGATAAAACACACGGGTGAGTAGATAGTGACCGGACACGGATTAAGAGAGATCTGGAAGGGGCAATTTGCGTATAAGTATAATACGTGTTATATAATATATTACATACAATTTTCTTCGTACACTCTTCATTTCAAAAGTACCTTCACATATTATTACATTTATCTTCTATTTTTTTTTAGGTAAAACACGTGTTTATTATTAATTTGCATAAAAAATTGGTGTTCTCCGAAAAAATTTTCAAATAATATGTTCCCCAAGAACTGTCCCTGAATATAACGATTGCGACGAGTTCTATTAGTACTAAGCTTGTAATCTATTATTGCATATACCTTACTATATTCGTCGAACGTTTTATTTTATCGATTGTACATTAGTCTCTATGCTGTGCGGTTTGGGAAATTTAGTATTACGCGTTTGAGTGGTTTAAAAATATTATGTAACAGTAATTTTTGATGCGAGTAATCAATGAATTGTTCTTCTATAACCTACATTTTCTATTGATACGCCAAAAATAATAATATCCATTTTTAAACGGTTAGATTCAATGGGAACAAAGTTTTCAATCGAATTCATGTATAAATGTTGTCAATTTTAAAATCGACGTTTATATCCGATCACCATGTGACTGATTTTTTTTTATAATTTACTGATAAAATTTATAACAACATAATATTATTTGATAAATCTATAAATATTAGTCAATATTTCTGGTAACGAAATACAATTGATTATACAATTTTATTATAGTCGCTCGAGTAGATAGCCAAATACTCAAATTCTCCATACTGACCATATATGACCGCTACCGCTTCGTAGGTTCTATATAATTACGAACGTTATCGTATTCCGAGTAAAATATTATAGTACATAATAATAATGACCATTCTTCTCGACGATACTAAAGTATTTTTTCTGCACCAATAGAACACCATCATAAGTCACAACTACCAAGAACTTTTATCCGATATCGATAACGCACCAGTTTACTGTTCAGAAGGTATTAACAGCTAACCATAAAACGTGTATTTTTATACATTTTTTCACTCTTTTTTGTCTACACATTATGCAACCGAATAAGTTAACGAAAAAAAATTCGATATTGCAGACTGCCATATTGTAGTCTTCTGCGTGTCCCACAACAATACGTAATATTATTTTTACGATTGCGTTTTGAAAAGTCCTTTAACTATTATACCTATGTCAACTTAAAGTACCATACCTTAAAAGTATTTATACATACACGTTTCGTAGAAATCGGATTTCTGTTAACGTTTACAGCTGCCTTTATAATCGCTTTATGTACACTTTGACAATGCAAAATATTTCTTTAATTTTAAAGGGGGTGGAAAGATTATAAGGATAAAGGAAATTCGCCAAATGAGAGTTGAAAAAAATTACGTCTACGCGACCGAGCCAGCATCTAAGATCAACATTATTGTCGTAAGGCAAACGCTTGAGAGTACCTACTTATAACTAATCAAATTCAACCCCAAGTAGTGGCGGTTTAATAAAACCTTACATAAAGTATAAAAAAGGAATACAGTTACATCAAAGTTTAACAAATGACAATCGCGTTTATTGAATTTTGTTTAAAACACGACCGTACGTAGGTTCTTTTATTACTATTTCGATAAAAATTACGAGACCAATACAAACATATTATTTTAATTTGCCGAGATTGTAAAACCGGATTCGCATAAATATCGCCGCTAGCGGGCTATCCAGCATTCGTCGTTTAATACATACGCCTGAAGTGAGAATGTAGTGGACAATACAGACAACGTACGATAAGTAACAAATAGAGAAATTTTACCACCCGCCGACTTTATTTTGGCAAATACACTCGCGGTGGGGACGGTTGTAAAATGCTGCTAATGGAATACGAATACTGATTGCACTACTTGACTGCCGATCTTTCACACGTTCCGTAAACGGGTGCAATACGCCCTACCTAGCTAGCTTAAAGACAAGAAAGGGTGTACGATGATTAATTCATGTACAGATTAAAACAATGGACGATTGGATTTTGTGTATAATGTTTTATAGATGATAGATTAAAATGGCCTAAACGCCTCTGTGTAATTTAATACTACGTATTTTATATTACACGATTCCTGATTATGTAGTGAATTTTGGTCCTGATTATTAGTTTGGAAGTTAATCAAAATATTTGTAATCTATCAATTATTCGAATTAAGTTTTAAAATGTAATAATTTATATAATATGCAACAAAGATATTATTCTGGAAATTGTAGTAGAAAATATTTAAATAGTTTTCAGTATGTAACTTTAGGTATCTATTTTATGTACTTATGAAAAATACTTAGTAAAAAAAAATATATTGGCTTTAAAAAAATTAGTTGCAACTTGAATAGGTGGTTATGACTGCATACGATAGTCGAAAATATTTATATATGTATCTACAACGAATAGTATAATTACTATTTTTAAATGATCCTCGGCTTATCTACTTATGTTGTACCCTTTGTATTAAAATAGTTTACATTAATTTCAACTGAAATCAAATCATTTATTTTGAAAATTATTATTTATATTAATCAATGCAGTACCAGCTACTATAGGTAGCTAATTTTTAGATTATCTCGGGCGATCAAATATTAATTATTTGTATAATATTATAATATTATATTATATGAAACCTACTCATTTATATTATATTTAAAGTAACTATTAACATTTGTACAATTATTAATATTTCCGTGCTTCGAAGTTTTTATTTTTAAAATTATACTTATTTATGTGATTATTTATTTATTTATTATTTTTATTTCCAATGTTATATTTTTAAATCATCATTTTCAAACATATCCAACATTTTTTGACCATATCATCAAATTTAAAACCTATAAATAAGGACTCAAGTGTATTTTATTTTATTTTATTATTATTACTAGATATATAATATTTTTTTTCCTAAACATTGTTGTTTTAGTTAATTGTTTTTTTTTTTAATAATTTGTTAAGAACATTTTACATTGTACAATTCAAAATACAACATTATTTTGATATTATATATATATTTAACTGACTCAATGACATTTAGAATTTTTAATATAATATCATATTATATAGTTACTATTGTAATATATTATGTGTAGATAATATCATTTTTTCATACTTTTCACAGTAGTTTTAAAAAATGTAAGAATGTAAGATTAATGTGATATTGGCACTCTAAATAATATCTTTTGTTGTATTTGCAATTAATTCTTGACATATTAATATATCGTTTATAAAGCACAAATAATAAGCAAACAGGGTGCCATAAAATAAACTTGATAAAAGTTTTGCATGTGATAATCTTAGATGTTGTCAATCGTCTTCGTCACACAACATATTTTTTTACACCTTTTTATCGTTATATTATACTAAAATAATTTAACTTGTATTACTATTATTTAAAAAAAATTATACGATCCAAGTATTAGTGTTCATTTACAACAATTATCCAAATTCAACTAATTGGTTTTTCTTGGCAAAATTGATTTATTAATCTCTATAGTACAGTTACCTATTTTATTTTTAAGATAATGATTTATCCATCATCATAGAAATAATTAAAAATATCGATTTAATGATTAGGTACAAAACAATATTAAGTATATTTTAAGTTTAAATATTTAATTTTTAAACTCATCAATAAAAAAACATACTTTAAGCTACCTGAATTATATCATGTACTACAGCTACACTTACATATACCTATATTTAGCCTTATCATTAACACCGAAAACTGTAGAATAACATATGTACCTAACAATATTGATGATAAATAAATTATAAATGTTATACCTATAACTATTAAACAATTATAGGTACTATACAATATACATAATAATCATTTATATGAAAATATTTTGATTTTTAAATTAACTTGCTTTATTTAGCATACATCAAAAATCAAATACAATGCATTTAAATTCAATTTATTATTATTATTAAAATCAAAATTATTTTTTTTATATCCTTCGTAAATATTTTTTCCTTCACATCACACCAACATTTGTAATTTTCATCTCCCACGTATAAATGTGTAACCTAACAAAAACATGTAGCCACATCATATAATAGATCTTTTCAACTAGTTCATAGTTGTAAAAAGATTTTAGAGCAAAAATAAAATTAAACAACGTTTTTAACAGTGCTTAATTGATTTGAGAATTTCCATGAAAAAGTTTTACATATGTATAAGTTATTGTTTGAGATGTTGAAAAATTTGAATATCCGTTTAAATATTACCTTATTAAACAGAATAAAAAAAATATACAATTAAATTCACATGGAAATAATGTTTTCTTTCGTTTTGACTATGCATAATATTTTTCTGTATTTTAACACTAAGATAATTTTACAAATCGATATAAAAATTTGGCATAAATTTGTTTTAACGTCATTTATTATGCGAATAATGAAAATGAAAAACTTTTAATCGTCGTCTTCTTAAATCAATTTTAATCAATATAGATATGGAAATCGATTGTTCATTCAAAATAAAATAAGCACTGAACTATAATTTTATTTGCTTGAATTTATCTTTTGACGATAATAATAATTGTGCTTGTTATTTATTATTTAATACGTAATTGAGATCTGTAATTTAAAATAAATCATTTGATCTACGTATCTAACGTTTAAGAAACGAGTTTAATTACAAATAAATATTTTCATTTATACGATCACAATATACGTAAATCATTAAACTATTTATCAACTATTAATTATATTGTTGTACCATGAACCGTTTGTTAATTTATTTAAGTATACTGTATAGTTGGTTTGTATGATCGATATAATATATTGTACAAAACTATGCGTAATATACCTATACAATAATGAATAAAGATACCGTGTAGGTATATATTATTATATTATATACATATTTATAAACAATGACAATTTTTTGTAATTATTTTTTCTTGCATTAACATTTGTATGGTTTCACTTATATACTTACTGAAATGGCGTACCTATGTTGCCTTTTATTAGGTCCAAACATATTATAAGAATGATTTTGTAATGAACAATAATTTTTAAATGAAAAAAAAACTCAATAAACTTCCGCTTGATATAATTTTGTGTATTTTTTAGATTATATTTACCTGATTAAAATATGATTTTATAATAGTTAAGATATCATTTAAAATACCTCCTATTCTATTCTTGCTTGTAATAATAATTAATAAGTTACAATAATGTACAATATTTGAATAAAATAATTTAAAAACTAACAGTGGCGTTACCCAGAATTTCAAATAAGCAGCAGTGAACTTACTAATGTAATATTCAGGTAATATAAATATAATTGATCATTCTGTCAAAGCTAGGAAAGTAAATCATTTTTTCAACAATTTACAATGAAGTTACTTTAACATAAAATCTAATAATGGTAAAGTATTTTTGTGTGTACTACGACACACTTTGTGTACTACAAAATTGCAAATGTGCACTAAAGAAAATAAAAATGTGCACCACCTTTATAGTACTATAATTATCTACAATCATACCTTGGACGTAAGAAATACATTTTTTGTAAAAATAAAAATAAGTTAGCTCAAATTTAAATATATGCACTACGGAAAATCAGAAAAAATAGCCACCGGTATAAGTTAGTTTCCGAAACTTTAAAAATGTCTAACTTATTGTTGGTGTAAATAATATCTTAGATTAGAAGTTAAAAGTATATACAATTTCATGCAAACTAAAATATATAAAATATTAAGTGTTATAAATTAAAATCATGGTTATTCAAAATACATTAAAATAATAATTAGGTACCTGCTATACATATTTATATCTTTAAAGCCATAATTTAAATCATACAGGACGAAAAAATAAAATGGATTGAAAATAAATTATATGAAAAAAAAGTATCCATTCGCATTATCACAAAATACTAAATACCTATGAATTACTACTTATTACCTAATTAGAAACTCAGTAGTCTCACGTTTTACAGAACATTGGTATTTTTGAAGTAAAAAGTTATTCGTATTACGTGTATTTGGATGATTAAAACGGACTAGCTACTATTGTACATTTATTATTCCACCCCTCTGAAGTATTATTTGTATTTTGTATTATTTATTCAATGAGATTTTAACATGTAAATTATAATATCTCGACAATTACTAGGGACATATCACTTAAAAACAAACATCTATAAAGCTCACACTACTAACTATATTAGGTTTAGTTATAGTTATAACACAAACACGTTTCATACGGAAAGTGGAAATAACGGAGGTATTATTGTAAGTATTTATCTTAATTCTTAATTCTATTTTTTTTTTTCATTTTTATAACGACCATTAACATAAGTTATATCAAAGTATATTATACTCGTTTAAATTGTTGAAATTACAAGTCAATATTGTATGAGTATATATTAATTTAATAAATACAACCACGTTTATTAGGTTGATATTATTATGAATTTTATCGTCATAATAATAAACATATTAATTTATGTTATGTTTTAGTCATTACACGATAATATATTTACTTATTTACTATTTATTATTTAAAAATTAAATATTTTATACGCCATTATGATTTATGGACATAATAATAAGTATGTAATTAAACACCAATTATCTGGCAATTGGACTAAACAATATTTTTTTTAAATATAATTTGTTATACATTGAAACATTTTTAATTTAATTTTAAAGTCAACAGTTAGTTTTAGGTATCTTTTATTGAAAAATATATTTATACAATATCTATTTAAAATTACTCAGTTATAAATACAAAAAATTTTATAATATATTTAGGTATCTATTAACCTATAAAATAAAACATTAATAATGAATTTCTTACAGGCATACAGTCACACATTTTTTACCATTAATTAATGCTACATTTGAACTGTTAGGTACAGAATGAATTAATAAAACATGTAAAACTATTATTCTTTTTATCAGGTATATTAATTTCACAACAAAACACATGTTCACTTGCTCCATAAGAAATATATGGAATAAAATAACTTGATTTTCGTTCGTTTTGAAAATTTTTTTGTGATTTGGTATGCAAGGTTATTTGCACGTGACGATAGAATATTTCTTTGGACATCATCTCTGAGTTCGCTATTTATAAATAACACGATTTCCTATGACCTGGACTATCTATTTTGATGAAATGTTGACAATCGCGATTTTCCTGCGTTTGTAGATTTTAATAGCGCCAATTTATTTCTTATGGCTATTATAGAGTAAAATAATCAAATTTTTATTAAAATTTTTTCAAGAATAAAAAATACCTTTATATTTGTATGAGTTCTGATGTAAGCTAAGACAAAAATATTTGTCTAATTACCTGAATTATATAATAATTTATTTAGTTCACAATCTTATTTAAAATTTAAAATATATATTTTAATATACGATCCAAAACGTTACTACACGTCATATTCTCATAAATTAAATAAAAATATTTTATTTAAAATGAATACATCGCTATTGGGGTCTATTTTAAAGATTTTTGTCAACAACGCATTAAATTCCTTCTACCCCTCTATCACAGATCACATTTATAACTCTACTCTAAATATAAAAATATCATTCTTTTATAAATATAATAAAAATATATTAATAATATAACAATATAATTAATAAATGTTGCAAAAATGAATATATTTTGACCAAAAGATTTTCAATATAGTTTTTAATATACAATAAATTCTATTGTGTAATATAATTATAAAAAACATAACATTTTTGTGATTTATACCTAAGGTTAAGAAACCCAACACAAGGTTCTCCATAACTTTTTTTTCAAATAACTGAAAAAAAATTCTAGTATCAATTTAGAAAAAAATGTATGAGCGTATGAAATTTAATTTTTTACAAAATCGCGTAAAATAACGATATATTAGATACAATTTAAATTTAGGTAATAATATAGTATATCGTACTAATTATCCTAAACTGACAAAATATCATTTCCGATCAGAATCGTTTTTCGTATACATTGCATTCAAATTTAACACATCCATTATAAGTGACCTACTCTCCATCTCTACTATACACCAAAACGATATCCACTTGCCCACCCAATTTTTTTGTTATATTTTCTTCTTCGTGTACTGTAGTACAGGTACATGGAAACTATATATATGTTTGGTGTAAACAAGTATAAATATTATAGAATTTCTAAAGAATAATCTTTAAAATAATATACATAACTGGTATAATAATAATTTAATATGTAATATTTAAAATATGAAAATCACTCCACTTTCACTAACATATGCATAATTCCCACGACATTATGGCATAGGTGTTTTTTGAAAAATATAATTTTCAAACCATTTCACTAACTCTTCACCCGTAATATCATTATGACTAGGGACCGGATTTATATGCAAATAATATAATTTTGTTTTGTATATTTCAACGATTTTACCTATTAAATGCATATTTGTAGTTTTATAGTGCATATATTTGTTTTTCTTCATATTTTGACGTTCACAGCCACATGATAAAATTACCACTGGCCGTTATTGCCAAAGATTAGATAAAAGATCCTAACTTGAAGATTAAGACATTATCAACAACATAAAAATGTATTTTCAACAGCATAAAATTTTTCTCAATATCGCAACAACAATACTCAACAGCGCCTTACATTATACCCTGGAATACACATAGCAATTAAGTAGGTACATATCTTTTATTATGATAAAATTAAGTTCTGAACTAAAAATCAAAGAACCCACTTAAGTATTAAAGTTAAATAATTTAAAGAAGATATTTAGTATTATTACAGGAAGTAAAATAGGACAAAAATACGACTTATTCGTATATTATTTTATCTTAAATCTGCTGGTAATTTGTTTGCTATCGGAAAATTCAGCCTGAAATTAAAAATAAATTATTTTCATAAAAATATTTCATTGAAAATTAATACTATTAGGTATATATTTAATATTTAATTTTAATAAAACTAAGTTCTGAAATAGAAATAAAAGAATCCTCTGAAATATTTAAACAATTAAATAATTTAAAAATAATATAACTTTATAATAAGGATCGAATTAAACCTAGTTACTTATGATAAAAAAATATGACTTTCTCATTCATTATTTTGTATTAAATTAGTTATCTGTATATTTTTTTCAATACCATTAAAAGACACACGCTGGAATTAAAACAAAACACTTTCATAAAAATGTTTAATTTATTAAATGAAAAACGAGTTGGCATAGTATAGACTATAGGTAGTTAAATAATTTTAAGAAGATCACAATTGAAAACAAAATTTAACTCAAGAATAAAAAATTAACATATTAAAATTAAATTAACCGTAGATAATAGATTATGTCGGTTATGATAACTAACTAAATAAAAAGTAAATTATGTTTTGAATTAAATATGAAAGGGTATTTGCTAGATAATTGGTCAATATTCGATTTTAATGGAGCTCGAAATTCTATACTTGAAATTAATTTCTACTCATACTTATTCTGTTATAGCAAGGGTGTGGTCTTCATATTAATCATATCTATATCATTTTCTGTCGAAGAAAAAATGAAAGTCTATAGATAATTCAATTTTGTCATTATTATGATTGATGGTATTGCATTCTAGACTTTTAATTCAAAATTTCAATTTTTTAAACTGATTTTGAAGCCATTTAATTATTCTAACTAGATATATTTTATGTGAACAAATGGCATTTTTACACCGTAGTTAGTGAGTAGTGAATTTTCGTAGGTAATTAGTATAAAAATCTTTAATTCGCCAATTGGATCTCAAAAAACTTTGGCATTCATATTAGGTACTTACTTACTATATTTTGTTATTTAAGTACATACCTTGTTAATTGCATTATTTATTTTTTTAAATGTGATAACGACAACAAAAAGAAAATTATTATTTATCAATTAAGTTAACAAATATTTTTATGAATTCTTATTTTTAATAGATTATTATATTTTGGAATCTGAATTAGTACTTAATGATTTTTATTCGAAAAACAAAGTCTCCTCTAACTAGCCGCCGCTATAGTAAAATGTATTCATCTATTAAATTGTAGTCTATAGGTATTGAATATTAAAAGATAAGTATTTACTACAAAACATTACACTGTACTGCTCTAGATTTCATGCTTTTTTAAATGTCGACTACATCGCAGTTTGCTATTATAGTATTATGTATACACTATACAGTATACATACTATTAATTTTTGAAAAATATATTAATATGTCATACTAAAACTTCAAAACTTCATAAGTGTAAGTGTAAATGTGTAATTGCTATAATAGCGTCACCAATGTTAATGCTTAATCGAGTCAATCGTCTTTAGTCGACCAGTATCCACCAACTTCTCGCACATCCAGTATCAACTATCAGCATGACTATACTATCTAATAATTTCTGAAATCTTTAAGGAAAACTTATTATTAGTTGTTTTGTTGAATTCACAAATATTCTGTACCCACTAAAATTCTTTGGTTGTTGATATACGTTAAAATACACAAATACTCAGTCTCGTCAGTCTAAAAATAGATTTTAAATATAAATTACCAAAAATTATGTCATGCATTTAATAAAAGTTTTGTTTAATCGATTATTCTGTTGAATTTACATAATAATTTTTAAATACAATAAATATTTTACTAATTAACATAGATGGCTAAAAACAATATAATGTTGTATGTATTACAATTTTCTGGTAGTAACTACGAATTACGATGTATTCTTTAACAAACCTATTTAGTAAAACGATACTAAGTAATTTTTTTAGTGTAAAATGGTTGAGAATAAATTGAATATAAATTTGAGGAAGATAAATTTTCTTGTGATTATTTAGTTTGTGAAGTATACAAAATTAAGGCGATTAGAGATAAAAAATATCAAATTCAGCAATTATAAGCGAAAAGCATTTAGAGGACATTATACCCTCAAACCGACAATACGTCTCTGTCTTACTAACGTAGGTATATCATAGTAAATTAAATTTGTGTTCAGCAGAATACATTTTATGTTATTAGCTTTAATATCGTAGTCAATTTACTTATCATCAAACTTAAAGATAAAAATATTATCCAGGACAGATCATATGATTTTATTGATATGTATTATTATAATTTTAAAATAAGTTATAGGTATGTAAAATATTATAACTTTAAAATGTTCATAACTCATTGTAAAATAATAATATCAATAATAGCATATGACATTTCCTAGATAATATTCTTACCTTTAAATTTGTTAATAGGAACAATTTTCTCTAATATTAAAGCTAACACACAAAATTAATTCTGCTAAACGAAAATTGTCCATATTGTATCCATGTAAGACAGATATAAGTGATAACACATGCGAATATAACATCCATAAAATGTATGAAATAAATACTAAAAATACCTTTATGGTTTTACACTTTTAAATTACAAATTAAAATGGTACGTTGTATTGACGTATTGTTGTTGTTGTCGTGAGCAAATAATTAAAAAAACTATTACGATAATAAAATAACAACAATTATATTTTGTAACAATTTAAAATTATAAAAAGAAATATTTTTTCGGATGCACCCATATTATTATTTAAAATACGTTTTAGTAAATTAGTCAGATTCTCTTATAAAATTCGGTTCCTTCTTACTTACTACAAATCTTAAAAAAGTCCAAATATCTTGTACAAATACGATAATTCTACTATAATAAGTAGAGCTCGGATTTAGTAGCAAATGCTTCTTTTGAAGGGAGTTTAATAGAAAGATAATTCTTTCATATAAATACGTTTTAAATCGTTCTGATTTCAATGAAGTAAACTTTTTTTTACATAAAACCTGTTTTTTATTGCTTTTTCTCCTATTGGTTCTTTTTTTTTTTTTTGATTTTTACATTTTTTTTTGAAAATTTAACTTATTTCTATGTATATTATACTTGTACTATATTATTATTACCAGAAATTATAAAACCAATGAAAAAACCAATAATAAATGAGTAACTGATAAAATAACTATCGTGATTGTATAATTTTATTTAAAATTTAATTACCGTAATTACAGTTGTATTTACGATTTAAGTAAAAGGAAAATTATCTGAATTATATCTGCGTATTTTTATAGCTTGTTCTAATACTTTAATTGACAGGTAAATATCAATCAGTGAGGTGTAGTGTTCTAAATCATTTCTCTATAATTGTCAAATTAAATTTTATATGTAATCTATGTTTTATTTTTAGAATTAAGTTTAATAAATGCTTTTTTAAGGATTTATTTTGCTACAAAATCCGAGACCTACTTATTAAGTAATAAGTGGTAAGTCCAAACAAATTTGGGAGATGGTATTTAGCGCCACCAATAGGTAAATTGAAGTACGTATGTAATTTGCGACAAAATATAAAATTATAACATGTAAATTGCACCACATGCCTACATCTAAAAACTAATTTTGGTAATTTCCGCCACGGCAGAAAGCGAAATGGAATATGTAATCTGCGTCACACTTTTAACTTCAATTGTTTGAATTTAAGTATACTTATATATCTAGATACATTTATTTAGATTTTATAATTATAATAATATCATAATATATTTATTAATATTTTCAAAGTAGGTACTACGATAATAAATTAATTTCCATTAAATCATGAACATAGTTGTTTTATATCTTTATGGTTTTATATTTACACCCACAATGTTATATTAGATCTAATACAGTGCGATAATGATCAAAATCCATAAGTAATTTAGTTAATACGACTGGCATCAACTTATTATATCCCGAAGAACTTTAATAACTGAGTTATGAAATAACGAGAAACTGAATAGTTTTACTGCTACTCAGTAGTGTAGTTCCCACACGTATACTGTATACTCCATATACTACGCAGTATACTCTCAAGATTTATTTTTATAAAATCATGGGTCTACTGCGCGTACTCTAAAATTTCAATAAATTTGAAAAATAAATATTATTGTTTTTGCGGTGAGCTATTTATGTTTTTTTTTTTTTTTTTTTAAACCGAATACCACAATATTTATTTGGGATACGGACATTATTTCCGGTTGGCAAAAACGCCAACAACTGTACACTGTGATAATGTTCATCGTTTGTCGTCGAATAGAAAATAGAATCGACGATAACATAATATACCTATTATTAACAACTGGAAACACCGATAATAATAATAATTATTATAAAAATCCATAATATTATCCAACGTTATGGCGACCACATTAATATTATAGTACTGACCAAATCTAATTTTATCAGTTCATCACAACATTATTATTATTTTTAAAATCACGTCATACGGCAAATCTTTTTTTTAGCACCCTAATTTTCTCAAGTTAAATCGTTAAAATTGTACTCCGAGTTATATCGTTGACAAATTTGACGGGAACATCGCCGTTGCGACTATCGCTATAATAAAATTACAAGAACCGGCGGAGAACTGTTGGTCGCCTGACGACGACGACCAGTCCTGGTCTATCGGCCGTGATACGGGCGGGGTGAGGCGCGGGCGTCGTGTCGTGTACACATTGTGCGTGATCTGAGGTCGTGTGTGTGTGTGTGTGTGTGTGTGTGTGTGTGTGTGTGTGCACAGTGAGGTTGAGAGTTGGTGACCGTCCGTCGTCGTCCGACCAGGTGGCGCCGTCGCCGCCGCCGACGCCACCACCGTTATCTCGCCGCCGCGGGGCGCACCACTGGCGGTATCGGCCAATCGCGACCCGAGTCTCGTGTTTACTACCGATCGCGGCGACTACCACCAGCGCGAAATAGTCATCATTGTTTGTTATTATTATTATTATTATTATCAAATTCGATCGAAAACGCACAAGCTCGCGACGACCCGCAGAAAAACGGCCGACGTTCTTTTTATCCGTTGCGACCGTGTAAACGAACCGAACCGGACCTGACGACATCGTACACGAGAAGTTGACACGATCGAACGCGTCCACTCGCCGAGTCGGCCGTCATGTCGCGGGACCCGTAACCTCGCCGGACGGAAAAGCGTATCCGATAGCAACAGCACCGTGACTGCCGTCTATAGTCCTGTTTCCACAACATGCGCCCGAGCGACGGCGTCTGTCGGAAACTCCTGTTGTCCGGTTGCTGCCTGGCGCTGAGGCTTCTGCTGTTGGTTGCGCCTGTACGAAGTGAGTACTAAACCAATGGTTGTACACCTGTTGTTTTCTGGACATCGTCGACGGTTTCTCGTGTCCTTGATACACGTTACAATACGACATCTTCGCTCCGACACATCATATCTGTTCTTATCCTTTTTAACTTGCACCCGAATGTCTACTCTTCTCTGACGTTAAGTAGTTAATTTCAATATTCCACATAAGTACATGTTCTATGAGTAAGTTGTTATAATGACAATTATACTTTTACTACTTGACACCCACTGTATATTAGTCGCAATGAATCCTATACAAAGAATAGTATCTATTTATGTAATCATCTTTCTATAATATTATTTGTACTATAATAATTCACGAGGTTGACATTTGAATGCCAATAATTCTACCGATAATATTGTTTAGTTTTAATTTTCAATATAATCAATAGATAATAATAATAGTAAGTGATATCTGAAATAAACAGATTATCCTGTGCTAAAAATGTTTGATGTAAGTTATAATACAAATGTGTGTATGATTGATAGAATTGTTCTATTTTCAATTTTGGAATCTAGTAACAAAAATAATGATTTAAATATTTTATAAGCACCTTTAAATTAGAATACCTATTATTAAATAGTTTAACTATAACTATTTTAGTCTTATCTGATTCTTAATATATTACTAATTTTTCATATATAATTTGCTAACAATAGGTAGTGTACGGTTTATAACTGAACCTAGTGATATTGTAACAACTGCCGGTAAAACCATACGATTGGATTGTGAAGCAAATTTTGATAGTGTTGCTACATTGCCTCAAATTAGATGGAGGATTCCTGATGGACAGTATTTTGATTTTATTGGAGATACGAGAAGGTAAATTTTTCTTTAAAATTTTATTATATATTTTAAAATAACTATCAATAGATTTTCATAATATTTTTTTCTTTAGTTGGATATTCAATATTAATTATTTTTATTTGTTTTAACCTTAAATTTGTGATTTTATGGCTATTTGTATAATTTTGTTTTAACTATAAATGTTCCTTTAATGTACTCTATAAGCTATAAGGTAGGTTTCCAAGTTGATTTTTAATATTCTTGTTTTTTTAAATTATTTTTATCATATTATCTAATAAGGATTAATTATTATAATCCAAAGAAAAATTTTGAACCCATGTGTCGTAAGTATTTATTTTAAATTAAAAAGAAACATATAACAAAGAAAATATTTTCCAAATTACTCAATAATTAACTTTTTTTTTTATAATTTTTATAGATGCCTATTGTTTTTAGTTTCTGAAACCATATATTTTTAGAACAGTTGTAAAAACTAAGAAATACATTTAATGTGATACTTAATTTAAATTATTATCATGTTATTAATTTTTCATTTTTGAGTTATTTCAACAATGTTATAATACTATTATACTTGTTATGTTAATAACTTCCCCCCTCCAAATATAATTTTTTGCCATCTGCAGATCATGTAAATTATACAGGATACTTTATATAATGATAATCCCTCTCCCTCCTCACAAAAAAATATAAGTATTCAATCAAATTTCTGGTTATGTGAATAAGAAAATAATGTTTATAAAGATACAAATTAAATTAAAAAAAAATTATTTAACTCCAGAAAAAGTTATTGTTTCTTATATAGTATACAAAAAAAAAAAAAAAAATAAAAAATAGAAATTGAATTGACTACTCGTATTTATTTGACTTGAATCAAGTAATCGTCTCTATTCGACTTGAATCTAGTAATCGAGTACCCTACTTCACTTGACTGTTTTATTGAAAAATATTAAAAACTATAAATATTCTAAGCCCAAATATTTTCGATAAAATTAACCCAAGGAATAATGAAAATGTTCATTGTTTCAATTTATAAAAATAGATTTTTATTATTTATTATTTATTACTGATTACCAATTGGACCATGAACCCATCTTGAAATAGTAGTATAGTGTATGTTCATTTCAAATTTAATTTAATTATTATTATTATTATTATTATTATTATACTGTAAAATAAATTGTTATTAAATAATAAATATTTTTAATTCAATGATAAAAAATTAAAGGAATTTTGAATTTTTTCTATATTTCAATTCTAAGTATTAAACAATGTCCGACTACTTGCTTAATTTAAATACTTGACAGCTTTTAAATACTTGACTGCTTTCGAATACTTGACTTTACAATTCGACTCGACATCAAAAACAATACTCTTCCAACATTATTATATATTAAACATAATATTATACTGTTTTAGATCTATATTAAAAAATGGGTCTTTGCTTATTAAAAATGTTTTCAATAATGACGAAAAAGATATTTCTGAAGGCTTAGAAGCATATCAATGTGTAGCATTTGTTGACAATATTGGTTCTGCTGTTAGCCGTATAGCAACTATAACTCTTGCACGTAAGTTTTATTCAATGAAATTTTTATATTTATTTATTAATTTCTTATTAATAATAATTGAACAGGTCTATCACCATTTGAAAAACAACCTACAGATTTAAGACTTCTTCCTGGACAAACGGCACATTTCTCCTGTGTTATTAATTCACAACCTTTACCAAAAATTACTTGGTTCAAAGACCATTCACCATTAGTAATAGATAGAACTCGTATGACAATATTCCCATCAGGTAATATCATTAATTTTATTAATTTTGATTAATATTTAATATCGTAATATAACTAAATTCTTTTTTTATATTTATAGGAGCATTAGAAATTGATTATGTTCAAAAAGAAGACAATGGTGCTTATCGGTGTAATGTTACTGGATTGGATAGGCATAGATTAAGTGACCCAGGAGTATTGACAATTGTTGAAAATGAAGGTAGTTTAGAAAAAAATATCTTTTAAACTTAAACATTTATATATAAATAAATAAGTAGCAAAGTAGGTAACTACTCTGTTAATAGTAGATGCCTAATTTATTTCGCTATTGAATATAAACTGTAATGAATGTGTTAAATTTGATTTAGAGATTTATTGTATATTGTGAAACGTAATTCTGATCAAATTTTAATAATCACAGTTCCTGAACAATTGTTTCAATAATAGTAATACAATTTTAATATAAATTTGTAATTGTCTCTCCCCAATTATTTTAAAAATAACTTATATATTTTAATTGTTATACTTTTACTTTCAAAAATTATCAACCAATCCAATTTCTTCACAAGAAATGTCTTTCAAAGCTTATGATTTTACTATAAAAAGTATCTTTGAACACCAAAATAAAAGAATTAATAAAAAAACATTCATTACTATAAAATGAATACATTCTTCACTTTTGTTAAAATCCAGTGTAACTGAAAATGATATTTAAATTGTATTTATAATTTTTGTAGATATAATTAAAAGATTAAAAGCTCCAGAATTTGTTGCTAAACCTCAACCAACGATAGCTTTGGAAGGATCTATTGTAACTCTAGATTGTGCAGCTGTTGGAAATCCACGACCACAAATTTCTTGGTTAAAAGGTGGTACTCTAATTGATATGGCGTAAGTATTAGTATACTAATAATTTTTTTTTTATATTATATATGTTAGGAAGTTCTATATTATTTGAGTTATAAAAATTGTTTATCTTTACACTAAAAATTGGTACAGATACTTGTAGAATTTATTTGTGCAAAATCAAAAAAAATTTAAACAAATAGGCTAATATATATATATATATATATAAACAATGTATTTAAATTATATTAAAATCTTCTATAATATATATACATATTATTTTGTTCTTAATGTTCATTTTTTAGAATATACAAATATTATTTTGTAAGCATTAATTTACTATCTATGACGTATATTATCATATATTTTCAATTATAGTAAAAGGTATTTGTTTTTACTATGTTCTCAGTTTGAAGGTTCAATTGTTGAACATTTGATATTTATATCGAAATGTTTAAATAATTTAATGAAATTACTAAAATAAAATTGTTATGCTTCTTATTTAAAAATATAATAGTTTCATTAAGTGTTAATTTTAGTGGTTTAGTATTATCTTTTCTTACATACTTTTTTTTAGAGCTGATATAATTTGTATTTTTGTTACTACAGGTATATTTTTATCAAATTATAAAAATCCTATAGGTTCTAGTATAGTTACCAAAGATCATACATTTTTTTATTATTATAGACAAATTGTTTTATAAACTGTTTAGTAGCTTATTACATAAAAAAAAAATGTCTTGATTAGGTAAGCAATACTTAAAACTATAGTAGCCACAAACCAATCATTGATATACATTCAAACAATACATATGCATATATAAGAAATAGATGATTCTTCATATTTATATCAGTAAAATTTCTTATAAAATATATACATTTTCAAACAATATATAGCTTTTACCAAATATGATAATATGCTTCAAGTGCTGTAAATAAAACCCCTTAAGGAAGTTCTTTAAAACAGTTTTACTAATTTAGTAATATTCTCTTTGGTAGATAATAGTTGTTCTAATTAACTAATTGCAATATTTTTAAAAACATACCGTGTAAAGATTTCTGTATACATTTATTATTAACACTTACCTAATAAAAATTAAGTATTTATTATTAAAAAACATTAAAAAATTATGAATACTGTACTATAATGGTGTACTAAATTTTTAATCAATAATATTTTAAAACAATCCTTTATGTACCATGAAGATATTTTAAATACAATATACTATGTTCTAATAGTTATGTTGTATTTTACATGAACGTTTAGGTTAAAAAAATTATACTTTGTAGTCTTGTACTACAAAATATAATAAATTAATAAATGTTTGAAATGTTATTTTTCCTATTTTAATAATAATGAATGTAATATAATTAATTCTAGATAGAATATTTAAAATAAGAAAATAACATTTTATTAAATTATTATAGGTATCTAGATTCCCGGTTTAGCATAATTGGTACTGGTGGCTTACAAATAACACAAGTGAATAAAAATGACGATGGAAATTATATTTGCCGAGCAGAAAATCATGAAGATTCTACTGATGCTTCTGCTACATTAGAAGTTCATGGTAAATAACAGTTATACTATCTTTAATAATGCTACATTAATAATCTGAATAACATAACATTTAATCAATAAATTATAAATATTACCTCGACATTATTACTTAAAACTAGAGCTCTGATGTCACAGCCTTATAATATATACTCATAAAAAATATATAAAATTTAAAAACTTATTATAAAGTATTGATTAATCTTAAAATTGTTTGAAAATATGCTAATGCTAATAAAGCAAAATAAAATTGTATAAAATTGTACACATTTTTAGGTGATCTAATTTCATATTGGACTTATAAAAAAAAATTTTAAATCTTACAACATCCAAACCCTACTTATAACTTACTAAGTCTGTAATTATATTCTTGGCAAAGTCTACTATATAATTTGTATAGTAGAAATTATTATCTATTATTTATTAAGTATTCATATTATATACTTACTATTATTTATAATAAGTTTAGTATTTTACATATTTACATTCAGATTCAAATATTGTTCTGACTTCAATAAATACAATGTAAAGTATATAATACTATATTTCCACATTGCCACCCTAGAATAAAGCCAAGATTGTTCTTATTGTTTTCACTGTGCTTAAATTATGATTATTTAACTATAATAGGTGACAATGAATATATATTATTTACATAAAAATCTTGTGTACACTGCAAATTATTTTTTAGAAATTTATATATTGCAACATTTGTAGCTTAGAATTTGTATATAAAGTATAATTTTAAAATAATAAAGTATACTATTTAGTTTCAATTAAATTGTAAATAGTAATGTCTTGAATTCTTAACTATTAATTACAATTTTTAAAATTATAGTTAAACCACAATTTATTCGAAAACCTAAAGATACAATGGTTCTTGAAAAAGAAGATATAATATTGGAGTGTGAAGTAGCTGGTAAACCTCCACCACGAGTTATTTGGCTAAAAAATGGCGATAGAATTAAACAAGATGAATACCTACAGTTTGTTGGCGGGTGAGTAATTATATATTATTTAATAATATAAGATAGTTATATAACCTTAATTGAACTGTTTATCATTCATTTTAAGTGAAATTATAATTATTGATGGGTCAAGTGCGATAACTAAGTATCTCCACATTTTTCAGGAGACATAAAAAACAGCTTTACTAAACTCTCTTTTGATCAAATTGCTGTTTCAAAAACAGATTTTCATACTTTAGATGTATATAATATAATAGTACATAAACTCTCATTACTTTTGAATAAATTTTAATAAATAAAGTATAATTTACAGGGTTATTGCCCTAAAATTAAAATTCATGTTTTATTTTAAACTCAAAATCACTCGTAACATTTTTATTAAATATTCTCAAAAAACATTAACAATGCATAATTATATCTATGATTATAATCATTCAATCAATCACAACTTTTTATGACGATTAAATCGAGCTAATTCTGTGTATTAAGGAGATACCTGGTTTTTTTATCCAAAATATCAGTAAATAGTTTGGTTTTATATTCCTCAAAGAAGTTTTAATAATATCCCTCATATTAAAGAAATATTTTTATAAGGTTCCTTTGGTGGAAGATTTTATTTAACATTTTATCTTGAGCATATTAATTATCACGTACATAAATACGAAATATATGTATAATGAGCAACATATATTTTGTAAAATTAATGTCTTCTTACTTACAACATATATTAAAACAAAAAGAATCAAATTGCATTTAGCATAACACCTTGAACATGTATAATAACAAATAAAACAATCGTTGAGACACATGTTATGCATAAAACTATCAAATCAATTAAAAATTAAACACAAAAAAGGCATTTATAAATCATAAATGCATTTATAAGTATAAAAGGTAAAAAAAAATACATTCATCATTTTAATTATTAAATGACACATTTTTATACAAAAATTATTTTTCTATTATTATTATTTAAAAAAAAGGCTTTTGCCTTAAAATAATCTGAACCCTACTGATAAATTATGTAGTAACTGCAAAATTAATAAGAAGATTATAGTGGTTAAAAAGCATAAAATTATATAATATTTATTTCTATGCTGATTATTAACTATGTAAAGTTCTGACATCATTTGGAGCACAAAACTAGATATCTTCTTTTGTATGATATTAGCTTTTCTATCACTTGGAGATGTATTATTATTAAACATAAATTTAGACAACATTTTCCACTATAAGAATATGTTAAAACATGTATTTCGAAAATATGCTTGGTTATTGTACTAGACCCTTCAATTATCAATAGAGAATATTATATAATGGAATATTAAACTAAAATTCTGTATACATATATGTCTGTGGAGAAATTAATGAAATTAATGAATGTTCATATATCTCATTGAAAATAAAATTCATTAAATAAATTGTTGATACATATATTTTATAGGACCAATTTAAAAATATCTGGGTTGATGACTATGGATTCTGGCATGTTCCAGTGTTTGGCATCAAACCCCGCTGGGAATATTCAGTCATCAGCATTTTTAAATGTTTTTCATGCAGGTAATTCAAAATGTTTTATATTTGTTTATAAATCAGCAATGCTTTGTTTGAAAGAAATAGAGATTTATTGGTTTTATATATTAATATATAATTTTAATATATTAGTAAAATATTAGACTTGTAAATATAATTTTTTTTTTTTTAATGAATGTTAATATTTTTTAGTTTGTTTATTATATTCATTAATTACATGCTGAATATATTATAATATATTTACAATGCTTTATTTAACAATATTTATAATACTAATTATAAAAATATACAATTACTGAATAAAACAGAATATAAGTGGTATTTAATGTATACTGTAATGGTACATATACCCATATATCCTAATGACATTTAAATATTTTAATTCATAACTATCATAACTTAAAAATAATTGTGAACTATAGATGATAAGTTTGTGTTTAAACTTATATAGACAACTGATTTTTATAATGTTTTGTTAGTATATATTATATTTTTACTAAATTTTGTATTGTTCATTTTTAATTTGTAAGTTAATATTAAAAACTAAATTTCACCAGCGAATTATCAATATTATTAATGCTTGAACAGATTTTATAGATTATTTATATCAGTTTAAATGTTTGGGTACATATTATCAATTTTTAAAATTATTTAAAATCAAAAACCTAATAAAAAATTCACCAATCTTGAATAATGATAACTTACAAATTATGTTGATGTAATTTCTTTATTAATATTATTTTTTTTATTTATTACTTTTGCTTTGTTTTGTTTTGTTTTGTAGTAATTTATTTATTTTTTCTCTTTGCGTTTTGTTTTGTTTTTGCTTTTATAAACAGACAATTTACCTAGTTCAAACAGTTCTACAAATATTAGTACTGATTTCGTCAACTCATTCTCTGCAGCTGAAAAACCCAAGGATTTAAAAAACAATCTACCATCATCTCCTAGAGCATTAGAAGCAAGTCTTGTGTCATCTAGGTTAGCCACTTTAACTTGGATTAATCCACTAAAATCTAACGGCGAGATATTAACTTATACAATATTTTATCAAGAAGAAGGATCTGACAGGTTAATATTTGTTGTTTAACATTTTTTGTAATTATTTTTAATTGGAGTAATGTGAATGTTGCAGAGAACGTATGACAAATACATCACAAACTGATATAACTATTAGTGGATTATTACCCGATAAGTATTATCTCTTTAGAGTAATGGCAGTAAACGAATATGGTATAGGCGAAAGTTCACCCCGTTTGAAAGTAATGACCAAAGCAGAAATTAATTTACCTGGACAACCCTATAATGTAACTGCTAAAGCAATTTCACCTACATCAATATATGTTTCTTGGTCTAGACCAGAACATGGTAGTGAGAATTTGAAAGAGTACAAACTGTTTTATATGAAGGTAGAATACCGATAAATAATGAGTTTAATAACAAACATAAGTTTGTATTTATAATTTTTGATTTTATATTAATTATTTTACGTTTATTATTAGGATTCAACTTCCGAAGAACAATTTTTTATAACAAAACATACAGACCGTGAAATAAGTGATTTAAGTCCATATACCAAGTATAAAATTTGGGTAGTGGCTTACAATCAAAATGGTCCCGGGATGAAGTCTTTAGAAGTGGTTGTTTTAACAAGACCTTCAGCTCCATCACAACCACCACAAAATATTGTTGTTGAAGCAATTTCTTCTACGGTATGTCTTAAATATTTTATAATAAAATAATTGACTATAAATGTATATTATTTTTAAATTTAGGAGATTAATATTAGGTGGGAACATCCACCAAAATCTAATCAAAATGGAGTTATAACAGGTTATAAAATTCGATACAAAAAACCAGATAGAAAATCATCTGGTGACACTATCACAACTGCTGGTGATAATTTAGAATATCAAATTTCTGGTTTAGATAAAAGTTCAGTAAGTAAAATGTTTTTTAATTAATTTTATTGTTTTAGTATTTTTTTAATTTTTTTTCCATACGTATGAACAAAATATATAGTTTTAAGAATCAATATTCTCATACTAAAAATGAAACTTATAGTTATTGATTAATGAAATCTAGTGAAAGAGTAATTTTAATAATTGTTGTTGGCTCAGAATGATGGATAATTATAACTTAAAAGTCTAATGTTTACAATTGTTTATATAAAATATATTTGATCATATTAAAAACTGTGTATGTAATTTTATTGAACTTGTATTCATTTAGAAAAATTTAAAAAGCGATAATTAAATATTGATGGAAAAAAAATATCTAAAATTATTAAAACATTTCTTTATCTTCTAATTATTATATTTTATTCTACATTTTTTGTTATTAAATAGTATACATTTATGTATGTTTGTACTTAAAGTTGATATACATTGAATATATTTTATTTAAAAAAGTAAACTGGTTATTATATTTTATTAATTATTTCAGACTTATCAAGTCCGTTTATGGACTCTAAATACTGTTGGATCTAGCCCACCTTCAGAGTGGTTTACAGTATTAACATTTGATAAAAATCTTAGAGAAGATACTGTCCCTGATGCACCTACTAATTTCAAAGGTCAGTTTTAATTTTATAATTAATATATTTTTTTATTTTATTATTAAATGTATTATTTAAAATAGTTCGAGCCTTTTCCAATTCACTATTGATAACTTGGTCTCCACCAAAAGATAAAAGTATAATTGTAAGAGAATATACTTTAGGATGGGGTAAAGGTGTTCCTGATGTGTATAAAGAAAAAATAAATCCAAAAATACGACAATATGAAATTAAAAATTTAGGTAAATATTAATTTATAGATTTTGTATTTTTATTTGTTTTATGTAATGATTACTTTTAGAACAAAATGCTGATTATGTACTGAGTCTTGCTGCTGTTAATGAAATGGGCCTTGGTCCAATAGTATACCAAATGGCAACCATAAGAGAACAAACTATTATGAATACATTGGACGAATCATCAAATCCAATAATACCCCCAATTGGTTTAAAAACTAACGTTATTTCTCCAAATGCCATAGAAGTATCATGGACAGATAATTCTCTTTTAGAGTTTGATGTAATATACATATATATTAGTATATTAAGAATTAAATCAGGTTATACTATATACATAAATAATTTTAATTACAGCCAAATGATGAAGAAATACGTTCTTACCTCGTACGATACAAACCGTCTTATTCGCCTAATAATGCACGTTACAAATATGTTAACACCTCCGAACTTTCTTGCATTATTAATGATTTAAAACCTAATACTCAATATGAGTTTACAGTAAAATCAATCAAGGTAAATTTTTAATATTCAGTTATTAGTATGCTCAGTCCATGAGAGAGTTTATCGTAGGTGTATCAACCAAAATTTATCTGTTAAGCTACACTCCCACCCGCAATATAAACTGCAACAACTTTCAAAATATTGCAACATTTTCTCTGTATCGGTTATGTGGTATTAGAGTGGTGGAAATAATAGTTTGGTTGAAGAAGTCTCAACAGAGATCAGTCTATATACATAAAACGAGTATTCTCTCGTGGCCTAAAGCAAATGTTTTTACATTAATTTGATATAAAATAATATGGTAATAGGGCCAATTTGAAAGTGCTTGGAGTTTACTTGTGATGAATAATACTCAAGAAGCCAAACCAGCATCACCACCAAGAGATTTAACCGCTGTTAAAAATGATGATAAACCACAATCTTTAACATTAAATTGGCAACCACCAAAATTTTCAAATGGACAAATTATTGGTAAGTTATTTAAAACAAAAAATCCAATGACTAAAAAAAAAAAATAATAATAATAATTAAATTATATTTTGCTTTAGCATATCTTATTTTATATACTACTGATGATACAAGTTCAGACAATGAGTGGATAACTGAAACAGTTGATGGGGAACTTATGTCTTACTCAATAAAAGGACTAACTCCGAGTACTAATTATTATTTTAAAATTCAAGCTAAAAATTCTGTTGGATATGGTCCATTTAGTCCTACTATTAGTATCAAAACATTGCCAGGTATTAAATTAATTTTAGTATTTTATATTTAGTATTATCAGTTTAATTTGTTAATATTTATTTTTGAAATATTTTTAGGTGGTACTCCTTACAATGATGGAACATCACTAAAAGGTATTATAATTTTAAAATTTATGTGATAGTTTTTTTTTATTTTATAAACAATTATATTTATATATGTATATATATTTTTTGTTTTGATTTCGTTTTACAGATGGAAAAAGTGGTATAAACAACACAACTATTTTATATATACTGATCGCATGTTGTTTGTTACTTATATCTTGTATTGGTATTGGAATTGCTTTATTGTGTTGTAAACAAAATAAGCCATTAAGAAATCGAAGTAAAAAAGGGTAATTCTTTTTTTAAATTTATATACTTTAATTAGTTCTTTAAATATTTATGGATAATGGATGTGTAATTTTATTTTGTATAAATTACTTTATACCAATTATAAGGTAAATTTACATGAAACAATTTAATTACCTCAAAGGCAAACAATATTTAACGATTTTCATAATATCTAAGAATTTGAATGCATATTATTTTTCTTATTATCTAAAGCAAAATGAAAAAAAATAAGAATTAATTGTGGTGTTAAATACAATAGTTGCCCATGTCTTATTATATGAATTTAAGTGAATAATACAGCTTTTTAATTTCTTTTAAAATTTTATCCTGAAAATCAATATAAAAATAAAAGAAATTTGACTATTAGTTTTATTTTATTAACTATAATACCTAATGGATCATTTAAAAAGCTATTTTTTAAAACTAATGGCCAATTTAATAGTATTATACTAATAATTTAAAAAAATCTATACTAAAATTAATAAGTCATACATTTTTAATAATTTATTCTAAAATATCTAACTAAAAAAAAAATTGTAATCTGATAGTTTTTTATTTATTTATTTCACGTTTAAAATTTATATTTTTATGTTTTATTATAAATTGATGCACTCAGTTGTAATAATTCCACATAATAATTATATTTTTGTTTTACTAATTATTTGTTCATAAACATTCAACTTAATATTACATTTATTTATTCATTACATAGCACTGTACTCAATAATAAATTATAAAAGAGAAAATAAAAAGTTATTTTGATAATCAAACTAATATTATTATAATGCTCACGGTTGTACATACAATGATTGCACAACAAAATCTGTTAAGACGCTATTCATTAATTATTTGTAAAATTGTATGTACTTATCTATTTTGTAATATAGCAAACTTCTGCAATACATCATTACATCTAAATACATTTTTTTAAATTTAATTTGGAATTTAATATTAAAATTAAATTTAACATTTAACCTTAAAAAAATTTTAATATTACTTCAAGATTATTTTGATTTTTAACTACTTGGTATATATTGTTATATATATATGAAATATAAATTAATGTATTAAAAAGAAATTTTATTGAATTAGCCACATTATTTAAGTATTAACTTGGATTTATTTTTCAGTTGTTAATATTTTTTTTGATTCTTGGATATTTGACACATTCTCATTTTTATGTTAAATCAGTAAGAATTCAATAAAAAAATATTCTTTATAATCCCATCTTAAATTATTATTATTTCATTTTCATCATATTATGTTTGATATTTTAATCTGTATGTTTCATGAAACATGATTGAAATTGCTTAACAATTAATCACAATGAATAATTTAGATGAGTTAAAAACTAGTTTTAATTTTCCTAAATCTGTTTTAGATTTGATTTTAATACTTTCCCATATTAGTTATTAAAGAATTGTATAGCTTTATGTTTTTTTTAGTGTTATACAATTTAGTTGTTAATTAAATTATGAGGTTTTTTGTATGAATTCATATCGATAAAAAATATAACTTTATATTTACTCAGTTAAAAATAATGCAATCGAAGAATATTATAATTTTGTTGCACTAATTTTAGCCTTTAATTACATCATCAAAGTCCCAATTTTTCTTTGATTATCTTCCATTTTTGATTTTAATTTATTAAGTTCTTTTATTCTCTTCAAATCAATATTTTAGAACTGGTTTTTAAATCAACTATGTTAATTTAAGAACATTTGATAATATTTATAATATATATTAGGTAGGTAGTATAATAATAATACATCTATAGTACTAGAACTGTAGTTAGTACAAGCCATTTTGAATTTCCTCATGTAGAAGTGTAATGATCCCCATGGGACCACTAATATGATTTTGGAAACCTTGATATTGATTAAGAATTTTTTTGTTCAAGTGCCGCTGTTAGTTAACATACACTTTTGCATAACCGTTCTATCTACAACCATGAGCTCATGATATAAAAATGCTAATATAGTGTGATAATAACAATGGCTCATCGCATACTTAAATGAATATGCAATTGTTCCTCCATAAAATATATAAAATATAAAATAAATATAAATATAACATAAAATATATCAAAGCAACTAAATAATATATAATGCTGCCAACTAATGATGAATGAAAAAAAAAACATAGCAAATAGTGTCAATTATTTAGAAAATTATATTAATGCCTTAATTAATATTATTATTTTATTAAAAATTAATAACTTATTAACTATAATTATTGACTGTTTTTTATAATTTAATTTTTATTATTAATAAATAATAGTTGGCATTTTATTTTTACTTAAGGTATATAAAAGGATCTACTGGCTATAATGCAAAGGGAGTAGCTCAGTCTCCAAGCATTAAACCACCAGATTTGTGGATACACCACGATCAAATGGAATTGAAATCAATGGAAAAATCATCACAAGGTTCATTAGATACTAGTTCTGGATGTGGTCAAGGAAGTTCTAACACTTATGATGGACCTGACACTCGAGTTACCATACATCATGTACCACAGACTACCAATTCTTTAGAAAAAAATAACTATGTTTCATCTTATGTGGGTATGTATATAATATTTATAGTTAAAATTAACAGTATTTTTTTATCTGTTATATGTATTAAGTTTGGAATGAGTTGAAATCAATTATTTTGACTTCTAAAATAATTTAAAAATTGAAATGATTCAAACATGTTTTGAACTTAAAAATATAATAAAATAAAATACATTTTCATTTCAAATTATAATTTAGTTTAAATTTTCAAAATAAAAAACATTGATTTGTAAACTTTTTTCTTATTGGAAATAAATATTCATATTTATACCATAGCAAAAAACATTATATATTCTGCTATTTTAACTACTTAAACATGATTTTATTCTTTACTATTTAATTTTCATGTTTGAGGCTTTGAAAATTTTAATAATTTATAAATAGGCAGGTTATAAAAAGGAGTTGAAATACATTTTTAATTCTGTTGTTTTTATCTGTTAACTTGTATTGCTTTATGTATTTATTATTTTGCATGTTACGTTTTATTCATTTATATTTAATATACATTAAGGTAATACAATTATTCAACCTTTATTGTCGGATGAAAAAGTGTCCACGTTAAATAAACGCTTTAAACCTGTTGTTTTACCTGTTGATTCATTTGATTCTATTTATAATGATAGTAAGTTATTTGTTTAATTATTTAATTATTTTATTTTATCAATACATTTAATTTATTATTTCTTGAAAAATAATTAAAAATAAATTATAACAATTTTTTAGCCATGGCAACATTACCTAGTCAGGAATCTCGTTCACCTCATCCAAAATCTCAATATGCAACCACTACTAGAGCTCATGTAACTGTAGATTTAACAGCTGGTAGGACACAAATAATTTTATTATTATGTTATTTATTATAACAATACTTATTGTTTTTAATAGGAGCTCCTGAAAATAATTATATTGTTCAAGCTACTACTGTACCAGATAAATTTGAATCTATACCAGTATCATCAGCTACAAACCTTCAACAACAGCACACGTACGTCTTTATTTTATTACTTCAATCTATTAGGTACAGAACAGATACAAAAATTATGTATTTAGGGAAACTAGCATTATTAATTAATTAATAATGTTTTTTAAAAAAATTTTTTTTATTATTTATAGAAAAATAACTAGTATGGTTATTACATCAAATATTGTGGAAACGATACTTAATTTAATTAGTAAGAATCATAAATGCAATAGTTTGTTTCATACTATATGATATTCAAGTTTCTTACTTAAATCATATAGCATTATTAAATATAAATTACTGTTAAGTTACATGTAACATAATCATGTTAACATAATATGCAGATAAATATTAATATTATTACCTTCAATAAATAAATTCATAATTTTAACATTTTTAAATATATATTAAATTGTAAGTAGTATTTCAGTTTCAAAATGACTTAACTTGTGTTTTATAAAACTATATTTAAAGAATGTGAATGTATAAATAAAATTAGAATAATTATTTTTTATCTTAATGACCTTACCCAGTATATTAAAATATATAAATTTAATTTGGTTTATTTATTATTATTTTTATTTTTTAGTGGATTAGTGAACTCGAATGAAAAAAGACAGCAAGGCCATCCTTTGAAAAGTTTTAGTGTTCCTGCACCTCCACCTCAATCAGCACCATCTACTCCTCAACAAAAACACATTGGTATTAAAAATTATTTTTATGTTTTTTTATAATTATATGTGTTATATTTATATATATATAAATATGTATATATATTTTTAGTAACAGTTAGACCTCAGGGATCATCCAGCCCATACAAAAAAAATATTTACTCCGCTATTAACAATTCACCATCCAGCACATCAATGTCTAGTGGTCCTAAGACATGGAAGTCACCATTAACTGGTGTGAATCAAAGAGATACTATCTCAGAAGTAGAATCTCTTAGTAAAATACAAGTAATAACAAATTGCTCAACTTAATTACTTTTAAATAGTAAAATAAAAAAAATGTCATTTTAACTTAAAGTAGTAATTACTGTAATAAATTACTGGCAACAATTAAATTTAATGAAAATAATTAATTAATTATACTCGTATAATGTTGTTTATTAGTATTTTCCAACTTTTTTGTAATGGCACAAATTTAGTGTTTGCTGGATACATGACCCCTCACTAAAACAAAATAAAATTAATTGTCTAGGTTTTTTTTTTATATATTATTATCAATAAAATTATCTAATTAGTTTATGAACACCATAAGTTGGGAAACACTGGTTTACTATATATCTACTACCTAAAGGTTTTATAATAATTAATATTTAGTTACCATTATTTAAGTGTGTAAATTTTTATTTTCAAATCCATCTACACCAAGTATACTAAAAAAAAATCTATTTATTTACAGACTTCTTATAGCACAGAAGAACTCAATCAAGAGATGGCAAACTTGGAAGGCCTAATGAAAGATCTAAGTGCAATTACTGCATCTGAATTCCAATGTTAGGCACAGATTTTTATGTAGGTCTGTTATTTATAAAAGAAATAACACTTTAAAACATATAGATTATTAAGATTTAATTTAAAGTATTAAATGCAGTATATCATAAAGACTGATCTCTGGTATTTAGAGTGACTATTTTAAACCACCAAATTACATTTATAGTTATGTGTATAATTTTTATTTATTTATCAACTTATTTATACAGAAAAAAAATGATTTGTATAAATTTGTCATTCCTGTTTATTTTGTGATATTTTAAAAAGTGATTTCGGTAAATTAGCAATAACTTAATATGTTTCCATTTATGATTTATATAGTTTATATAATCTTACAAATTAGTTCTGTCAATTGTATGTAATTTATGCCAAATTAAATTAATTGGTTCATTAATTACTAAAAAATAACTTTGGTAATAAAAATGATAATTTATTACGTGAATTTGTTAAATACAACCAAGCTTTAGACCCCCTTTCCCCCACCTACTCATTTATCTTATTTATACTTATATCCAATATATTTAATATGACTTTATTAACAAATGAATATTTTTTATTTAAACATTTGATTTTTTTCATTATAGATATGGTTTGTGTCGTTCATTTTTTATTGGTCATTTTATATTTTATCACAATATGTTGATAAAAAATGTTTTATTTACTTAAAATTTAAATTTAAATTATTATAACCTACTTGTTATAACAGTTATTAATGGTTGTCATTTAGGCTAGTTTTACCAGCAATACATTTATGTTATTTTCTAAAAATTCAATTTTAAATGATCAAACATTATTATGATTATTATAATTTTTTTTAATTAAAGTACAAAGTATTTTTTATTAAGAACTAAAATAATATGCCCTCATACATTGCATAAAAGTTGTGATTAATAATATTTAAGTCTTTAAATATATTTAAAGAATTTATCAATTCAAAAAATCTTAATTGTAATTATAATATTGTTTATTAACAGTCTTTAATTTTTTTAATGACATTTTACAAATGTTAATTAAAATGTGTATGAAATATTTTTTTTAATGAAAAAATTACATAAAAACACAATTGATGTTATGGTTAAATTTTATTCCTAGATTGATATTAAACATATTATTTTATGTATGTTTTAAATTATCAATTTTGTATTTTACTGGGTTGTAAGTTCTAAATATTTAAATACATTAAATAATAGTATAATTGATTTTAAAACTAATATTTTTACTTTTACCTTTGTGGGTTAAATCAAAATCATAAAAATTGTATACTAGTCAACTGGTAGTATAAATGTGTCAGAGAATAATTTTATGTAACATTTTACAGAATATAATTCTATTAATTCAAAATATATAAACTGTATTTGATAAAATTTTAACTGGGTATAGATTAAAATATTCTTATCACAGTTTTACTTGCCATTATTTTATCAAAATACTATGTTATTTTAAGTGTTATTTTTGCAAGAATCACATACTATAATTCTTGTAACCACAACTTGTATTTATATACCTTAAACATAGTTTTTTTTTGTCTCTTAGTTTTTAATATTATACTGCCATTGAAATACAACTATCGCAATAATGCATCAATTATTTTTTATGTATATTATGTAAGATATATGTTAATTAACATTCTTTACATGTTTGTAAATAACTTTTAATTAAAATTACTTATATCATATATGTTTTAACAGAGTTAATTTTAATCTTAATTGTAAATAGTTTACTAAAACATTACATTTTATACTTATTCTTGAATAATATTCTGTATAAAAATATAAAATATAATAATGTATGGTCAAAAAACTGATATTCTAATACAAAAATAATAATATATTTTAAAAATATGTACCAGTGATATTTGCTTTATTATATATGTATAATTTATTTTTATAATTTATAGTTTAATTTATTTTATATTTTTATATTTTTCATTTGTTTAAAATTAACACAAACCAATATTTGAGTTTTGTACTTTTTACATTAATCTCAAATATTTTAAGATAATAACATATTTTTTTTTGTAATATTTTAACTTTCCTATGATTAACCTTTTACATTGTTTACACATTAATTTAATATGTATTTTTTTTATTTCAACTACTTTAATGGCTATTTATCAAATCTAAATTTGGAAGTGCCTTAATTATTTTAAAAAATCAAATGTATTACTAGAACATGCTATTACAAACAATACAAATGTACTGTTAACCTTTAGTAGATAGTCCTAGTTTTAGTTATGTATTTCAATCAAAACATCACATGTCTGTATGACTATTTATGTTAATACAATTTTTTATACAACTTGATACTAAATTAATAAGTAATAACTATTAATCTTATGTTATAGATCTCTCAATTGATTGTCTTTTTTTTCATATCTTAATTAGTGCTTTATTTTTAAAAAAATAATGACAAATTGTAGTTCCTCCTTTTCATCTTAACATATATTTGTATACCTACTTCAAACATGTACATTATTTTTAATAAACTTTTTTATGAGCCATCAGTGTTTTTTGTTTGTTCTTGTTATATACATTTCTGATCTGGATATTATTCGTATTGTCAAATGTTTTTAATCAATTTAAAACATTTTCCATATGTTATATGTATATAAATAGTACTTCATCAAATAAAAACAGCAGTCATAAATATAGTAAAATAAGTTGTGTGTTTTTTTACTCCATAAGGCCTTAAGCTCGGAAATCGGGTTTAGGACTTTTTGGCGCGGCCGATTCGGCGATAAAAATAAAATACAAGCTAAAGTGAAAATTAAATATCTAAAGTTAAGTTAGAAAAAAAACAACAGTTTATGTAAAATTAATATTGTCAAGTATGTTACAATAAAAAATGATACAATTTTAGTCAATATTTTATTTTAATGATAAATTATTAATTATTCCCCTGATAAATATGGGAATATTATTTTTATCATATTTATCGACTTATTTAAAAATACGTTTGACTGTGTCTCTAATTTCTTTCAACTTTTTTCGTCGACTATTATCCGTTACCAAATGTTTGTACTGTGTATCCATTCCTGCTTTTAATTTATTAATTTTACATAAATTGGTTTTTATTTTGTTTTTTTTTTAATTTATATTATTTTATTTTGTTATTATTATTTTTTATCTAAATAAATGCATGCATTTATTTTATTTAAAATGTTATTACACTAACTTAACCTTAGATATTTAATTTTCACGTTCACTGAAATGGTCGCGCCAAAAACTCCCATTCCCTCGGAAATTATTAAACTTGCATGTTTTTTTTTTAGGCTATTAGATTTATTGTTATTTATGCTATATAATTTATATTTTAGCTTGAAATTATTTTCATGATACTACAAACAAAAATATTAAAAGTTTATATTGCAAATTTTTACATATTTATTGATTTTGTAGTTTAAAGAATATATTTTGTAATTAATGATATGTTTATAATACAATTTGAACATTTGACAATATAAAAAATATAGAATTATGTATATTTATTTTCACTAGGTTTTATTGTACCGTTTTCAAATCCCTAGTTGATTGACATACAATTTTCCGTTTTTATTAATACACAATATTATGAAGTATAAATTATAAAATTAAAAAATATTTTTTAATACAATTTTTGTATTTATGAAAAATATAAGTAAAAAGGAAAAAAAATAAAGATTATATATTTTTATTATTATAAGCACATAAGTACTAAATATTTAGTACTTTTAAAGTGCATTAAAGTTCCTAGCCCTAGACTCATAACCTTTTGGTACATTATTTATTTGAACGATAAATAACATTATTATTTTGTTATAATTCTTGGGAATTTAAAATTAGGGCTTGAAACCGTTTTAAAACCGAAACCGAAACCGGAAGAAATTGGATACCGGTATTATAATTTAAAACAGAAACCAATAAAAAAAAATAGATACCGGTATTAATTCAAAACCAATGCCGTAAAAAATTAGAAACCGGTATAAAATTAAAAACCGTAATAAGAAAACATTGGAAATTGTAATTATTTTTTTTTAATTTACGTGTTTTTAAAATTTTAAATACGTAAATTCAATTAATATGCCAATAAGATCATGATTAAAATGTCGATAACCATTTTATTATTTACAAAATTATTAAATGTTTTATTAATAATAATGAATAATAACTTATATAAATTATAGTTACTAACAAATACTATGTATGACAATACGGACAAACAACAATGATTTTATAGACGACACAGCCACATGAAAATACTCGAATACAATATATGCCTATAGGTGTATCTTACAATCCTAGACCGTTCGTTACAATGTATCACGATTATTGATACTAGTGGTTCCGTATTGTAATATAACTCAAAGGTAGTATTTGTTCTTATAATATTATTAAATAGATAATTATTTATCGGGCAACAGATTACAACATTTGATTAACTATTTGAAAGATGACGACCCGTATGCGTCTATAAGTACTCTATTTTTATTTTTCATTATATTACAATTTCAAGTCTAAATTTAGAAATCCGTTTTTAATAATGTACAAATCGGTATACAAAATCGAAACTGACAACGAAACCGCAATATGTAAAAATTGATATACAAAATCGAAACCGACAAATTTGAAAACCGGTATCACTTGGAATCTTGAAAAATCATGGTCCAAATACTTGAAAATACCATTGTGTTATTTTATGGTCTAAAAATTAAATATACACATTAATTCTGGAATATCTTAATGTAGAAGAAAATAATCCTCGATTATCAATGTGAATTGCTCAAGAATCCATAAAAAACTTTGAACATCACGATTCAAATATTTGAAATTTCACTTTATCCTTGTATTTCATGGTCTTAAAACTTATAATATACATTAATCATAGAGTATATTGGTGAAGGTATCAAAGATTCTTGATAATCAGCATGGAATAGCCAAATATCCTTTGGAATCATCGACAAACATAGTCCCTATACTTGAAATTTCCATTTATCCAAGAGTATGATGGTTTTAAACCCTCTATTACCCATTAATCTTAAAGTATTTTGGTGTAGAAGGCAACGATTCATGAAAATCAGTGCTAAATGGACAAGAATCCATAAAAATCTTTGAAAATCATTAACGATAAACTTGAAATTTCCATTTATCCAAGGGTATGATGGTATAAAAAAATTTAATTCCCATTAATCGTGGAGTATCATTTTGTAGAAGGCAATGATTCTTTATAATCATTGCTGAAAGGTAAAGAATCCTTAAAAATCTTCGAAATGCATGGTCCATATTGTCGAATATTCCAATCAACCAAGAGGATGTTCGTCTAAAAATCTATGATTGACATTTATCATGGAATAATTTGCTAAAGAGATGAATTTTTTATTATAATGATTTCTGAATGGGCAAGAATACATAAAAAGATTCGAAATGCACGGTCCATATTGTCGAATATTCTATTTATCCAAGAGGATGCTTGTCTAAAAATCTATAATTCCCATTGATCAGGGAATACCTTGGATTAGAGAACAATGATTTAATATAATCTGTGATATGTTCATAAAAATCTTTTGGAATCTTTGAAGTCATTATTCAAATACATGACAATCCCATTAATATAATTGTGTCATAGTGTAAAATATAAATAAATCCTTTATATATATGAGGTATCTTCATTTAAAAGATAAAAATACTAGATTTTCAAAATAGAATAGCCAAGTAACCATATCAATTCATAGAATATGTTGGTGCATATTCTTCAATTTTAAATTTTTCCAAGAGTATGATGGTCTAAAAATCTATGATTGACTTTAATCATGGAATAACTAGCTAAAGAGATGCATTTTTTTTTATAATGATTGCTGATAGGGCGAGAGTCCATAAAAAGCTTCGAAATGCATGGTCCATATTCTCGAATATTCTATTTATCATGGAAGAGGATGTTCGTCTAAAAATCTATGATTGACATTTATCATGGAATAACTTGCTAAAGAGATGCATTTTTTTTTATAATGATTGCTGATAGGGCAAGAATCCATAATAAGATTCGAAATGCATGGTCCATATTCTCGAATATTCCATTTATCTAAGAGTATGATGTTCTGAAACTTTATGATTCCCATTAATCATGGAATATCTTGGATTAGACAAAAATGATTTAATATAATCTGTGATATATTTTAAATATCTTTTGGAATCAATGAAATCATTATTCAAATACATGAGAATCCCATTAATATGAATGTGTCATAGTGTAAAATATAAATAAATCCATTTTATATATGAGGTATCTTCATTTAAAAGATAAAAATACTAGATTTTCAATATAGAATAGCCAAAAAATCATAACAATTCTTAGAATATCATGGTGCGTATTCTTGAAATTACCTTTTATCCAAGAAGATGGGGGTCTAATAATCAATAATTCACATTGATCAGGGAATACTTTGGATTTGAGTGAAATGATTTAGTATAATCTGTGATATGTTCATAAAAATATTTTGGAATCTTTGAAGTCATTATTCAAATACATGACAATCCCATTAATCTGAATGTGTAATTGTCTAAAAAATAAAAATATCCATTAATATGAAATATCTTCATGTAAAATATAAAAATGTTAGATTTTCAAAATAGAATAGTCGAGTAACCATATCAATTATAAAAATATGTTGGTGTATATTCTTCAATTTTCCATTTTTCCAAGAGTATGATTTGTCTAAAAAACTATAATTACCTTTGATCATGGTATAACATGCTAAAGAGAGGAATTATTTGTTATAATGATTGCTGAATAAACAATAATCCATTAAAAGCTTCGAAGTGCATGGTCCATATTCTCGAATATTCTATTTATCCAAGAGGATGCTTGTCTAAAAATCTATAATTCCCATTGATCATGGAATACCTTGGATAAGAGAACAATGATTTAGTATAATCAGTGATATGTTCATAAAAATCTTTTGGAGTCTTTGAAGTCATTATTCAAATACATGACAATCCCATTAATCTGAATGTGTAATGCTCTAAAAAATAAAAATATCCATAAATTTTGAAGTATCTTCATGTAAAAGATTAAAATATAAGATTTTCAATATAGACTGTCCAAGTAACCATAACAATTCATAGAATATCTAGGTGTATATTCTTGATTTTTCCATTTTTCCAAGTGTGTAATGGTCTAAAAAGGAAAATTGCTCTCTTTAGCAACTTATTCAATGATCAATGGGAATTATAGGTTCTTAGACCATCCTACACTTGGATAAATGGTAATTTCAAGAATATTGACCAAGATATCCAAAGTGTAAAATGGATTGCTGCTCAGTCATCAATAATTAAAACGAAAAATGCCTCTCTACTTGCTAAGTTATTCCATGATCAATTGAAATTATAGGTTTTTAGACCATCATATTCTTGGAACAATGGAATATTCGAGAATATGGACCATGCATTTCGAAGCCTTTCATGGATTATTGCTTATTCATCAATCATTAAAAAGAAAAATTCATCCCTATAACTAGTTATTCCATGATCAATGGGATATATAGGTTTTTAGACCATCATACACATTGATAAATGGAATATTCGAGAATATGGACCATGCATTTCGAACCTTTTTATGGTTTCTTGCCCATTTAGTAATCATTATACTGAAAAATTCCTCTCTATAGCAAGCTATTGTTTGATCAATGGGCTTTATTGATTTTTAGACCATCATACTCATGGATAAAAGGAATATTCGAGAATATGGACCATACATTTCAAAGCCTTTCATGGATTCTTGCTCATTCAGCAATAATTAAAACCAAAAATTGCTCTCTTTAGCAAGTTATTCAATGATCAATGGGAATAATAGGTAACTAGACCATCATACTCTTGGAAAAATAGAAAATTCAAGAATATGCATCAAGATATTCTATGAATTGTTACGGTTTCTTAGCTATTCTACATTTAAAATCTAGCATTTTTATATTTGAAAAGAAGATACCTCATATATATTATGGATATATTTATTTTTTATACTATGACTCATTCATTTTAATTAGAAATTTTCGTTTTAATTATTGCTGAATGAGCAAGAATCCATGAAAGGCTTCGAAATGCATGGTCCATATTCTCGAATATTCCATTTATCCAAGAGGATGTTGGTCTAAAAATCTATGATTCCCATTGATCATGGAATAACTTAGCAAGTAGAGAGGAATTTTTCGTTTTAATTATTGATGAATGAGCAGGAATCCATTTTACACTTTTGATATCTTGGTCAATAATCTTGAAATGACCATTTATCCTAGATGATGGTGGTCCAAAAATTAATGATTCCCATTGATCATGGAGTATCTTATTGTAGCGATCTATGATTCTTAATAATCAGTAATCATGGTCAAGAATCCATAAAAAGCTTCGAAATGATGGTCCATATTCTCGAATATTCCATTTATCCAAGAGGATGTTGTTCTAAAAATCTATGATTTCCATTGATCATGGACTAATTTGCTAAATAGAGCAATAATTTGTTAAAATGATTGCTGAATGGGCATGAATCTATAAAAGTCTTCAATATGCATGGTCCATATTCTCGAATATTTCATTTATCCAAGAGGATGGTGGTCCAAAAATTAATGATTCCCATTGATCATGGAATAACTTAGCAAGTAGAGAGGAATTTTACGTTTTAATTATTGATGAATGAGCAGGAATCCATTTTACACTTTGGATATCTAGGTCAATAATCTTGAAATGACCATTTATCCAAGTGGATGGTGGTCCAAAAATTATTGATTCCCATTGATCATGGAGTATCTTATTGTAGCGATCAATGATTCTTAATAATTAGTAATTAATGGTCAAGAATCCATAAAAAGCTTCGAAATGATGGTCCATATTCTCGAATATTCCATTTATCCAAGTGGATGGTGGTCCAAAAATTAATGATTCCCATTGATCATGGAGTATCTTGTTGTAGCGATCAATGATTCTTAATAATCAGTAATTAATGGTCAAGAATCCATAAAAAGCTTCAAAATGATGGTCCATATTCTCGAATATTCCATTAATCTAAGAGGATGTTGGTCTAAAAATCTATGATTCCCATTGATCATGTAGTATCTTATTGTAGCGAGCAATGATTCTTAATAATCAGTAATTAATGGTCAAGAATCCATAAAAAGCTTCGAAATGATGGTCCATATTCTCGAATATTCCATTTATCCAAGAGGATGTTGTTCTAAATATCTATAATTCCCATTGATCATGGAATAACTTAGCAAGTAGAGAGGAATTTTTGGTTATAATTATTGATGAATGAGCAGGAATCCATTTAACACTTTGGATATCTTGGTCAATAATCTTGAACAGACCATTTATCCAAGAGGATGGTGGTCCAAAAATTAATGATTCCCATTGATCATTGAGTATCTTATTTTATCGAGCAATGATTCATTCAAATCAGTAATTTATGGTCAAGAATCCATAAAAAGCTTCGAAATGATGGTCCATATTTTCGAAAATTCCATTTATCCAAGAGGATGTTGTTCTAAAAATCTATGACTTCCATTGATCATGGACTAATTTGCTAAATAGAGCAATAATTTGTTAAAATGATTGCTGAATGGGCAAGAATCTATAAAAGTCTTCAATATGCATGGTCCATATTCTCGAATATTCCATTTATCCAAGAGGATGGTGGTCCAAAAATTAATGATTCCCATTGATCATGGAGTATCTTATTTTATCGAGCAATGATTCATTCAAATCAGTAATTAATGGTCAAGAATCCATAAAAAGCTTCGAAATGATGGTCCATATTCTCGAATATTCCATTTATCCAAGTGGATGGTGGTCCAAAAATTAATGATTCCCATTGATCATGGAGTATCTTGTTGTAGCGATCAATGATTCTTAATAATCAGTAATTAATGGTCAAGAATCCATAAAAAGCTTCAAAATGATGGTCCATATTCTCGAATATTCCATTAATCTAAGAGGATGTTGGTCTAAAAATCTATGATTCCCATTGATCATGTAGTATCTTATTGTAGCGAGCAATGATTCTTAATAATCAGTAATTAATGGTCAAGAATCCATAAAAAGCTTCGAAATGATGGTCCATATTCTCGAATATTCCATTTATCCAAGAGGATGTTGTTCTAAATATCTATGATTCCCATTGATCATGGAATAACTTAGCAAGTAGAGAGGAATTTTTGGTTTTAATTATTGATGAATGAGCAGGAATCCATTTTACACTTTGGATATCTTGGTCAATAACCTTGAACAGACCATTTATCCAAGAGGATGGTGGTCCAAAAATTAATGATTCCCATTGATCATGGAGTATCTTATTTTATCGAGCAATGATTCATTCAAATCAGTAATTTATGGTCAAGAATCCATAAAAAGCTTCGAAATGATGGTCCATATTTTCGAAAATTCCATTTATCCAAGAGGATGTTGTTCTAAAAATCTATGACTTCCATTGATCATGGACTAATTTGCTAAATAGAGCAATAATTTGTTAAAATGATTGCTGAATTGGCAAGAATCTATAAAAGTCTTCAATATGCATGGTCCATATTCTCGAATATTCCATTTATCCAAGAGGATGGTGGTCCAAAAATTAATGATTCCCATTGATCATGGAGTATCTTATTGTAGTGATCAATGATTCTTAATAATCAGTAATTAATGGTCAAGAATCCATAAAAAGCTTCGAAATGATAGTCCATACTTTCGAATATTCCATTTATCCAAGAGGATGTTGTTCTAAAAATCTATGATTCCCATTGATCATGGAATAACTTAGCAAGTAGAGAGGAATTTTTCGTTTTAATTATTGATGAATGAGCAGGAATCCAATTTACACTTTGGATATCTTGGTCAATAATCTTGAAATGACCATTTATCCAAGAGGATGGTGGTCCAAAAATTAATGATTCCCATTGATCATGGAGTATCTTATTTTATCGAGCAATGATTCATTCAAATCAGTAATTAATGGTCAAGAATCCATAAAAAGCTTCGAAATGATGGTCCATATTTTCGAATATTCCATTTATCCAAGAGGATGTTGGTCTAAAAATCAATGATTCCCATTGATCATGGAATAACTTAGCAAGTAGAGAGGAATTTTTCGTTTTAATTATTGATGAATGAGCAGGAATCCATTTTACACTTTGGATATCTTGGTCAATAATCTTGAAATGACCATTTATCCAAGAGGATGGTGGTCCAATAATTAATGACTCCCATTGATTATGGAGTATCTTATTGTAGCGATCAATGATTCTTAATAATCATTAATTAATGGTCAAGAATCCATTAAAAGCTTCGAAATGATGGTCCATATTCTCGAATATTCCATTTATCCAAGAGGATGTTGTTCTAAAAATCTATGATTTCCATTGATCATGGACTAATTTGCTAAATAGAGCAATAATTTGTTAAAATGATTGCTGAATGGGCATGAATCTATAAAAGTCTTCAATATGCATGGTCCATATTCTCGAATATTTCATTTATCCAAGAGGATGGTGGTCCAAAAATTAATGATTCCCATTGATCATGGAATAACTTAGCAAGTAGAGAGGAATTTTACGTTTTAATTATTGATGAATGAGCAGGAATCCATTTTACACTTTGGATATCTAGGTCAATAATCTTGAAATGACCATTTATCCAAGTGGATGGTGGTCCAAAAATTATTGATTCCCATTGATCATGGAGTATCTTATTGTAGCGATCAATGATTCTTAATAATTAGTAATTAATGGTCAAGAATCCATAAAAAGCTTCGAAATGATGGTCCATATTCTCGAATATTCCATTTATCCAAGAGGATGTTGTTCTAAATATCTATAATTCCCATTGATCATGGAATAACTTAGCAAGTAGAGAGGAATTTTTGGTTATAATTATTGATGAATGAGCAGGAATCCATTTAACACTTTGGATATCTTGGTCAATAATCTTGAACAGACCATTTATCCAAGAGGATGGTGGTCCAAAAATTAATGATTCCCATTGATCATTGAGTATCTTATTTTATCGAGCAATGATTCATTCAAATCAGTAATTTATGGTCAAGAATCCATAAAAAGCTTCGAAATGATGGTCCATATTTTCGAAAATTCCATTTATCCAAGAGGATGTTGTTCTAAAAATCTATGACTTCCATTGATCATGGACTAATTTGCTAAATAGAGCAATAATTTGTTAAAATGATTGCTGAATGGGCAAGAATCTATAAAAGTCTTCAATATGCATGGTCCATATTCTCGAATATTCCATTTATCCAAGAGGATGGTGGTCCAAAAATTAATGATTCCCATTGATCATGGAGTATCTTATTTTATCGAGCAATGATTCATTCAAATCAGTAATTAATGGTCAAGAATCCATAAAAAGCTTCGAAATGATGGTCCATATTCTCGAATATTCCATTTATCCAAGTGGATGGTGGTCCAAAAATTAATGATTCCCATTGATCATGGAGTATCTTGTTGTAGCGATCAATGATTCTTAATAATCAGTAATTAATGGTCAAGAATCCATAAAAAGCTTCAAAATGATGGTCCATATTCTCGAATATTCCATTAATCTAAGAGGATGTTGGTCTAAAAATCTATGATTCCCATTGATCATGTAGTATCTTATTGTAGCGAGCAATGATTCTTAATAATCAGTAATTAATGGTCAAGAATCCATAAAAAGCTTCGAAATGATGGTCCATATTCTCGAATATTCCATTTATCCAAGAGGATGTTGTTCTAAATATCTATGATTCCCATTGATCATGGAATAACTTAGCAAGTAGAGAGGAATTTTTGGTTTTAATTATTGATGAATGAGCAGGAATCCATTTTACACTTTGGATATCTTGGTCAATAACCTTGAACAGACCATTTATCCAAGAGGATGGTGGTCCAAAAATTAATGATTCCCATTGATCATGGAGTATCTTATTTTATCGAGCAATGATTCATTCAAATCAGTAATTTATGGTCAAGAATCCATAAAAAGCTTCGAAATGATGGTCCATATTTTCGAAAATTCCATTTATCCAAGAGGATGTTGTTCTAAAAATCTATGACTTCCATTGATCATGGACTAATTTGCTAAATAGAGCAATAATTTGTTAAAATGATTGCTGAATGGGCAAGAATCTATAAAAGTCTTCAATATGCATGGTCCATATTCTCGAATATTCCATTTATCCAAGAGGATGGTGGTCCAAAAATTAATGATTCCCATTGATCATGGAGTATCTTATTGTAGTGATCAATGATTCTTAATAATCAGTAATTAATGGTCAAGAATCCATAAAAAGCTTCGAAATGATAGTCCATACTTTCGAATATTCCATTTATCCAAGAGGATGTTGTTCTAAAAATCTATGATTCCCATTGATCATGGAATAACTTAGCAAGTAGAGAGGAATTTTTCTTTTAATTATTGATGAATGAGCAGGAATCCAATTTACACTTTGGATATCTTGGTCAATAATCTTGAAATGACCATTTATCCAAGAGGATGGTGGTCCAAAAATTAATGATTCCCATTGATCATGGAGTATCTTATTTTATCGAGCAATGATTCATTCAAATCAGTAATTAATGGTCAAGAATCCATAAAAAGCTTCGAAATGATGGTCCATATTTTCGAATATTCCATTTATCCAAGAGGATGTTGGTCTAAAAATCAATGATTCCCATTGATCATGGAATAACTTAGCAAGTAGAGAGGAATTTTTCGTTTTAATTATTGATGAATGAGCAGGAATCCATTTTACACTTTGGATATCTTGGTCAATAATCTTGAAATGACCATTTATCCAAGAGGATTGTGGTCCAATAATTAATGACTCCCATTGATTATGGAGTATCTTATTGTAGCGATCAATGATTCTTAATAATCATTAATTAATGGTCAAGAATCCATTAAAAGCTTCGAAATGATGGTCCATATTCTCGATTATTCCATTTATCCAAGAGGATGTTGTTTTAAAAATCTATGACTTCCATTGATCATGGACTAATTTGCTAAATAGAGCAATAATTTGTTAAAATGATTGCTGAATGGCAAGAATCTATAAAAGTCTTCAATATGCATGGTCCATATTCTCGAATATTCCATTTATCCAAGAGGATGGTGGTCCAAAAATAAATGATTCCCATTGATCATGGAATAACTTAGCAAGTAGAGAGGAATTTTTCGTTTTAATTATTGATGAATGAGCAGGAATCCATTTTACACTTTGGATATCTTGGTCAATAATCTTGAAATGACCATTTCTCCAAGAGGATGGTGGTCCAAAAATTAATGATTCCCATTGATAATGGAGTATCTTATTTTATCGAGCAATGATTCATCAAATCAGTAATTTATGGTCAAGAATCCATAAAAAGCTTCGAAATGATGGTCCATATTCTCGAATATTCCATTTATCCAAGAGGATGTTGTTCTTAAAATCTATGACTTCCATTGATCATGGAATAATTTGCTAAATAGAGCAATAATTTGTTAAAATGATTGCTGAATGGGCAAGAATCTATAAAAGTCTTCAAAATGCATGGTCCATATTCTCGAATATTCCATTTAACCAAGAGGATGGTGGTCCAAAAATTAATGATTCCCATTGATCATGGAGTATCTTATTTTATCGAGCAATGATTCATCAAATCAATAATTTATGGTCAAGAATCCATAAAAAGCTTCGAAATGATGGTCCATATTCTCGAATATTCCATTTATCCAAGAGGATGTTGTTCTTAAAATCTATGACTTCCATTGATCATGGACTAATTTGCTAAATAGAGCAATAATTTGTTAAAATGATTGCTGAATGGGCAAGAATCTATAAAAGTCTTCAAAATGCATGGTCCATATTCTATAATATTCCATTTATCCAAGAGGATGGTGGTCCAAAAATTAATGATTCCCATTGATCATGGTGTATCTTATTGTAGCGTTCAATGATTCTGAATAATCAGTAATTAATGGTCAACAATCCATAAAAAGCTTCGAAATGATGGTCCATATTTTCGAATATTCCATTTGTCTAAGAGAATGGTGGTCCCAAAATTAATGTTTCCCATTGATCATGGAGTATCTTATTGTAGCGATCAATGATTCTTTATAATCAGTAATTAATGGTCAAGAATCCATAAAAAGCTTCGAAATGATAGTCCATATTTTCGAAAATTCCATTTATCCGAGAGGATGTTGTTCTAAAAATCTATGATTCCCATTGATCATGGACTAATTTGCTAAATAGAGCAATAATTTGTTAAAATGATTGCTGAATGGGTAAGAATCTATAAAAGTCTTCAAAATGGATCGTCCATATTCTCGAATATTCCATTAATCTAAGAGGATGTTGGTCTAAAAATCTATGATTCCCATTGATCATGGAGTATCTTATTGTAGCGAGCAATGATTCTTAATAATCAGTAATTAATGGTCAAGAATCCATAAAAAGCTTCGAAACGATAGTCCATATTTTCGAATATTCCATTTATCCAAGAGAAATATTGTTCTAATAATCTATGATTCCCATTGATCATGGAATAACTTAGCAAGTAGAGAGGAATTTTTCGTTTTAATTATTGATGAATGAGAAGGAATCCATTTTACACTTTGGATATCTTGGTCAATAATCTTGAAATGACCATTTCTCCAACAGGATGGTGGTCCAAAAATTAATGATTCCCATTGATCATGGAGTATCTTATTTTATCGAGCAATGATTCATTCAAATCAGTAATTTATGGTCAAGAATCCATAAAAAGCTTCGAAATGATGGTCCATATTCTCGAATATTCCATATGTCTAAGAGGATGGTGGTCCAAAAATTAATGTTTCCCATTGATCATGGAGTATCTTATTGTAGCGATCAATGATTCTTAATAATCAGTAATTAATGGTCAAGAATCCATAAAAAGCTTCGAAATGATGGTCCATATTCTCGAATATTCCATTTATCCAAGAGGAAGGTGGTCCAAAAATTAATGATTCCCATTGATCATGGTGTACCTTATTGTAGCGATCAATGATTCTGAATAATCAGTAATTAATGGTCAAAAATCCATAAAAAGCTTGGAATTGCATGTTCCATATTCTCGAATATTACATTCATTTAGGAGGATCTTGGTTAAAAAATCTATGATTCCCATTGATCACAGACTAACTTGCTAAATAAAACAATTATTTGTTATAATAATTGCTGAATGGGCAAGAATCTATAAAAGTCTTCAAAATGCATGGTGCATATTCTCAAATATTCCATTTAACCAAGAGGATGGTGGTCGAAAAATTAATGATTCCCATTGATCATGGAGTATCTTATTGTAGCGAGCAAAGATTCATTCAAATCAGTAATTAATGGTCAAGAATCCATAAAAAGCTTCGAAACGATAGTCTATATTTTCGAATATTCCATTTATCCAAGAGAAATATTGTTCTAAAAATCTATGATTCCCATTGATCATGGAATAACTTAGCAAGTAGAGAGGAATTTTTCGTTTTAATTATTGATGAATGAGAAGGAATCCATTTTACACTTTGGATATCTTGGTCAATAATCTTGAAATGACCATTTCTCCAAGAGGATGGTGGTCCAAAAATTAATGATTCCCATTGATCATGGAGTATCTTATTTTATCGAGCAATGATTCATTCAAATCAGTAATTTATGGTCAAGAATCCATAAAAAGCTTCGAAATGATGGTCCATATTCTCGAATATTCCATTTGTCTAAGAGGATGGTGGTCCAAAAATTAATGTTTCCCATTGATCATGGAGTATCTTATTGTAGCGATCAATGATTCTTAATAATCAGTAATTAATGATCAAGAATCCATAAAAAGCTTCAAAATGATGGTCCATATTCTCGAATATTCCGTTTATCCAAGAGGATGTTGGTCTAAAATCTATGATTCCCATTGATCATGGAATAACTTAGCAAGTAGAGAGGAATTTTTCGTTTTAATTATTGATGAATAAGCAGGAATCCATTTTACACTTTTGATATCTTGGTCAATAATCTTGAAATGACCATTTATCCTAGAGGACGGTGGTCCAAAAATTAATGATTCCCATTGATCATGGAGTATCTTATTGTAGCGATCAATGATTCTTAATAATCAGTAATTAATGGTCAAGAATCCATAAAAAGCTTCGAAATGATAGTCCATATTTTCGAAAATTCCATTTATCCAAGAGGATATTGTTTTAAAAATCTATGACTTTCATTGATCATGGACTAATTTGCTAAATAGAGCAATAATTTGTTAAAATGATTGCTGAATATGCAAGAATCTATAAAAGTCTTCAATATATATGGTCCATATTCTCGAATATTCCATTTATCCTAGAGGATGGTGGTCCAAAAATTAATGATTCCCATTGATCATGGAGTATCTTATTGTAGCGATCAATGATTCTTAATAATCAGTAATTAATGGTCAAGAATCCATAAAAAGCTTCGAAATGATGGTCCATATTCTCGAATATTCAATTTATCCAAGAGGATGTTGTTCTAAAAATCTATGATTCCCATTGATCATGGACTAATTTGCTAAATAGAGCAATAATTTGTTAAAATGATTGCTGAATGGGTAAGAATCTATAAAAGTCTTCAAAATGGATCGTCCATATTCTCGAATATTCCATTAATCTAAGAGGATGTTGGTCTAAAAATCTATGATTCCCATTGATCATGGAGTATCTTATTGTAGCGAGCAATGATTCTTAATAATCAGTAATTAATGGTCAAGAATCCATAAAAAGCTTCGAAACGATAGTCCATATTTTCGAATATTCCATTTATCCAAGAGAAATATTGTTCTAATAATCTATGATTCCCATTGATCATGGAATAACTTAGCAAGTAGAGAGGAATTTTTCGTTTTAATTATTGATGAATGAGCAGGAATCCATTTTACACTTTTGATATCTTGGTCAATAATCTTGAAATGACCATTTCTCCAAGAGGATGGTGGTCCAAGAATTTATGATTCCCATTGATCATGGAGTATCTTATTTTATCGAGCAATGATTCATTCAAATCAGTAATTTATGGTCAAGAATCCATAAAAAGCTTCGAAATGATGGTCCATATTCTCGAATATTCCATATGTCTAAGAGGATGGTGGTCCAAAAATTAATGTTTCCCATTGATCATGGAGTATATTATTGTAGCGATCAATGATTCTTAATAATTAGTAATTAATGATCAAGAATCCATAAAAAGCTTCAAAATGATGGTCCATATTCTCGAATATTCCGTTTATCCAAGAGGATGTTGGTCTAAAAATCTATGATTCCCATTGATCATGGAATAACTTAGCAAGTAGAGAGGAATTTTTCGTTTTAATTATTGATGAATGAGCAGGAATCCATTTTACACTTTTGATATCTTGGTCAATAATCTTGAAATGACCATTTCTCCAAGAGGATGGTGGTCCAAAAATTTATAATTCCCATTGATCATGGAGTATCTTATTTTATCGAGCAATGATTCATTCAAATCAGTAATTAATGGTCAAGAATCCAAAAAAAGCTTGAAATTGCATGGTCCATATTCTCGAATATTCCTATCAGCCAAGAGGATGTTAGGCTAAAAACCTATGACTTCAATTGATCATGGACTAATTTGCTAAATAGAGCAATAATTTGTTAAAATGATTGCTGAATGGGCAAGAATCTATAAAAGTCTTCAAAATGCATGGTCCATATTCTCGAATATTCCATTTAACCAAGAGGATGGTTGTCCAAAAATTAATGTTTCCCATTGATCATGGAGTATATTATTGTAGCGATCAATGATTCTTAATAATTAGTAATTAATGATCAAGAATCCATAAAAAGCTTCAAAATGATGGTCCATATTCTCGAATATTCCGTTTATCCAAGAGGATGTTGGTCTAAAAATCTATGATTCCCATTGATCATGGAATAACTTAGCAAGTAGAGAGGAATTTTTCGTTTTAATTATTGATGAATGAGCAGCAATCCATTTTACACTTTTGATATCTTGGTCAATAATCTTGAAATGACCATTTATCCTAGATGATGGTGGTCCAAAAATTAATGATTTCCATTGATCATGGAGTATCTTATTGTAGTGATCAATGATTCTTAATAATCAGTAATTAATGGTCAAGAATCCATAAAAAGCTTCGAAATGATAGTCCATATTTTCGAATATTCCATTTATCCAAGAGAAATGTTGTTCTAAAAATCTATGATTCCCATTGATCATGGAATAACTTAGCAAGTAGAGAGGAATTTTTCGTTTTAATTATTGATGAATGAGAAGGAATCCATTTTACACTTTGGATATCTTGGTCAATAATCTTGAAATGACCATTTCTCCAATAGGATGGTGGTCCAAAAATTTATGATTCCCATTGATCATGGAGTATCTTATTTTATCGAGCAATGATTCATTCAAATCAGTAATTTATGGTCAAGAATCCATAAAAAGCTTCTAAATGATGGTCCATATTCTCGAATATTCCATTTGTCTAAGAGGATGGTGGTCCAAAAATTAATGATTCTTATTGATCATGGAGTATCTTATTGTAGCGATTAATGATTCTTAATAATCAATAATTAATGGTCAAGAATCCATAAAAAGCTTCAAAATGATGGTCCATATTCTCGAATATTCCGTTTATCCAAGAGGATGTTGGTCTAAAAATCTATGATTCCCATTGATCATGGAATAACTTAGCAAGTAGAGAGGAATTTTTCGTTTTAATTATTGATGAATGAGCAGGAATCCATTTTACACTTTTGATATCTTGGTCAATAATCTTGAAATCACCATTTATCCTCGATGATGGTGGTCCAAAAATTAATGATTCCCATTGATCATGGAGTATCTTATTGTAGCGAGCAATGATTCTTAATAATCAGTAATTAATGGTCAAGAATCCAAAAAAAGCTTGAAATTGCATGGTCCATATTCTCGAATATTCCTATCAGCCAAGAGGATGTTAGGCTAAAAATCTATGACTTCAATTGATCATGGACTAATTTGCTAAATAGAGCAATAATTTGTTAAAATGATTGCTGAATGGGCAAGAATCTATAAAAGTCTTCAAAATGCATGGTCCATATTCTCGAATATTCCATTTATCCAAGAGGATGGTGGTCCAAAAATTAATGATTCCCATTGATCATGGTGTACCTTATTGTAGCGATCAATGATTCTGAATAATCAGTAATTAATGGTCAAAAATCCATAAAAAGCTTGGAATTGCATGTTCCATATTCTCGAATATTACATTCATCTAGGAGGATCTTGGTCTAAAAATCTATGATTCCCATTGATCATGGAATAACTTAGCAAGTAGAGAGGAATTTTTCGTTTTAATTATTGATGAATGAGCAGGAATCCATTTTACACTTTGTATATCTTGGTCAATAATCTTGAAATGACCATTTCTCCAAGAGGATGGTGGTCCAAAAATTAATGATTCCCATTGATCATGGAGTATCTTATTTTATCGAGCAATGATTCATCAAATCAATAATTTATGGTCAAGAATCCATAAAAAGCTTCGAAATGATGGTCCATATTCTCGAATATTCCATTTATCCAAGAGGATGTTGTTCTTAAAATCTATGACTTCCATTGATCATGGACTAATTTGCTAAATAGAGCAATAATTTGTTAAAATGATTGCTGAATGGGCAAGAATCTATAAAAGTCTTCAAAATGCATGGTCCATATTCTATAATATTCCATTTATCCAAGAGGATGGTGGTCCAAAAATTAATGATTCCCATTGATCATGGTGTATCTTATTGTAGCGTTCAATGATTCTGAATAATCAGTAATTAATGGTCAACAATCCATAAAAAGCTTCGAAATGATGGTCCATATTTTCGAATATTCCATTTGTCTAAGAGAATGGTGGTCCCAAAATTAATGTTTCCCATTGATCATGGAGTATCTTATTGTAGCGATCAATGATTCTTTATAATCAGTAATTAATGGTCAAGAATCCATAAAAAGCTTCGAAATGATAGTCCATATTTTCGAAAATTCCATTTATCCGAGAGGATGTTGTTCTAAAAATCTATGATTCCCATTGATCATGGACTAATTTGCTAAATAGAGCAATAATTTGTTAAAATGATTGCTGAATGGGTAAGAATCTATAAAAGTCTTCAAAATGGATCGTCCATATTCTCGAATATTCCATTAATCTAAGAGGATGTTGGTCTAAAAATCTATGATTCCCATTGATCATGGAGTATCTTATTGTAGCGAGCAATGATTCTTAATAATCAGTAATTAATGGTCAAGAATCCATAAAAAGCTTCGAAACGATAGTCCATATTTTCGAATATTCCATTTATCCAAGAGAAATATTGTTCTAATAATCTATGATTCCCATTGATCATGGAATAACTTAGCAAGTAGAGAGGAATTTTTCGTTTTAATTATTGATGAATGAGAAGGAATCCATTTTACACTTTGGATATCTTGGTCAATAATCTTGAAATGACCATTTCTCCAACAGGATGGTGGTCCAAAAATTAATGATTCCCATTGATCATGGAGTATCTTATTTTATCGAGCAATGATTCATTCAAATCAGTAATTTATGGTCAAGAATCCATAAAAAGCTTCGAAATGATGGTCCATATTCTCGAATATTCCATATGTCTAAGAGGATGGTGGTCCAAAAATTAATGTTTCCCATTGATCATGGAGTATCTTATTGTAGCGATCAATGATTCTTAATTATCAGTAATTAATGGTCAAGAATCCATAAAAAGCTTCGAAATGATGGTCCATATTCTCGAATATTCCATTTATCCAAGAGGAAGGTGGTCCAAAAATTAATGATTCCCATTGATCATGGTGTACCTTATTGTAGCGATCAATGATTCTGAATAATCAGTAATTAATGGTCAAAAATCCATAAAAAGCTTGGAATTGCATGTTCCATATTCTCGAATATTACATTCATTTAGGAGGATCTTGGTTAAAAAATCTATGATTCCCATTGATCACAGACTAACTTGCTAAATAAAACAATTATTTGTTATAATAATTGCTGAATGGGCAAGAATCTATAAAAGTCTTCAAAATGCATGGTGCATATTCTCAAATATTCCATTTAACCAAGAGGATGGTGGTCGAAAAATTAATGATTCCCATTGATCATGGAGTATCTTATTGTAGCGAGCAAAGATTCATTCAAATCAGTAATTAATGGTCAAGAATCCATAAAAAGCTTCGAAACGATAGTCTATATTTTCGAATATTCCATTTATCCAAGAGAAATATTGTTCTAAAAATCTATGATTCCCATTGATCATGGAATAACTTAGCAAGTAGAGAGGAATTTTTCGTTTTAATTATTGATGAATGAGAAGGAATCCATTTTACACTTTGGATATCTTGGTCAATAATCTTGAAATGACCATTTCTCCAAGAGGATGGTGGTCCAAAAATTAATGATTCCCATTGATCATGGAGTATCTTATTTTATCGAGCAATGATTCATTCAAATCAGTAATTTATGGTCAAGAATCCATAAAAAGCTTCGAAATGATGGTCCATATTCTCGAATATTCCATTTGTCTAAGAGGATGGTGGTCCAAAAATTAATGTTTCCCATTGATCATGGAGTATCTTATTGTAGCGATCAATGATTCTTAATAATCAGTAATTAATGATCAAGAATCCATAAAAAGCTTCAAAATGATGGTCCATATTCTCGAATATTCCGTTTATCCAAGAGGATGTTGGTCTAAAATCTATGATTCCCATTGATCATGGAATAACTTAGCAAGTAGAGAGGAATTTTTCGTTTTAATTATTGATGAATAAGCAGGAATCCATTTTACACTTTTGATATCTTGGTCAATAATCTTGAAATGACCATTTATCCTAGAGGACGGTGGTCCAAAAATTAATGATTCCCATTGATCATGGAGTATCTTATTGTAGCGATCAATGATTCTTAATAATCAGTAATTAATGGTCAAGAATCCATAAAAAGCTTCGAAATGATAGTCCATATTTTCGAATATTCCATTTATCCAAGAGAAATGTTGTTCTAAAAATCTATGATTCCCATTGATCATGGAATAACTTAGCAAGTAGAGAGGAATTTTTCGTTTTAATTATTGATGAATGAGAAGGAATCCATTTTACACTTTGGATATCTTGGTCAATAATCTTGAAATGACCATTTCTCCAATAGGATGGTGGTCCAAAAATTTATGATTCCCATTGATCATGGAGTATCTTATTTTATCGAGCAATGATTCATTCAAATCAGTAATTTATGGTCAAGAATCCATAAAAAGCTTCTAAATGATGGTCCATATTCTCGAATATTCCATTTGTCTAAGAGGATGGTGGTCCAAAAATTAATGATTCTTATTGATCATGGAGTATCTTATTGTAGCGATTAATGATTCTTAATAATCAATAATTAATGGTCAAGAATCCATAAAAAGCTTCAAAATGATGGTCCATATTCTCGAATATTCCGTTTATCCAAGAGGATGTTGGTCTAAAAATCTATGATTCCCATTGATCATGGAATAACTTAGCAAGTAGAGAGGAATTTTTCGTTTTAATTATTGATGAATGAGCAGGAATCCATTTTACACTTTTGATATCTTGGTCAATAATCTTGAAATCACCATTTATCCTAGATGATGGTGGTCCAAAAATTAATGATTCCCATTGATCATGGAGTATCTTATTGTAGCGAGCAATGATTCTTAATAATCAGTAATTAATGGTCAAGAATCCAAAAAAAGCTTGAAATTGCATGGTCCATATTCTCGAATATTCCTATCAGCCAAGAGGATGTTAGGCTAAAAATCTATGACTTCAATTGATCATGGACTAATTTGCTAAATAGAGCAATAATTTGTTAAAATGATTGCTGAATGGGCAAGAATCTATAAAAGTCTTCAAAATGCATGGTCCATATTCTCGAATATTCCATTTATCCAAGAGGATGGTGGTCCAAAAATTAATGATTCCCATTGATCATGGTGTACCTTATTGTAGCGATCAATGATTCTGAATAATCAGTAATTAATGGTCAAAAATCCATAAAAAGCTTGGAATTGCATGTTCCATATTCTCGAATATTACATTCATCTAGGAGGATCTTGGTCTAAAAATCTATGATTCCCATTGATCATGGAATAACTTAGCAAGTAGAGAGGAATTTTTCGTTTTAATTATTGATGAATGAGCAGCAATCCATTTTACACTTTTGATATCTTGGTCAATAATCTTGAAATGACCATTTATCCTAGATGATGGTGGTCCAAAAATTAATGATTTCCATTGATCATGGAGTATCTTATTGTAGTGATCAATGATTCTTAATAATCAGTAATTAATGGTCAAGAATCCATAAAAAGCTTCGAAATGATAGTCCATATTTTCGAATATTCCATTTATCCAAGAGAAATGTTGTTCTAAAAATCTATGATTCCCATTGATCATGGAATAACTTAGCAAGTAGAGAGGAATTTTTCGTTTTAATTATTGATGAATGAGAAGGAATCCATTTTACACTTTGGATATCTTGGTCAATAATCTTGAAATGACCATTTCTCCAATAGGATGGTGGTCCAATAATTTATGATTCCCATTGATCATGGAGTATCTTATTGTAGCGATTAATGATTCTTAATAATCAGTAATTAATGGTCAAGAATCCATAAAAAGCTTCAAAATGATGGTCCATATTCTCGAATATTCCGTTTATCCAAGAGGATGTTGGTCTAAAAATCTATGATTCCCATTGATCATGGAATAACTTAGCAAGTAGAGAGGAATTTTTCGTTTTAATTATTGATGAATGAGCAGGAATCCATTTTACACTTTTGATATCTTGGTCAATAATCTTGAAATCACCATTTATCCTAGATGATGGTGGTCCAAAAATTAATGATTCCCATTGATCATGGAGTATCTTATTGTAGCGAGCAATGATTCTTAATAATCAGTAATTAATGGTCAAGAATCCAAAAAAAGCTTGAAATTGCATGGTCCATATTCTCGAATATTCCTATCAGCCAAGAGGATGTTAGGCTAAAAATCTATGACTTCAATTGATCATGGACTAATTTGCTAAATAGAGCAATAATTTGTTAAAATGATTGCTGAATGGGCAAGAATCTATAAAAGTCTTCAAAATGCATGGTCCATATTCTCGAATATTCCATTTATCCAAGAGGATGGTGGTCCAAAAATTAATGATTCCCATTGATCATGGTGTACCTTATTGTAGCGATCAATGATTCTGAATAATCAGTAATTAATGGTCAAAAATCCATAAAAAGCTTGGAATTGCATGTTCCATATTCTCGAATATTACATTCATCTAGGAGGATCTTGGTCTAAAAATCTATGATTCCCATTGATCACAGACTAACCTGCTAAATAAAACAATTATTTGTTATAATAATTGCTGAATGGGCAAGAATTTATAAACGTCTTCGAAATGATGGTCCATATTTTCGAATATTCCATTTGTCTAAGAGAATGGTGGTCCAAAATTTAATGTTTCCCATTGATCATGGAGTATCTTATTGTAGCGATCAATGATTCTTTATAATCAGTAATTAATGGTCAAGAATCCATAAAAAGCTTCGATATGATAGTCCATATTTTCGAAAATTCCATTTATCCGAGAGGATGTTGTTCTAAAAATCTATGATTCCCATTGATCATGGACTAATTTGCTAAATAGAGCAATAATTTGTTAAAATGATTGCTGAATGGGTAAGAATCTATAAAAGTCTTCAAAATGGATCGTCCATATTCTCGAATATTCCATTAATCTAAGAGGATGTTGGTCTAAAAATCTATGATTCCCATTGATCATGGAGTATCTTATTGTAGCGAGCAATGATTCTTAATAATCAGTAATTAATGGTCAAGAATCCATAAAAAGCTTTGAAACGATAGTCCATATTTTCGAATATTCCATTTATCCAAGAGAAATATTGATCTAATAATCTATGATTCCCATTGATCATGGAATAACTTAGCAAGTAGAGAGGAATTTTTCGTTTTAATTATTGATGAATGAGAAGGAATCCATTTTACACTTTGGATATCTTGGTCAATAATCTTGAAATGACCATTTCTCCAACAGGATGGTGGTCGAAAAATTAATGATTCCCATTGATCATGGAGTATCTTATTTTATCGAGCAATGATTCATTAAAATCAGTAATTTATGGTCAAGAATCCATATAAAGCTTCGAAATGATGGTCCATATTCTCGAATATTCCATTTGTCTAAGAGGATGGTGGTCCAAAAATTAATGTTTCCCATTGATCATGGAGTATCTTATTGTAGCGATCAATGATTCTTAATAATCAGTAATTAATGATCAAGAATCCATAAAAAGCTTCAAAATGATGGTCCATATTCTCGAATATTCCGTTTATCCAAGAGGATTTTGGTCTAAAATCTATGATTCCCATTGATCATGGAATAACTTAGCAAGTAGAGAGGAATTTTTCGTTTTAATTATTGATGAATGAGCAGGAATCCATTTTACACTTTTGATATCTTGGTCAATAATCTTGAAATGACCATTTATCCTAGAGGATGGTGGTCCAAAAATTAATGATTCCCATTGATCATGGAGTATCTTATTGTAGCGATCAATGATTCTTAATAATCAGTAGTTAATGGTCAAGAATCCATAAAAAGCTTCGAAATGATAGTCCATATTTTCGAAAATTCCATTTATCCAAGAGGATGTTGTTTTAAAAATCTATGACTTTCATTGATCATGGACTAATTTGCTAAATAGAGCAATAATTTGTTAAAATGATTGCTGAATATGCAAGAATCTATAAAAGTCTTCAATATGCATGGTCCATATTCTCGAATATTCCATTTATCCTAGAGGATGGTGGTCCAAAAATTAATGATTCCCATTGATCATGGAGTATCTTATTGTAGCGATCAATGATTCTTAATAATCAGTAATTAATGGTCAAGAATCCATAAAAAGCTTCGAAATGATAGTCCATATTTTCGAAAATTCCATTTATCCGAGAGGATGTTGTTCTAAAAATCTATGATTCCCATTGATCATGGACTAATTTGCTAAATAGAGCAATAATTTGTTAAAATGATTGCTGAATGGGTAAGAATCTATAAAAGTCTTCAAAATGGATCGTCCATATTCTCGAATATTCCATTAATCTAAGAGGATGTTGGTCTAAAAATCTTTGATTCCCATTGATCACAGCCTAACTTGCTAAATAAAACAATTATTTGTTATAATAATTGCTGAATGGGCAAGAATCTATAAAAGTCTTCAAAATGCATGGTGCATATTCTCAAATATTCCATTTAACCAAGAGGATGGTGGTCGAAAAATTAATGATTCCCATTGATCATGGAGTATCTTATTGTAGCGAGCAAAGATTCATTCAAATCAGTAATTAATGGTCAAGAATCCATAAAAAGCTTCGAAACGATAGTCTATATTTTCGAATATTCCATTTATCCAAGAGAAATATTGTTCTAAAAATCTATGATTCCCATTGATCATGGAATAACTTAGCAAGTAGAGAGGAATTTTTCGTTTTAATTATTGATGAATGAGAAGGAATCCATTTTACACTTTGGATATCTTGGTCAATAATCTTGAAATGACCATTTCTCTAAGAGGATGGTGGTCCAAAAATTAATGATTCCCATTGATCATGGAGTATCTTATTTTATCGAGCAATGATTCATTCAAATCAGTAATTTATGGTCAAGAATCCATAAAAAGCTTCGAAATGATGGTCCATATTCTCGAATATTCCGTTTATCCAAGAGGATGTTGGTCTAAAAATCTATGATTCCCATTGATCATGGAATAACTTAGCAAGTAGAGAGGAATTTTTCGTTTTAATTATTGATGAATGAGCAGGAATCCATTTTACACTTTTGATATCTTGGTCAATAATCTTGAAATCACCATTTATCCTAGATGATGATGGTCCAAAAATTAATGATTCCCATTGATCATGGAGTATCTTATTGTAGCGAGCAATGATTCTTAATAATCAGTAATTAATGGTCAAGAATCCAAAAAAAGCTTGAAATTGCATGGTCCATATTCTCGAATATTCCTATCATCCAAGAGGATGTTAGGCTAAAAATCTATGACTTCAATTGATCATGGACTAATTTGCTAAATAGAGCAATAATTTGTTAAAATGATTGCTGAATGGGCAAGAATCTATAAAAGTCTTCAAAATGCATGGTCCATATTCTCGAATATTCCATTTATCCAAGAGGATGGTGGTCCAAAAATTAATGATTCCCATTGATCATGGTGTACCTTATTGTAGCGATCAATGATTCTGAATAATCAGTAATTAATGGTCAAAAATCCATAAAAAGCTTGGAATTGCATGTTCCATATTCTCGAATATTACATTCATCTAGGAGAATCTTGGTCTAAAATCTATGATTCCCATTGATCATGGAATAACTTAGCAAGTAGAGAGGAATTTTTCGTTTTAATTATTGATGAATGAGCAGGAATCCATTTTACACTTTTGATATCTTGGTCAATAATCTTGAAATGACCATTTATCCTAGAGGATGGTGGTCCAAAAATTAATGATTCCCATTGATCATGGAGTATCTTATTGTAGCGATCAATGATTCTTAATAATCAGTAATTAATGGTCAAGAATCCATAAAAAGCTTCGAAATGATAGTCCATATTTTCGAAAATTCCATTTATCCGAGAGGATGTTGTTCTAAAAATCTATGATTCCCATTGATCATGGACTAATTTGCTAAATAGAGCAATAATTTGTTAAAATGATTGCTGAATGGGTAAGAATCTATAAAAGTCTTCAAAATGGATCGTCCATATTCTCGAATATTCCATTAATCTAAGAGGATGTTGGTCTAAAAATCTATGATTCCCATTGATCATGGAGTATCTTATTGTAGCGAGCAATGATTCTTAATAATCAGTAATTAATGGTCAAGAATCCATAAAATGCTTCGAAACGATAGTCCATATTTTCGAATATTCCATTTATCCAAGAGAAATATTGATCTAATAATCTATGATTCCCATTGATCATGGAATAACTTAGCAAGTAGAGAGGAATTTTTCGTTTTAATTATTGATGAATGAGAAGGAATCCATTTTACACTTTGGATATCTTGGTCAATAATCTTGAAATGACCATTTCTCCAACAGGATGGTGGTCCAAAAATTAATGATTCCCGTTGATCATGGAGTATCTTATTTTATCGAGCAATGATTCATTAAAATCAGTAATTTATGGTCAAGAATCCATAAAAAGCTTCGAAATGATGGTCCATATTCTCGAATATTCCATATGTCTAAGAGGATGGTGGTCCAAAAATTAATGTTTCCCATTGATCATGGAGTATCTTAATGTAGCGATCAATGATTCTTAATAATCAGTAATTAATGGTCAAGAATCCATAAAAAGCTTCGAAATGATGGTCCATATTCTCGAATATTCCATTTATCCAAGAGGAAGGTGGTCCAAAAATTAATGATTCCCATTGATCATGGTGTACCTTATTGTAGCGATCAATGATTCTGAAAAATCAGTAATTAATGGTCAAAAATCCATAAAAAGCTTGGAATTGCATGTTCCGTATTCTCGAATATTACATTCATTTAGGAGGATCTTGGTTAAAAAATCTTTGATTCCCATTGATCACAGCCTAACTTGCTAAATAAAACAATTATTTGTTATAATAATTGCTGAATGGGCAAGAATCTATAAAAGTCTTCAAAATGCATGGTGCATATTCTCAAATATTCCATTTAACCAAGAGGATGGTGGTCGAAAAATTAATGATTCCCATTGATCATGGAGTATCTTATTGTAGCGAGCAAAGATTCATTCAAATCAGTAATTAATGGTCAAGAATCCATAAAAAGCTTCGAAACGATAGTCTATATTTTCGAATATTCCATTTATCCAAGAGAAATATTGTTCTAAAAATCTATGATTCCCATTGATCATGGAATAACTTAGCAAGTAGAGAGGAATTTTTCGTTTTAATTATTGATGAATGAGAAGGAATCCATTTTACACTTTGGATATCTTGGTCAATAATCTTGAAATGACCATTTCTCCAAGAGGATGGTGGTCCAAAAATTAATGATTCCCATTGATCATGGAGTATCTTATTTTATCGAGCAATGATTCATTCAAATCAGTAATTTATGGTCAAGAATCCATAAAAAGCTTCGAAATGATGGTCCATATTTTCGAATATTCCATTTGTCTAAGAGGATGGTGGTCCAAAAATTAATGTTTCCCATTGATCATGGAGTATCTTATTGTAGCGATCAATGATTCTTAATAATCAGTAATTAATGATCAAGAATCCATAAAAAGCTTCAAAATGATGGTCCATATTCTCGAATATTCCGTTTATCCAAGAGGATTTTGGTCTAAAATCTATGATTCCCATTGATCATGGAATAACTTAGCAAGTAGAGAGGAATTTTTCGTTTTAATTATTGATGAATGAGCAGGAATCCATTTTACACTTTTGATATCTTGGTCAATAATCTTGAAATGACCATTTATCCTAGAGGATGGTGGTCCAAAAATTAATGATTCCCATTGATCATGGAGTATCTTATTGTAGCGATCAATGATTCTTAATAATCAGTAGTTAATGGTCAAGAATCCATAAAAAGCTTCGAAATGATAGTCCATATTTTCGAAAATTCCATTTATCCAAGAGGATGTTGTTTTAAAAATCTATGACTTTCATTGATCATGGACTAATTTGCTAAATAGAGCAATAATTTGTTAAAATGATTGCTGAATATGCAAGAATCTATAAAAGTCTTCAATATGCATGGTCCATATTCTCGAATATTCCATTTATCCTAGAGGATGGTGGTCCAAAAATTAATGATTCCCATTGATCATGGAGTATCTTATTGTAGCGATCAATGATTCTGAATAATCAGTAATTAATGGTCAAAAATCCATAAAAAGCTTGGAATTGCATGTTCCATATTCTCGAATATTACATTCATCTAGGAGAATCTTGGTCTAAAATCTATGATTCCCATTGATCATGGAATAACTTAGCAAGTAGAGAGGAATTTTTCGTTTTAATTATTGATGAATGAGCAGGAATCCATTTTACACTTTTGATATCTTGGTCAATAATCTTGAAATGACCATTTATCCTAGAGGATGGTGGTCCAAAAATTAATGATTCCCATTGATCATGGAGTATCTTATTGTAGCGATCAATGATTCTTAATAATCAGTAGTTAATGGTCAAGAATCCATAAAAAGCTTCGAAATGATAGTCCATATTTTCGAAAATTCCATTTATCCAAGAGGATGTTGTTTTAAAAATCTATGACTTTCATTGATCATGGACTAATTTGCTAAATAGAGCAATAATTTGTTAAAATGATTGCTGAATATGCAAGAATCTATAAAAGTCTTCAATATGCATGGTCCATATTCTCGAATATTCCATTTATCCTAGAGGATGGTGGTCCAAAAATTAATGATTCCCATTGATCATGGAGTATCTTATTGTAGCGATCAATGATTCTTAATAATCAGTAATTAATGGTCAAGAATCCATAAAAAGCTTCGAAATGATGGTCCATATTCTCGAATATTCAATTTATCCAAGAGGTTGTTGGTCTAAAAATCTATGATTCCCATTGATCATGGAATAACTTAGCAAGTAGAGAGGAATTTTTCGTTTTAATTATTGATGAATGAGAAGGAATCCATTTTACACTTTGGATATCTTGGTCAATAATCTTGAAATGACCATTTCTCCAAGAGGATGGTGGTCCAAAAATTAATGATTCCCATTGATCATGGAGTATCTTATTTTATCGAGCAATGATTCATTCAAATCAGTAATTTATGGTCAAGAATTCATAAAAAGCTTCGAAATGATGGTCCATATTCTCGAATATTCCATTTATCCAAGAGGATGGTGGTCCAAAAATTAATGATTCCCATTGATCATGGTGTACCTTATTGTAGCGATCAATGATTCTGAATAATCAGTAATTAATGGTCAAAAATCCATAAAAAGCTTGGAATTGCATGTTCCATATTCTCGAATATTACATTCATCTAGGAGGATCTTGGTCTAAAAATCTATGATTCCCATTGATCACAGACTAACTTGCTAAATAAAACAATTATTTGTTATAATAATTGCTGAATGGGCAAAATTTATAAACGTCTTCAAAATGCATGTTCCATATTCTATAATATTCCATTTATCCAAGAGGATGGTGGTCCAAAAATTAATGATTCCCATTGATCATGGTGTATCTTATTGTAGCGTTCAATGATTCTGAATAATCAGTAATTAATGGTCAACAATCCATAAAAAGCTTCGAAATGATGGTCCATATTTTCGAATATTCCATTTGTCTAAGAGAATGGTGGTCCAAAAATTAATGTTTCCCATTGATCATGGAGTATCTTATTGTAGCGATCAATGATTCTTTATAAACAGTAATGAATGGTCAAGAATCCATAAAAAGCTTCGAAATGATAGTCCATATTTTCGAAAATTCCATTTATCCGAGAGGATGTTGTTCTAAAAATCTATGATTCCCATTGATCATGGAATAACTTAGCAAGTAGAGAGGAATTTTTCGTTTTAATTATTGATGAATGAGAAGGAATCCATTTTACACTTTGGATATCTTGGTCAATAATCTTGAAATGACCATTTATCCAAGAGGATGGTGGTCCAAAAATTAATGATTCCCATTGATCATGGAGTATCTTATTTTATCGAGCAATGATTCATTCAAATCAGTAATTTATGGTCAAGAATCCATAAAAAGCTTCGAAATGATGGTCCATATTCTCGAATATTCCATATGTCTAAGAGGATGGTGGTCCAAAAATTAATGTTTCCCATTGATCATGGAGTATCTTATTGTAGCGATCAATGATTCTTAATAATCAGTAATTAATGGTCAAGAATCCATAAAAAGCTTCGAAATGATGGTCCATATTCTCGAATATTCCATTTATCCAAGAGGAAGGTGGTCCAAAAATTAATGATTCCCATTGATCATGGTGTACCTTATTGTAGCGTTCAATGATTCTGAATAATCAGTAATTAATGGTCAAAAATCGATAAAAAGCTTGGAATTGCATGGTCCATATTCTCGAATATTACATTCATTTAGGAGGATCTTGGTTAAAAAATCTATGATTCCCATTGATCACAGACTAACTTGCTAAATAAAACAATTATTTGTTATAATAATTGCTGAATGGGCAAGAATTTATAAACGTCTTCAAAATGCATGTTCCATATTCTATAATATTCCATTTATCCAAGAGGATGGTGGTCCAAAAATTAATGATTCCCATTGATCATGGTGTATCTTATTGTAGCGTTCAATGATTCTGAATAATCAGTAATTAATGGTCAACAATCCATAAAAAGCTTCGAAATGATGGTCCATATTTTCGAAAATTCCATTTATCCGAGAGGATGTTGTTCTAAAAATCTATGATTCCCATTGATCATGGACTAATTTGCTAAATAGAGCAATAATTTGTTAAAATGATTGCTGAATGGGTAAGAATCTATAAAAGTCTTCAAAATGGATCGTCCATATTCTCGAATATTCCATTAATCTAAGAGGATGTTGGTCTAAAAATCTATGATTCCCATTGATCATGGAGTATCTTATTGTAGCGAGCAATGATTCTTAATAATCAGTAATTAATGGTCAAGAATCCATAAAAAGCTTCGAAACGATAGTCCATATTTTCGAATATTCCATTTATCCAAGAGAAATATTGTTCTAATAATCTATGATTCCCATTGATCATGGAATAACTTAGCAAGTAGAGAGGAATTTTTCGTTTTAATTATTGATGAATGAGAAGGAATCCATTTTACACTTTGGATATCTTGGTCAATAATCTTGAAATGACCATTTCTCCAACAGGATGGTGGTCCAAAAATTAATGATTCCCATTGATCATGGAGTATCTTATTTTATCGAGCAATGATTCATTCAAATCAGTAATTTATGGTCAAGAATCCATAAAAAGCTTCGAAATGATGGTCCATATTCTCGAATATTCCATATGTCTAAGAGGATGGTGGTCCAAAAATTAATGTTTCCCATTGATCATGGAGTATCTTATTGTAGCGATCAATGATTCTTTATAATCAGTAATTAATGGTCAAGAATCCATAAAAAGCTTCGAAATGATAGTCCATATTTTCGAAAATTCCATTTATCCGAGAGGATGTTGTTCTAAAAATCTATGATTCCCATTGATCATGGACTAATTTGCTAAATAGTGCAATAATTTGTTAAAATGATTGCTGAATGGGTAAGAATCTATAAAAGTCTTCAAAATGGATCGTCCATATTCTCGAATATTCCATTAATCTAAGAGGATGTTGGTCTAAAAATCTATGATTCCCATTGATCATGGAGTATCTTATTGTAGCGAGCAATGATTCTTAATAATCAGTAATTAATGGTCAAGAATCCATAAAAAGCTTCGAAACGATAGTCCATATTTTCGAATATTCCATTTATCCAAGAGAAATATTGTTCTAATAATCTATGATTCCCATTGATCATGGAATAACTTAGCAAGTAGAGAGGAATTTTTCGTTTTAATTATTGATGAATGAGAAGGAATCCATTTTACACTTTGGATATCTTGGTCAATAATCTTGAAATGACCATTTCTCCAACAGGATGGTGGTCCAAAAATTAATGATTCCCATTGATCATGGAGTATCTTATTTTATCGAGCAATGATTCATTCAAATCAGTAATTTATGGTCAAGAATCCATAAAAAGCATCGAAATGATGGTCCATATTCTCGAATATTCCATATGTCTAAGAGGATGGTGGTCCAAAAATTAATGTTTCCCATTGATCATGGAGTATCTTATTGTAGCGATCAATGATTCTTAATAATCAGTAATTAATGGTCAAGAATCCATAAAAAGCTTCGAAATGATGGTCCATATTCTCGAATATTCCATTTATCCAAGAGGAAGGTGGTCCAAAAATTAATGATTCCCATTGATCATGGTGTACCTTATTGTAGCGATCAATGATTCTGAATAATCAGTAATTAATGGTCAAAAATCCATAAAAAGCTTGGAATTGCATGTTCCATATTCTCGAATATTACATTCATTTAGGAGGATCTTGGTTAAAAAATCTATGATTCCCATTGATCACAGACTAACTTGCTAAATAAAACAATTATTTGTTATAATAATTGCTGAATGGGCAAGAATCTATAAAAGTCTTCAATATGCATGGTGCATATTCTCAAATATTCCATTTAACCAAGAGGATGGTGGTCGAAAAATTAATGATTCCCATTGATCATGGAGTATCTTATTGTAGCGAGCAAAGATTCATTCAAATCAGTAATTAATGGTCAAGAATCCATAAAAAGCTTCGAAACGATAGTCTATATTTTCGAATATTCCATTTATCCAAGAGAAATATTGTTCTAAAAATCTATGATTCCCATTGATCATGGAATAACTTAGCAAGTAGAGAGGAATTTTTCGTTTTAATTATTGATGAATGAGAAGGAATCCATTTTACACTTTGGATATCTTGGTCAATAATCTTGAAATGACCATTTCTCCAACAGGATGGTGGTCCAAAAATTAATGATTCCCATTGATCATGGAGTATCTTATTTTATCGAGCAATGATTCATTCAAATCAGTAATTTATGGTCAAGAATCCATAAAAAGCTTCGAAATGATGGTCCATATTCTCGAATATTCCATTTAACCAAGAGGATGGTTGTCCAAAAATTAATGTTTCCCATTGATCATGGAGTATATTATTGTAGCGATCAATGATTCTTAATAATTAGTAATTAATGATCAAGAATCCATAAAAAGCTTCAAAATGATGGTCCATATTCTCGAATATTCCGTTTATCCAAGAGGATGTTGGTCTAAAAATCTATGATTCCCATTGATCATGGAATAACTTAGCAAGTAGAGAGGAATTTTTCGTTTTAATTATTGATGAATGAGCAGCAATCCATTTTACACTTTTGATATCTTGGTCAATAATCTTGAAATGACCATTTATCCTAGATGATGGTGGTCCAAAAATTAATGATTCCCATTGATCATGGAGTATCTTATTGTAGCGATCAATGATTCTTAATAATCAGTAATTAATGGTCAAGAATCCATAAAAAGCTTCGAAATGATAGTCCATATTTTCGAATATTCCATTTATCCAAGAGAAATGTTGTTCTAAAAATCTATGATTCCCATTGATCATGGAATAACTTAGCAAGTAGAGAGGAATTTTTCGTTTTAATTATTGATGAATGAGAAGGAATCCATTTTACACTTTGGATATCTTGGTCAATAATCTTGAAATGACCATTTCTCCAAGAGGATGGTGGTCCAAAAATTTATGATTCCCATTGATCATGGAGTATCTTATTTTATCGAGCAATGATTCATTCAAATCAGTAATTTATGGTCAAGAATCCATAAAAAGCTTCTAAATGATGGTCCATATTCTCGAATATTCCATTTGTCTAAGAGGATGGTGGTCCAAAAATTAATGATTCTTATTGATCATGGAGTATCTTATTGTAGCGATTAATGATTCTTAATAATCAGTAATTAATGGTCAAGAATCCATAAAAAGCTTCAAAATGATGGTCCATATTCTCGAATATTCCGTTTATCCAAGAGGATGTTGGTCTAAAAATCTATGATTCCCATTGATCATGGAATAACTTAGCAAGTAGAGAGGAATTTTTCGTTTTAATTATTGATGAATGAGCAGGAATCCATTTTACACTTTTGATATCTTGGTCAATAATCTTGAAATCACCATTTATCCTAGATGATGGTGGTCCAAAAATTAATGATTCCCATTGATCATGGAGTATCTTATTGTAGCGAGCAATGATTCTTAATAATCAGTAATTATTGGTCAAGAATCCAAAAAAAGCTTGAAATTGCATGGTCCATATTCTCGAATATTCCTATCAGCCAAGAGGATGTTAGGCTAAAAATCTATGACTTCAATTGATCATGGACTAATTTGCTAAATAGAGCAATAATTTGTTAAAATGATTGCTGAATGGGCAAGAATCTATAAAAGTCTTCAAAATGCATGGTCCATATTCTCGAATCTTCCATTTATCCAAGAGGATGGTGGTCCAAAAATTAATGATTCCCATTGATCATGGTGTACCTTATTGTAGCGATCAATGATTCTGAATAATCAGTAATTAATGGTCAAAAATCCATAAAAAGCTTGGAATTGCATGTTCCATATTCTCGAATATTACATTCATCTAGGAGGATCTTGGTCTAAAAATCTATGATTCCCATTGATCACAGACTAACTTGCTAAATAAAACAATTATTTGTTATAATAATTGCTGAATGGGCAAGAATTTATAAACGTCTTCGAAATGATGGTCCATATTTTCGTATATTCCATTTGTCTAAGAGAATGGTGGTCCAAAAATTAATGTTTCCCATTGATCATGGAGTATCTTATTGTAGCGATCAATGATTCTTTATAATCAGTAATTAATGGTCAAGAATCCATAAAAAGCTTCGAAATGATAGTCCATATTTTCGAAAATTCCATTTATCCGAGAGGATGTTGTTCTAAAAATCTATGATTCCCATTGATCATGGACTAATTTGCTAAATAGAGCAATAATTTGTTAAAATGATTGCTGAATGGGTAAGAATCTATTAAAGTCTTCAAAATGGATCGTCCATATTCTCGAATATTCCATTAATCTAAGAGGATGTTGGTCTAAAAATCTATGATTCCCATTGATCATGGAGTATCTTATTGTAGCGAGCAATGATTCTTAATAATCAGTAATTAATGGTCAAGAATCCATAAAAAGCTTCGAAACGATAGTCCATATTTTCGAATATTCCATTTAACCAAGAGAAATATTGATCTAATAATCTATGATTCCCATTGATCATGAAATAACTTAGCAAGTAGAGAGGAATTTTTCGTTTTAATTATTGATGAATGAGAAGGAATCCATTTTACACTTTGTATATCTTGGTCAATAATCTTGAAATGACCATTTCTCCAACAGGATGGTGGTCCAAAAATTAATGATTCCCATTGATCATGGAGTATCTTATTTTATCGAGCAAAGATTCATTCAAATCAGTAATTAATGGTCAAGAATCCATAAAAAGCTTCGAAACGATAGTCTATATTTTCGAATATTCCATTTATCCAAGAGAAATATTGTTCTAAAAATCTATGATTCCCATTGATCATGGAATAACTTAGCAAGTAGAGAGGAATTTTTCGTTTTAATTATTGATGAATGAGAAGGAATCCATTTTACACTTTGGATATCTTGGTCAATAATCTTGAAATGACCATTTCTCCAAGAGGATGGTGGTCCAAAAATTAATGATTCCCATTGATCATGGAGTATCTTATTTTATCGAGCAATGATTCATTCAAATCAGTAATTTATGGTCAAGAATCCATAAAAAGCTTCGAAATGATGGTCCATATTCTCGAATATTCCATTTGTCTAAGAGGATGGTGGTCCAAAAATTAATGTTTCCCATTGATCATGGAGTATCTTATTTTATCGAGCAATGATTCATTCAAATCAGTAATTTATGGTCAAGAATCCATAAAAAGCTTCGAAATGATGGTCCATATTCTCAAATATTCCATATGTCTAAGAGGATGGTGGTCCAAAAATTAATGTTTCCCATTGATCATGGAGTATCTTATTGTAGCGATCAATGATTCTTAATAATCAGTAATTAATGGTCAAGAATCCATAAAAAGCTTCGAAATGATGGTCCATATTCTCGAATATTCAATTTATCCATGAGGATGTTGGTCTAAAAATCTATGATTCCCATTGATCATGGAATAACTTAGCAAGTAGAGAGGAATTTTTCGTTTTAATTATTGATGAATGAGCAGCAATCCATTTTACACTTTTGATATCTTGGTCAATAATCTTGAAATGACCATTTATCCTAGATGATGGTGGTCCAAAAATTAATGATTCCCATTGATCATGGAGTATCTTATTGTAGCGATCAATGATTCTTAATAATCAGTAATTAATGGTCAAGAATCCATAAAAAGCTTCGAAATGATGGTCCATATTCTCGAATATTCAATTTATCCAAGAGGATGTTGGTCTAAAAATCTATGATTCCCATTGATCATGGAATAACTTAGCAAGTAGAGAGGAATTTTTCGTTTTAATTATTGATGAATGAGCAGGAATCCATATTACACTTTGGATATCTTGGTCAATAATCTTGAAATGACCATTTATCCTAGAGGATGGTGGTCCAAAAATTAATGATTCCCATTGATCATGGAGTATCTTATTGTAGCGATTAATGATTCTTAATAATCAGTAATTAATGGTCAAGAATCCATAAAAAGCTTCAAAATGATGGTCCATATTCTCGAATATTCCGTTTATCCAAGAGGATGTTGGTCTAAAAATCTATGATTCCCATTGATCATGGAATAACTTAGCAAGTAGAGAGGAATTTTTCGTTTTAATTATTGATGAATGAGCAGGAATCCATTTTACACTTTTGATATCTTGGTCAATAATCTTGAAATGACCATTTCTCCAAGAGGATGGTGGTCCAAAAATTTATGATTCCCATTGATCATGGAGTATCTTATTTTATCGAGCAATGATTCATTCAAATCAGTAATTTATGGTCAAGAATCCATAAAAAGCTTCGAAATGATGGTCCATATTCTCGAATATTCCATTTGTCTAAGAGGATGGTGGTCCAAAAATTAATGTTTCCCATTGATCATGGAGTATCTTATTTTATCGAGCAATGATTCATTCAAATCAGTAATTTATGGTCAAGAATCCATAAAAAGCTTCGAAATGATGGTCCATATTCTCAAATATTCCATATGTCTAAGAGGATGGTGGTCCAAAAATTAATGTTTCCCATTGATCATGGAGTATCTTATTGTAGCGATCAATGATTCTTAATAATCAGTAATTAATGGTCAAGAATCCATAAAAAGCTTCGAAATGATGGTCCATATTCTCGAATATTCAATTTATCCAAGAGGATGTTGGTCTAAAAATCTATGATTCCCATTGATCATGGAATAACTTAGCAAGTAGAGAGGAATTTTTCGTTTTAATTATTGATGAATGAGCAGGAATCCATATTACACTTTGGATATCTTGGTCAATAATCTTGAAATGACCATTTATCCTAGAGGATGGTGGTCCAAAAATTAATGATTCCCATTGATCATGGAGTATCTTATTGTAGCGATCAATGATTCTTAATAATCAGTAATTAATGGTCAAGAATCCATAAAAAGCTTCGAAATGATAGTCCATATTTTCGAATATTCCATTTATCCAAGAGAAATGTTGTTCTAAAAATCTATGATTCCCATTGATCATGGAATAACTTAGCAAGTAGAGAGGAATTTTTCGTTTTAATTATTGATGAATGAGAAGGAATCCATTTTACACTTTGGATATCTTGGTCAATAATCTTGAAATGACCATTTCTCCAAGAGGATGGTGGTCCAAAAATTTATGATTCCCATTGATCATGGAGTATCTTATTTTATCGAGCAATGATTCATTCAAATCAGTAATTTATGGTCAAGAATCCATAAAAAGCTTCGAAATGATGGTCCATATTCTCGAATATTCCATTTGTCTAAGAGGATGGTGGTCCAAAAATTAATGTTTCCCATTGATCATGGAGTATCTTATTTTATCGAGCAATGATTCATTCAAATCAGTAATTTATGGTCAAGAATCCATAAAAAGCTTCGAAATGATGGTCCATATTCTCAAATATTCCATATGTCTAAGAGGATGGTGGTCCAAAAATTAATGTTTCCCATTGATCATGGAGTATCTTATTGTAGCGATCAATGATTCTTAATAATCAGTAATTAATGGTCAAGAATCCATAAAAAGCTTCGAAATGATGGTCCATATTCTCGAATATTCAATTTATCCATGAGGATGTTGGTCTAAAAATCTATGATTCCCATTGATCATGGAATAACTTAGCAAGTAGAGAGGAATTTTTCGTTTTAATTATTGATGAATGAGCAGCAATCCATTTTACACTTTTGATATCTTGGTCAATAATCTTGAAATGACCATTTATCCTAGATGATGGTGGTCCAAAAATTAATGATTCCCATTGATCATGGAGTATCTTATTGTAGCGATCAATGATTCTTAATAATCAGTAATTAATGGTCAAGAATCCATAAAAAGCTTCGAAATGATGGTCCATATTCTCGAATATTCAATTTATCCAAGAGGATGTTGGTCTAAAAATCTATGATTCCCATTGATCATGGAATAACTTAGCAAGTAGAGAGGAATTTTTCGTTTTAATTATTGATGAATGAGCAGGAATCCATATTACACTTTGGATATCTTGGTCAATAATCTTGAAATGACCATTTCTCCAAGAGGATGGTGGTCCAAAAATTAATGATTCCCATTGATCATGGAGTATCTTATTGTAGCGAGCAAAGATTCATTCAAATCAGTAATTAATGGTCAAGAATCCATAAAAAGCTTCGAAACGATAGTCTATATTTTCGAATATTCCATTTATCCAAGAGAAATATTGTTCTAAAAATCTATGATTCCCATTGATCATGGAATAACTTAGCAAGTAGAGAGGAATTTTTCGTTTTAATTATTGATGAATGAGAAGGAATCCATTTTACACTTTGGATATCTTCGTCAATAATCTTGAAATGACCATTTCTCCAAGAGGATGGTGGTCCAAAAATTAATGATTCCCATTGATCATGGAGTATCTTATTTTATCGAGCAATGATTCATTCAAATCAGTAATTTATGGTCAAGAATCCATAAAAAGCTTCGAAATGATGGTCCATATTCTCGAATATTCCATTTGTCTAAGAGGATGGTGGTCCAAAAATTAATGTTTCCCATTGATCATGGAGTATCTTATTTTATCGAGCAATGATTCATTCAAATCAGTAATTTATGGTCAAGAATCCATAAAAAGCTTCGAAATGATGGTCCATATTCTCAAATATTCCATATGTCTAAGAGGATGGTGGTCCAAAAATTAATGTTTCCCATTGATCATGGAGTATCTTATTGTAGCGATCAATGATTCTTAATAATCAGTAATTAATGGTCAAGAATCCATAAAAAGCTTCGAAATGATGGTCCATATTCTCGAATATTCAATTTATCCATGAGGATGTTGGTCTAAAAATCTATGATTCCCATTGATCATGGAATAACTTAGCAAGTAGAGAGGAATTTTTCGTTTTAATTATTGATGAATGAGCAGCAATCCATTTTACACTTTTGATATCTTGGTCAATAATCTTGAAATGACCATTTATCCTAGATGATGGTGGTCCAAAAATTAATGATTCCCATTGATCATGGAGTATCTTATTGTAGCGATCAATGATTCTTAATAATCAGTAATTAATGGTCAAGAATCCATAAAAAGCTTCGAAATGATGGTCCATATTCTCGAATATTCAATTTATCCAAGAGGATGTTGGTCTAAAAATCTATGATTCCCATTGATCATGGAATAACTTAGCAAGTAGAGAGGAATTTTTCGTTTTAATTATTGATGAATGAGCAGGAATCCATATTACACTTTGGATATCTTGGTCAATAATCTTGAAATGACCATTTATCCTAGAGGATGGTGGTCCAAAAATTAATGATTCCCATTCATCATGGAGTATCTTATTGTAGCGATCAATGATTCTTAATAATCAGTAATTAATGGTCAAGAATCCATAAAAAGCTTCGAAATGATAGTCCATATTTTCGAATATTCCATTTATCCAAGAGAAATGTTGTTCTAAAAATCTATGATTCCCATTGATCATGGAATAACTTAGCAAGTAGAGAGGAATTTTTCGTTTTAATTATTGATGAATGAGCAGGAATCCATATTACACTTTGGATATCTTGGTCAATAATCTTGAAATGACCATTTATCCTAGAGGATGGTGGTCCAAAAATTAATGATTCCCATTGATCATGGAGTATCTTATTGTAGCGATCAATGATTCTTAATAATCAGTAATTAATGGTCAAGAATCCATAAAAAGCTTCGAAATGATAGTCCATATTTTCGAATATTCCATTTATCCAAGAGAAATGTTGTTCTAAAAATCTATGATTCCCATTGATCATGGAATAACTTAGCAAGTAGAGAGGAATTTTTCGTTTTAATTATTGATGAATGAGAAGGAATCCATTTTACACTTTGGATATCTTGGTCAATAATCTTGAAATGACCATTTCTCCAAGAGGATGGTGGTCCAAAAATTTATGATTCCCATTGATCATGGAGTATCTTATTTTATCGAGCAATGATTCATTCAAATCAGTAATTTATGGTCAAGAATCCATAAAAAGCTTCGAAATGATGGTCCATATTCTCGAATATTCCATTTGTCTAAGAGGATGGTGGTCCAAAAATTAATGTTTCCCATTGATCATGGAGTATCTTATTTTATCGAGCAATGATTCATTCAAATCAGTAATTTATGGTCAAGAATCCATAAAAAGCTTCGAAATGATGGTCCATATTCTCAAATATTCCATATGTCTAAGAGGATGGTGGTCCAAAAATTAATGTTTCCCATTGATCATGGAGTATCTTATTGTAGCGATCAATGATTCTTAATAATCAGTAATTAATGGTCAAGAATCCATAAAAAGCTTCGAAATGATGGTCCATATTCTCGAATATTCAATTTATCCATGAGGATGTTGGTCTAAAAATCTATGATTCCCATTGATCATGGAATAACTTAGCAAGTAGAGAGGAATTTTTCGTTTTAATTATTGATGAATGAGCAGCAATCCATTTTACACTTTTGATATCTTGGTCAATAATCTTGAAATGACCATTTATCCTAGATGATGGTGGTCCAAAAATTAATGATTCCCATTGATCATGGAGTATCTTATTGTAGCGATCAATGATTCTTAATAATCAGTAATTAATGGTCAAGAATCCATAAAAAGCTTCGAAATGATGGTCCATATTCTCGAATATTCAATTTATCCAAGAGGATGTTGGTCTAAAAATCTATGATTCCCATTGATCATGGAATAACTTAGCAAGTAGAGAGGAATTTTTCGTTTTAATTATTGATGAATGAGCAGGAATCCATATTACACTTTGGATATCTTGGTCAATAATCTTGAAATGACCATTTATCCTAGAGGATGGTGGTCCAAAAATTAATGATTCCCATTGATCATGGAGTATCTTATTGTAGCGATCAATGATTCTTAATAATCAGTAATTAATGGTCAAGAATCCATAAAAAGCTTCGAAATGATAGTCCATATTTTCGAATATTCCATTTATCCAAGAGAAATGTTGTTCTAAAAATCTATGATTCCCATTGATCATGGAATAACTTAGCAAGTAGAGAGGAATTTTTCGTTTTAATTATTGATGAATGAGAAGGAATCCATTTTACACTTTGGATATTTTGGTCAATAATCTTGAAATGACCATTTCTCCAAGAGGATGGTGGTCCAAAAATTTATGATTCCCATTGATCATGGAGTATCTTATTTTATCGAGCAATGATTCATTCAAATCAGTAATTTATGGTCAAGAATCCATAAAAAGCTTCGAAATGATGGTCCATATTCTCGAATATTCCATATGTCTAAGAGGATGGTGGTCCAAAAATTAATGTTTCCCATTGATCATGGAGTATATTATTGTAGCGATCAATGATTCTTAATAATTAGTAATTAATGATCAAGAATCCATAAAAAGCTTCAAAATGATGGTCCATATTCTCGAATATTCCGTTTATCCAAGAGGATGTTGGTCTAAAAATCTATGATTCCCATTGATCATGGAATAACTTAGCAAGTAGAGAGGAATTTTTCGTTTAATTATTGATGAATGAGCAGCAATCCATTTTACACTTTTGATATCTTGGTCAATAATCTTGAAATGACCATTTATCCTAGATGATGGTGGTCTAAAAATTAATGATTCCCATTGATCATGGAGTATCTTATTGTAGCGATCAATGATTCTTAATAATCAGTAATTAATGGTCAAGAATCCATAAAAAGCTTCGAAATGATAGTCCATATTTTCGAATATTCCATTTATCCAAGAGAAATGTTGTTCTAAAAATCTATGATTCCCATTGATCATGGAATAACTTAGCAAGTAGAGAGGAATTTTTCGTTTTAATTATTGATGAATGAGAAGGAATCCATTTTACACTTTGGATATCTTGGTCAATAATCTTGAAATGACCATTTCTCCAAGAGGATGGTGGTCCAAAAATTTATGATTCCCATTGATCATGGAGTATCTTATTTTATCGAGCAATGATTCATTCAAATCAGTAATTTATGGTCAAGAATCCATAAAAAGCTTCGAAATGATGGTCCATATTCTCGAATATTCCATTTGTCTAAGAGGATGGTGGTCCAAAAATTAATGTTTCCCATTGATCATGGAGTATCTTATTTTATCGAGCAATGATTCATTCAAATCAGTAATTTATGGTCAAGAATCCATAAAAAGCTTCGAAATGATGGTCCATATTCTCAAATATTCCATATGTCTAAGAGGATGGTGGTCCAAAAATTAATGTTTCCCATTGATCATGGAGTATCTTATTGTAGCGATCAATGATTCTTAATAATCAGTAATTAATGGTCAAGAATCCATAAAAAGCTTCGAAATGATGGTCCATATTCTCGAATATTCAATTTATCCAAGAGGATGTTGGTCTAAAAATCTATGATTCCCATTGATCATGGAATAACTTAGCAAGTAGAGAGGAATTTTTCGTTTTAATTATTGATGAATGAGCAGGAATCCATATTACACTTTGGATATCTTGGTCAATAATCTTGAAATGACCATTTATCCTAGAGGATGGTGGTCCAAAAATTAATGATTCCCATTGATCATGGAGTATCTTATTGTAGCGATCAATGATTCTTAATAATCAGTAATTAATGGTCAAGAATCCATAAAAAGCTTCGAAATGATAGTCCATATTTTCGAATATTCCATTTATCCAAGAGAAATGTTGTTCTAAAAATCTATGATTCCCATTGATCATGGAATAACTTAGCAAGTAGAGAGGAATTTTTCGTTTTAATTATTGATGAATGAGAAGGAATCCATTTTACACTTTGGATATCTTGGTCAATAATCTTGAAATGACCATTTCTCCAAGAGGATGGTGGTCCAAAAATTTATGATTCCCATTGATCATGGAGTATCTTATTTTATCGAGCAATGATTCATTCAAATCAGTAATTTATGGTCAAGAATCCATAAAAAGCTTCGAAATGATGGTCCATATTCTCGAATATTCCATTTGTCTAAGAGGATGGTGGTCCAAAAATTAATGTTTCCCATTGATCATGGAGTATCTTATTTTATCGAGCAATGATTCATTCAAATCAGTAATTTATGGTCAAGAATCCATAAAAAGCTTCGAAATGATGGTCCATATTCTCAAATATTCCATATGTCTAAGAGGATGGTGGTCCAAAAATTAATGTTTCCCATTGATCATGGAGTATCTTATTGTAGCGATCAATGATTCTTAATAATCAGTAATTAATGGTCAAGAATCCATAAAAAGCTTCGAAATGATGGTCCATATTCTCGAATATTCAATTTATCCATGAGGATGTTGGTCTAAAAATCTATGATTCCCATTGATCATGGAATAACTTAGCAAGTAGAGAGGAATTTTTCGTTTTAATTATTGATGAAAGAGCAGCAATCCATTTTACACTTTTGATATCTTGGTCAATAATCTTGAAATGACCATTTATCCTAGATGATGGTGGTCCAAAAATTAATGATTCCCATTGATCATGGAGTATCTTATTGTAGCGATCAATGATTCTTAATAATCAGTAATTAATGGTCAAGAATCCATAAAAAGCTTCGAAATGATGGTCCATATTCTCGAATATTCAATTTATCCAAGAGGATGTTGGTCTAAAAATCTATGATTCCCATTGATCATGGAATAACTTAGCAAGTAGAGAGGAATTTTTCGTTTTAATTATTGATGAATGAGCAGGAATCCATATTACACTTTGGATATCTTGGTCAATAATCTTGAAATGACCATTTCTCCAAGAGGATGGTGGTCCAAAAATTAATGATTCCCATTGATCATGGAGTATCTTATTGTAGCGAGCAAAGATTCATTCAAATCAGTAATTAATGGTCAAGAATCCATAAAAAGCTTCGAAACGATAGTCTATATTTTCGAATATTCCATTTATCCAAGAGAAATATTGTTCTAAAAATCTATGATTCCCATTGATCATGGAATAACTTAGCAAGTAGAGAGGAATTTTTCGTTTTAATTATTGATGAATGAGAAGGAATCCATTTTACACTTTGGATATCTTCGTCAATAATCTTGAAATGACCATTTCTCCAAGAGGATGGTGGTCCAAAAATTAATGATTCCCATTGATCATGGAGTATCTTATTTTATCGAGCAATGATTCATTCAAATCAGTAATTTATGGTCAAGAATCCATAAAAAGCTTCGAAATGATGGTCCATATTCTCGAATATTCCATTTGTCTAAGAGGATGGTGGTCCAAAAATTAATGTTTCCCATTGATCATGGAGTATCTTATTTTATCGAGCAATGATTCATTCAAATCAGTAATTTATGGTCAAGAATCCATAAAAAGCTTCGAAATGATGGTCCATATTCTCAAATATTCCATATGTCTAAGAGGATGGTGGTCCAAAAATTAATGTTTCCCATTGATCATGGAGTATCTTATTGTAGCGATCAATGATTCTTAATAATCAGTAATTAATGGTCAAGAATCCATAAAAAGCTTCGAAATGATGGTCCATATTCTCGAATATTCAATTTATCCATGAGGATGTTGGTCTAAAAATCTATGATTCCCATTGATCATGGAATAACTTAGCAAGTAGAGAGGAATTTTTCGTTTTAATTATTGATGAATGAGCAGCAATCCATTTTACACTTTTGATATCTTGGTCAATAATCTTGAAATGACCATTTATCCTAGATGATGGTGGTCCAAAAATTAATGATTCCCATTGATCATGGAGTATCTTATTGTAGCGATCAATGATTCTTAATAATCAGTAATTAATGGTCAAGAATCCATAAAAAGCTTCGAAATGATGGTCCATATTCTCGTATATTCAATTTATCCAAGAGGATGTTGGTCTAAAAATCTATGATTCCCATTGATCATGGAATAACTTAGCAAGTAGAGAGGAATTTTTCGTTTTAATTATTGATGAATGAGCAGGAATCCATATTACACTTTGGATATCTTGGTCAATAATCTTGAAATGACCATTTATCCTAGAGGATGGTGGTCCAAAAATTAATGATTCCCATTGATCATGGAGTATCTTATTGTAGCGATCAATGATTCTTAATAATCAGTAATTAATGGTCAAGAATCCATAAAAAGCTTCGAAATGATAGTCCATATTTTCGAATATTCCATTTATCCAAGAGAAATGTTGTTCTAAAAATCTATGATTCCCATTGATCATGGAATAACTTAGCAAGTAGAGAGGAATTTTTCGTTTTAATTATTGATGAATGAGAAGGAATCCATTTTACACTTTGGATATCTTGGTCAATAATCTTGAAATGACCATTTCTCCAAGAGGATGGTGGTCCAAAAATTTATGATTCCCATTGATCATGGAGTATCTTATTTTATCGAGCAATGATTCATTCAAATCAGTAATTTATGGTCAAGAATCCATAAAAAGCTTCGAAATGATGGTCCATATTCTCGAATATTCCATTTGTCTAAGAGGATGGTGGTCCAAAAATTAATGTTTCCCATTGATCATGGAGTATCTTATTTTATCGAGCAATGATTCATTCAAATCAGTAATTTATGGTCAAGAATCCATAAAAAGCTTCGAAATGATGGTCCATATTCTCAAATATTCCATATGTCTAAGAGGATGGTGGTCCAAAAATTAATGTTTCCCATTGATCATGGAGTATCTTATTGTAGCGATCAATGATTCTTAATAATCAGTAATTAATGGTCAAGAATCCATAAAAAGCTTCGAAATGATGGTCCATATTCTCGAATATTCAATTTATCCAAGAGGATGTTGGTCTAAAAATCTATGATTCCCATTGATCATGGAATAACTTAGCAAGTAGAGAGGAATTTTTCGTTTTAATTATTGATGAATGAGCAGGAATCCATATTACACTTTGGATATCTTGGTCAATAATCTTGAAATGACCATTTATCCTAGAGGATGGTGGTCCAAAAATTAATGATTCCCATTGATCATGGAGTATCTTATTGTAGCGATCAATGATTCTTAATAATCAGTAATTAATGGTCAAGAATCCATAAAAAGCTTCGAAATGATAGTCCATATTTTCGAATATTCCATTTATCCAAGAGAAATGTTGTTCTAAAAATCTATGATTCCCATTGATCATGGAATAACTTAGCAAGTAGAGAGGAATTTTTCGTTTTAATTATTGATGAATGAGAAGGAATCCATTTTACACTTTGGATATCTTGGTCAATAATCTTGAAATGACCATTTCTCCAAGAGGATGGTGGTCCAAAAATTTATGATTCCCATTGATCATGGAGTATCTTATTTTATCGAGCAATGATTCATTCAAATCAGTAATTTATGGTCAAGAATCCATAAAAAGCTTCGAAATGATGGTCCATATTCTCGAATATTCCATTTGTCTAAGAGGATGGTGGTCCAAAAATTAATGTTTCCCATTGATCATGGAGTATCTTATTTTATCGAGCAATGATTCATTCAAATCAGTAATTTATGGTCAAGAATCCATAAAAAGCTTCGAAATGATGGTCCATATTCTCAAATATTCCATATGTCTAAGAGGATGGTGGTCCAAAAATTAATGTTTCCCATTGATCATGGAGTATCTTATTGTAGCGATCAATGATTCTTAATAATCAGTAATTAATGGTCAAGAATCCATAAAAAGCTTCGAAATGATGGTCCATATTCTCGAATATTCAATTTATCCATGAGGATGTTGGTCTAAAAATCTATGATTCCCATTGATCATGGAATAACTTAGCAAGTAGAGAGGAATTTTTCGTTTTAATTATTGATGAATGAGCAGCAATCCATTTTACACTTTTGATATCTTGGTCAATAATCTTGAAATGACCATTTATCCTAGATGATGGTGGTCCAAAAATTAATGATTCCCATTGATCATGGAGTATCTTATTGTAGCGATCAATGATTCTTAATAATCAGTAATTAATGGTCAAGAATCCATAAAAAGCTTCGAAATGATGGTCCATATTCTCGAATATTCAATTTATCCAAGAGGATGTTGGTCTAAAAATCTATGATTCCCATTGATCATGGAATAACTTAGCAAGTAGAGAGGAATTTTTCGTTTTAATTATTGATGAATGAGCAGGAATCCATATTACACTTTGGATATCTTGGTCAATAATCTTGAAATGACCATTTATCCTAGAGGATGGTGGTCCAAAAATTAATGATTCCCATTGATCATGGAGTATCTTATTGTAGCGATCAATGATTCTTAATAATCAGTAATTAATGGTCAAGAATCCATAAAAAGCTTCGAAATGATAGTCCATATTTTCGAATATTCCATTTATCCAAGAGAAATGTTGTTCTAAAAATCTATGATTCCCATTGATCATGGAATAACTTAGCAAGTAGAGAGGAATTTTTCGTTTTAATTATTGATGAATGAGAAGGAATCCATTTTACACTTTGGATATTTTGGTCAATAATCTTGAAATGACCATTTCTCCAAGAGGATGGTGGTCCAAAAATTTATGATTCCCATTGATCATGGAGTATCTTATTTTATCGAGCAATGATTCATTCAAATCAGTAATTTATGGTCAAGAATCCATAAAAAGCTTCGAAATGATGGTCCATATTCTCGAATATTCCATATGTCTAAGAGGATGGTGGTCCAAAAATTAATGTTTCCCATTGATCATGGAGTATATTATTGTAGCGATCAATGATTCTTAATAATTAGTAATTAATGATCAAGAATCCATAAAAAGCTTCAAAATGATGGTCCATATTCTCGAATATTCCGTTTATCCAAGAGGATGTTGGTCTAAAAATCTATGATTCCCATTGATCATGGAATAACTTAGCAAGTAGAGAGGAATTTTTCGTTTAATTATTGATGAATGAGCAGCAATCCATTTTACACATTTGATATCTTGGTCAATAATCTTGAAATGACCATTTATCCTAGATGATGGTGGTCTAAAAATTAATGATTCCCATTGATCATGGAGTATCTTATTGTAGCGATCAATGATTCTTAATAATCAGTAATTAATGGTCAAGAATCCATAAAAAGCTTCGAAATGATGGTCCATATTCTCGAATATTCAATTTATCCAAGAGGATGTTGGTCTAAAAATCTATGATTCCCATTGATCATGGAATAACTTAGCAAGTAGAGAGGAATTTTTCGTTTTAATTATTGATGAATGAGCAGGAATCCATATTACACTTTGGATATCTTGGTCAATAATCTTGAAATGACCATTTATCCTAGAGGATGGTGGTCCAAAAATTAATGATTCCCATTGATCATGGAGTATCTTATTGTAGCGATCAATGATTCTTAATAATCAGTAATTAATGGTCAAGAATCCATAAAAAGCTTCGAAATGATAGTCCATATTTTCGAATATTCCATTTATCCAAGAGAAATGTTGTTCTAAAAATCTATGATTCCCATTGATCATGGAATAACTTAGCAAGTAGAGAGGAATTTTTCGTTTTAATTATTGATGAATGAGAAGGAATCCATTTTACACTTTGGATATCTTGGTCAATAATCTTGAAATGACCATTTCTCCAAGAGGATAGTGGTCCAAAAATTTATGATTCCCATTGATTATGGAGTATCTTATTTTATCGAGCAATGATTCATTCAAATCAGTAATTTATGGTCAAGAATCCATAAAAAGCTACGAAATGATGGTCCATATTCTCGAATATTCCATTTGTCTAAGAGGATGGTGGTCCAAAAATTAATGATTCTTATTGATCATGGAGTATCTTATTGTAGCGATTAATGATTCTTAATAATCAGTAATTAATGGTCAATAATCCATAAAAAGCTTCAAAATGATGGTCCATATTCTCGAATATTCCGTTTATCCAAGAGGATGTTGGTCTAAAAATCTATGATTCCCATTGATCATGGAATAACTTAGCAAGTAGAGAGGAATTTTTCGTTTTAATTATTGATGAATGAGCAGGAATCCATTTTACACTTTTGATATCTTGGTCAATAATCTTGAAATCACCATTTATCCTAGATGATGGTGGTCCAAAAATTAATGATTCCCATTGATCATGGAGTATCTTATTGTAGCGAGCAATGATTCTTAATAATCAGTAATTAATGGTCAAGAATCCAAAAAAAGCTTGAAAATGCATGGTCCATATTCTCGAATATTCCATTTAACCAAGAGGATGGTGGTCCAAAAATTAATGATTTCCATTGATCATGGAGTATCTTATTGTAGTGATCAATGATTCTTAATAATCAGTAATTAATGGTCAAGAATCCATAAAAAGCTTCGAAACGATAGTCCATATTTTCGAATATTCCATTTATCCAAGAGAAATATTGTTCTAAAAATCTATGATTCCCATTGATCATGGAATAACTTAGCAAGTAGAGAGGAATTTTTCGTTTTAATTATTGATGAATGAGAAGGAATCCATTTTACACTTTGGATATCTTGGTCAATAATCTTGAAATGACCATTTCTCCAAGAGGATGGTGGTCCAAAAATTTATGATTCCCATTGATCATGGAGTATCTTATTTTATCGAGCAATGATTCATTCAAATCAGTAATTTATGGTCAAGAATCCATAAAAAGCTTCGAAATGATGGTCCATATTCTCGAATATTCCATATGTCTAAGAGGATGGTGGTCCAAAAATTAATGTTTCCCATTGATCATGGAGTATATTATTGTGGCGATCAATGATTCTTAATAATTAGTAATTAATGATCAAGAATCCATAAAAAGCTTCAAAATGATGGTCCATATTCTCGAATATTCCGTTTATCCAAGAGGATGTTGTTTTAAAAATCTATGACTTTCATTGATCATGGACTAATTTGCTAAATAGAGCAATAATTTGTTAAAATGATTGCTGAATGTGCAAGAATCTATAAAAAGCTTCGAAATGATGGTCCATATTCTCGAATATTCCATATGTCTAAGAGGATGGTGGTCCAAAAATTAATGTTTCCCATTGATCATGGAGTATCTTATTGTAGCGATCAATGATTCTTAATAATCAGTAATTAATGGTCAAGAATCCATAAAAAGCTTCGAAATGATGGTCCATATTCTCGAATATTCAATTTATCCAAGAGGATGTTGGTCTAAAAATCTATGATTCCCATTGATCATGGAATAACTTAGCAAGTAGAGAGGAATTTTTCGTTTTAATTTTTGATGAATGAGCAGGAATCCATTTTACACTTTGGATATCTTGGTCAATAATCTTGAAATGACCATTTATCCAAGAGGATGGTGGTCCAAAAATCTATGATTCCCATTGATCATGGAATAACTTAGCAAGTAGAGAGGAATTTTTCGTTTTAATTATTGATGAATGAGCAGGAATCCATTTTACACTTTTGATATCTTGGTCAATAATCTTGAAATGACCATTTCTCCAAGAGGATGGTGGTCCAAAAATTTATGATTCCCATTGATCATGGAGTATCTTATTTTATCGAGCAATGATTCATTCAAATCAGTAATTTATGGTCAAGAATCCATAAAAAGCTTCGAAATGATGGTCCATATTCTCGAATATTCCATATGTCTAAGAGGATGGTTGTCCAAAAATTAATGTTTCCCATTGATCATGGAGTATATTATTGTAGCGATCAATGATTCTTAATAATTAGTAATTAATGATCAAGAATCCATAAAAAGCTTCAAAATGATGGTCCATATTCTCGAATATTCCGTTTATCCAAGAGGATGGTGGTCCAAAAATCTATGATTCCCATTGATCATGGAATAACTTAGCAAGTAGAGAGGAATTTTTCGTTTTAATTATTGATGAATGAGCAGGAATCCATTTTACACTTTTGATATCTTGGTCAATAATCTTGAAATGACCATTTCTCCAAGAGGATGGTGGTCCAAAAATTTATGATTCCCATTGATCATGGAGTATCTTATTTTATCGAGCAATGATTCATTCAAATCAGTAATTTATGGTCAAGAATCCATAAAAAGCTTCGAAATGATGGTCCATATTCTCGAATATTCCATATGTCTAAGAGGATGGTTGTCCAAAAATTAATGTTTCCCATTGATCATGGAGTATATTATTGTAGCGATCAATGATTCTTAATAATTAGTAATTAATGATCAAGAATCCATAAAAAGCTTCAAAATGATGGTCCATATTCTCGAATATTCCGTTTATCCAAGAGGATGTTGTTTTAAAAATCTATGACTTTCATTGATCATGGACTAATTTGCTAAATAGAGCAATAATTTGTTAAAATGATTGCTGAATGTGCAAGAATCTATAAAAAGCTTCGAAATGATGGTCCATATTCTCGAATATTCCATATGTCTAAGAGGATGGTGGTCCAAAAATTAATGTTTCCCATTGATCATGGAGTATCTTATTGTAGCGATCAATGATTCTTAATAATCAGTAATTAATGGTCAAGAATCCATAAAAAGCTTCGAAATGATGGTCCATATTCTCGAATATTCAATTTATCCAAGAGGATGTTGGTCTAAAAATCTATGATTCCCATTGATCATGGAATAACTTAGCAAGTAGAGAGGAATTTTTCGTTTTAATTTTTGATGAATGAGCAGGAATCCATTTTACACTTTGGATATCTTGGTCAATAATCTTGAAATGACCATTTATCCAAGAGGATGGTGGTCCAAAAATCTATGATTCCCATTGATCATGGAATAACTTAGCAAGTAGAGAGGAATTTTTCGTTTTAATTATTGATGAATGAGCAGGAATCCATTTTACACTTTTGATATCTTGGTCAATAATCTTGAAATGACCATTTCTCCAAGAGGATGGTGGTCCAAAAATTTATGATTCCCATTGATCATGGAGTATCTTATTTTATCGAGCAATGATTCATTCAAATCAGTAATTTATGGTCAAGAATCCATAAAAAGCTTCGAAATGATGGTCCATATTCTCGAATATTCCATATGTCTAAGAGGATGGTTGTCCAAAAATTAATGTTTCCCATTGATCATGGAGTATATTATTGTAGCGATCAATGATTCTTAATAATTAGTAATTAATGATCAAGAATCCATAAAAAGCTTCAAAATGATGGTCCATATTCTCGAATATTCCGTTTATCCAAGAGGATGGTGGTCCAAAAATCTATGATTCCCATTGATCATGGAATAACTTAGCAAGTAGAGAGGAATTTTTCGTTTTAATTATTGATGAATGAGCAGGAATCCATTTTACACTTTTGATATCTTGGTCAATAATCTTGAAATGACCATTTCTCCAAGAGGATGGTGGTCCAAAAATTTATGATTCCCATTGATCATGGAGTATCTTATTTTATCGAGCAATGATTCATTCAAATCAGTAATTTATGGTCAAGAATCCATAAAAAGCTTCGAAATGATGGTCCATATTCTCGAATATTCCATATGTCTAAGAGGATGGTTGTCCAAAAATTAATGTTTCCCATTGATCATGGAGTATATTATTGTAGCGATCAATGATTCTTAATAATTAGTAATTAATGATCAAGAATCCATAAAAAGCTTCAAAATGATGGTCCATATTCTCGAATATTCCGTTTATCCAAGAGGATGTTGGTCTAAAAATCTATGATTCCCATTGATCATGGAATAACTTAGCAAGTAGAGAGGAATTTTTCGTTTTAATTATTGATAAATGAGCAGCAATCCATTTTACACTTTTGATATCTTGGTCAATAATCTTGAAATGACCATTTATCCTAGATGATGGTGGTCCAAAAATTAATGATTCCCATTGATCATGGAGTATCTTATTGTAGCGATCAATGATTCTTAATAATCAGTAATTAATGGTCAAGAATCCATAAAAAGCTTCGAAATGATGGTCCATATTCTCGAATATTCAATTTATCCAAGAGGATGTTGGTCTAAAAATCTATGATTCCCATTGATCATGGAATAACTTAGCAAGTAGAGAGGAATTTTTCGTTTTAATTATTGATGAATGAGCAGGAATCCATTTTACACTTTGGATATCTTGGTCAATAATCTTGAAATGACCATTTATCCAAGAGGATGGTGGTCCAAAAATTAATGATTCCCATTGATCATGGAGTATCTTATTGTAGCGAGCAAAGATTCATTCAAATCAGTAATTAATGGTCAAAAATCCATAAAAAGCTTCGAAATGATGGTCCATATTCTCGAATATTCCATTTATCCAAGAGGATGTTGGTCCAAAAATTAATGATTCCCATTGATCATGGTGTATCTTATTGTAGCGATCAATGATTCTGAATAATCAGTAATTAATGGTCAAGAATCCATACAAAGCTTCAAAATGATGGTCCATATTCTCGAATATTCCATTAATCTAAGAGGATGTTGGTCTAAAAATCTATGATTCCCATTGATCATGGAGTATCTTATTGTAGCGATCAATGATTCTTAATAATCAGTAATTAATGGTCAAGAATCCATAAAAAGCTTCGAAATGATAGTCCATATTTTCGAAAATTCCATTTATCCAAGAGGATGTTGTTTTAAAAATCTATGACTTTCATTGATCATGGACTAATTTGCTAAATAGAGCAATAATTTGTTAAAATGATTGCTGAATGTGCAAGAATCTATAAAAGTCTTCAAAATGCATGGTCCATATTCTCGAATATTCCATTTATCCAAGAGGATGGTGGTCCAAAAATTAATGATTTCCATTGATCATGGAGTATCTTATTGTAGTGATCAATGATTCTTAATAATCATTAATTAATGGTCAAGAATCCATAAAAAGCTTCGAAATGATAGTCCATATTTTCGAATATTCCATTTATCCAAGAGAAATGTTGTACTAAAAATCTATGATTCCCATTGATCATGGAATAACTTAGCAAGTAGAGAGGAATTTTTCGTTTTAATTATTGATGAATGAGAAGGAATCCATTTTACACTTTGGATATCTTGGTCAATAATCTTGAAATGACCATTTCTCCAAGAGGATGGTGGTCCAAAAATTTATGATTCCCATTGATCATGGAGTATCTTATTTTATCGAGCAATGATTCATTCAAATCAGTAATTTATGGTCAAGAATCCATAAAAAGCTTCGAAATGATGGTCCATATTCTCGAATATTCCATTTGTCTAAGAGGATGGTGGTCCAAAAATTAATGATTCTTATTGATCATGGAGTATCTTATTGTAGCGATTAATGATTCTTAATAATCAGTAATTAATGGTCAAGAATCCATAAAAAGCTTCAAAATGATGGTCCATATTCTCGAATATTCCGTTTATCCAAGAGGATGTTGGTCTAAAAATCTATGATTCCCATTGATCATGGAATAACTTAGCAAGTAGAGAGGAATTTTTCGTTTTAATTATTGATGAATGAGCAGGAATCCATTTTACACTTTTGATATCTTGGTCAATAATCTTGAAATCACTATTTATCCTAGATGATGGTGGTCCAAAAATTAATGATTCCCATTGATCATGGAGTATCTTATTGTAGCGAGCAATGATTCTTAATAAACAGTAATTAATGGTCAAGAATCCAAAAAAAGCTTGAAATTGCATGGTCCATATTCTCGAATATTCCTATCAGCCAAGAGGATGTTAGGCTAAAAATCTATGACTTCAATTGATCATGGACTAATTTGCTAAATAGAGCAATAATTTGTTAAAATGATTGCTGAATGGTCAAGAATCTATAAAAGTCTTCAAAATGCATGGTCCATATTCTCGAATATTCCATTTAACCAAGAGGATGGTGGTCCAAAAATAAATGATTCCCATTGATCATGGAGTATCTTATTGTAGCGAGCAAAGATTCATTCAAATCAGTAATTAATGGTCAAAAATCCATAAACAGCTTCGAAATGATGGTCCATATTCTCGAATATTCCATTTATCCAAGAGGATGTTGGTCCAAAAATTAATGATTCCCATTGATCATGGTGTATCTTATTGTAGCGATCAATGATTCTGAATAATCAGTAATTAATGGTCAAGAATCCATACAAAGCTTCAAAATGATGGTCCATATTCTCGAATATTCCATTAATCTAAGAGGATGTTGGTCTAAAAATCTATGATTCCCATTGATCATGGAGTATCTTATGGTAGCGATCAATGATTCTTAATAATCAGTAATTAATGGTCAAGAATCCATAAAAAGCTTCGAAATGATAGTCCATATTTTCGAAAATTCCATTTATCCAAGAGGATGTTGTTTTAAAAATCTATGTCTTTCATTGATCATGGACTAATTTGCTAAATAGAGCAATAATTTGTTAAAATGATTGCTGAATGTGCAAGAATCTATAAAAAGCTTCGAAATGATGGTCCATATTCTCGAATATTCCATATGTCTAAGAGGATGGTGGTCCAATAATTAATGTTTCCCATTGATCATGGAGTATCTTATTGTAGCGATCAATGATTCTTAATAATCAGTAATTAATGGTCAAGAATCCATAAAAAGCTTCGAAATGATGGTCCATATTCTCGAATATTCCGTTTATCCAAGAGGATGTTGGTCTAAAAATCTATGATTCCCATTGATCATGGAATAACTTAGCAAGTAGAGAGGAATTTTTCGTTTTAATTATTGATGAATGAGCAGGAATCCATTTTACACTTTTGATATCTTGGTCAATAATCTTGAAATCACCATTTATCCTAGATGATGGTGGTCCAAAAATTAATGATTCCCATTGATCATGGAGTATCTTATTGTAGCGAGCAATGATTCTTAATAAACAGTAATTAATGGTCAAGAATCCAAAAAAAGCTTGAAATTGCATGGTCCATATTCTCGAATATTCCTATCAGCCAAGAGGATGTTAGGCTAAAAATCTATGACTTCAATTGATCATGGACTAATTTGCTAAATAGAGCAATAATTTGTTAAAATGATTGCTGAATGGGCAAGAATCTATAAAAGTCTTCAAAATGCATGGTCCATATTCTCGAATATTCCATTTAACCAAGAGGATGGTGGTCCAAAAATAAATGATTCCCATTGATCATGGAGTATCTTATTGTAGCGAGCAAAGATTCATTCAAATCAGTAATTAATGGTCAAAAATCCATAAACAGCTTCGAAATGATGGTCCATATTCTCGAATATTCCATTTATCCAAGAGGATGTTGGTCCAAAAATTAATGATTCCCATTGATCATGGTGTATCTTATTGTAGCGATCAATGATTCTGAATAATCAGTAATTAATGGTCAAGAATCCATACAAAGCTTCAAAATGATGGTCCATATTCTCGAATATTCCATTAATCTAAGAGGATGTTGGTCTAAAAATCTATGATTCCCATTGATCATGGAGTATCTTATGGTAGCGATCAATGATTCTTAATAATCAGTAATTAATGGTCAAGAATCCATAAAAAGCTTCGAAATGATAGTCCATATTTTCGAAAATTCCATTTATCCAAGAGGATGTTGTTTTAAAAATCTATGACTTTCATTGATCATGGACTAATTTGCTAAATAGAGCAATAATTTGTTAAAATGATTGCTGAATGTGCAAGAATCTATAAAAAGCTTCGAAATGATGGTCCATATTCTCGAATATTCCATATGTCTAAGAGGATGGTGGTCCAATAATTAATGTTTCCCATTGATCATGGAGTATCTTATTGTAGCGATCAATGATTCTTAATAATCAGTAATTAATGGTCAAGAATCCATAAAAAGCTTCGAAATGATGGTCCATATTCTCGAATATTCAATTTATCCATGAGGATGTTGGTCTAAAAATCTATGATTCCCATTGATCATGGAATAACTTAGCAAGTAGAGAGGAATTTTTCGATTTAATTATTAATGAATGAGCAGGAATCCATTTTACACTTTTGATATCTTGGTCAATAATCTTGAAATGACCATTTATCCTAGAGGATGGTGGTCCAAAAATTAATGATTCCCATTGATCATGGAGTATCTTATTGTAGCGATCAATGATTCTTAATAATCAGTAATTAATGGTCAAGAATCCATAAAAAGCTTCGAAATGATGGTCCATATTCTCGAATATTCAATTTATCCAAGAGGATGTTGGTCTAAAAATCTATGATTCCCATTGATCATGGAATAACTTAGCAAGTAGAGAGGAATTTTTCGTTTTAATTTTTGATGAATGAGCAGGAATCCATTTTACACTTTGGATATCTTGGTCAATAATCTTGAAATGACCATTTATCCAAGAGGATGGTGGTCCAAAAATCTATGATTCCCATTGATCATGGAATAACTTAGCAAGTAGAGAGGAATTTTTCGTTTTAATTATTGATGAATGAGAAGGAATCCATTTTACACTTTGGATATCTTGGTCAATAATCTTGAAATGACCATTTCTCCAAGAGGATGGTGGTCCAAAAATTTATGATTCCCATTGATCATGGAGTATCTTATTTTATCGAGGAATGATTCATTCAAATCAGTAATTTATTGTCAAGAATCCATAAAAAGCTTCGAAATGATGGTTCATATTCTCGAATATGCCATATGTCTAAGAGGATGGTGGTCCAAAAATTAATGTTTCCCATTGATCATGGAGTATATTATTGTAGCGATCAATGATTCTTAATAATTAGTAATTAATGATCAAGAATCCATAAAAAGCTTCAAAATGATGGTCCATATTTTCGAATATTCCGTTTATCCAAGAGGATGTTGGTCTAAAAATCTATGATTCCCATTGATCATGGAATAACTTAGCAAGTAGAGAGGAATTTTTCGTTTTAATTATTGATGAATGAGCAGGAATCCATTTTACACTTTTGATATCTTGGTCAATAATCTTGAAATGACCATTTCTCCAAGAGGATGGTGGTCCAAAAATTTATGATTCCCATTGATCATGGAGTATCTTATTTTATCGAGCAATGATTCATTCAAATCAGTAATTTATGGTCAAGAATCCATAAAAAGCTTCGAAATGATGGTCCATATTCTCGTATATTCCATATGTCTAAGAGGATGGTTGTCCAAAAATTAATGTTTCCCATTGATCATGGAGTATATTATTGTAGCGATCAATGATTCTTAATAATTAGTAATTAATGATCAAGAATCCATAAAAAGCTTCAAAATGATGGTCCATATTCTCGAATATTCCGTTTATCCAAGAGGATGTTGGTCTAAAAATCTATGATTCCCATTGATCATGGAATAACTTAGCAAGTAGAGAGGAATTTTTCTTTTTAATTATTGATGAATGAGCAGCAATCCATTTTACACTTTTGATATCTTGGTCAATAATCTTGAAATGACCATTTATCCTAGATGATGGTGGTCCAAAAATTAATGATTTCCATTGATCATGGAGTATGTTATTGTAGCGATCAATGATTCTTAATAATCAGTAATTAATGGTCAAGAATCCATAAAAAGCTTGGAAATGCATGTTCCATATTCTCGAATATTACATTAATCTTAGAGGATGTTGGTCTAAAAATCTATAATTCCCATTGATCATGGAATACCTTGGATTAGAAAGAAATAGTTTAATATAATCTGTGATATATTCAAAAAATCTTTTGGAATCGTTGAAGTCATTATTCAAAAATATGACACTCCCATTAATCTGAATGTGTAATGGTCTAAAAAAAAAAAATATCCATAAATTTTGATGTATCTTCATGTAAAAGATAAAACTGCTCGATTTTCAATGTAGAATAGCCATGTTACCATAACAATTCACAAAATATCTTGATGCATATTCTTGAAGTTTCCATTTATCCAAGAGGATGGTGGTCTAAAAATCTAGGATTCCTTTTGATCATGGAATAACTTAGCAAGTAAAGTGGAATTTATAATTTTAATTATTGATGAATGAGCAGGAATCCATTTTACACTTTTGATATCTTGGTCAATAATCTTGAAATGACAATTTATCCAAGAGGATGGTGGTCCAAAAATTAATGATTCCCATTGATCATGGAGTATCTTATTGTAGCGAGCAAAGATTCATTCAAATCAGTAATTAATGGTCAAAAATCCATAAAAAGCTTCGAAATGATGGTCCATATTCTCGAATATTCCATTTATCCAAGAGGATGTTGGTCCAAAAATTAATGATTCCCATTGATCATGGTGTATCTTATTGTAGCGATCAATGATTCTGAATAATCAGTAATTAATGGTCAAGAATCCATACAAAGCTTCAAAATGATGGTCCATATTCTCGAATATTCCATTAATCTAAGAGGATGTTGGTCTAAAAATCTATGATTCCCATTGATCATGGAGTATCTTATTGTAGCGATCAATGATTCTTAATAATCAGTAATTAATGGTCAAGAATCCATAAAAAGCTTCGAAATGATAGTCCATATTTTCGAAAATTCCATTTATCCAAGAGGATGTTGTTTTAAAAATCTATGACTTTCATTGATCATGGACTAATTTGCTAAATAGAGCAATAATTTGTTAAAATGATTGCTGAATGTGCAAGAATCTATAAAAGTCTTCAAAATGCATGGTCCATATTCTCGAATATTCCATTTATCCAAGAGGATGGTGGTCCAAAAATTAATGATTTCCATTGATCATGGAGTATCTTATTGTAGTGATCAATGATTCTTAATAATCAGTAATTAATGGTCAAGAATCCATAAAAAGCTTCGAAATGATGGTCCATATTCTCGAATATTCAATTTATCCAAGAGGATGTTGGTCTAAAAATCTATGATTCCCATTGATCATGGAATAACTTAGCAAGGAGAGAGGAATTTTTCGTTTTAATTATTGATGAATGAGCAGGAATCCATTTTACACTTTTGATATCTTGGTCAATAATCTTGAAATCACCATTTATCCTAGATGATGGTGGTCCAAAAATTAATGATTCCCATTGATCATGGAGTATCTTATTGTAGCGAGCAATGATTCTTAATAAACAGTAATTAATGGTCAAGAATCCAAAAAAAGCTTGGAAATGCATGTTCCATATTCTCGAATATTACATTAATCTTAGAGGATGTTGGTCTAAAAATCTATGACTTCAATTGATCATGGACTAATTTGCTAAATAGAGCAATAATTTGTTAAAATGATTGCTGAATGGGCAAGAATCTATAAAAGTCTTCATAATGCATGGTCCATATTCTCGAATATTCCATTTAACCAAGAGGATGGTGGTCCAAAAATTAATGATTTCCATTGATCATGGAGTATCTTATTGTAGTGATCAATGATTCTTAATAATCAGTAATTAATGGTCAAGAATCCATAAAAAGCTTCGAAACGATAGTCCATATTTTCGAATATTCCATTTATCCAAGAGAAATATTGTTCTAAAAATCTATGATTCCCATTGATCATGGAATAACTTAGCAAGTAGAGAGGAATTTTTCGTTTTAATTATTGATGAATGAGAAGGAATCCATTTTACACTTTGGATATCTTGGTCAATAATCTTGAAATGACCATTTCTCCAAGAGGATGGTGGTCCAAAAATTTATGATTCCCATTGATCATGGTGTATCTTATTGTAGCGATCAATGATTCTTAATAATCAGTAATTAATGGTCAAGAATCCAAAAAAAGCTTCGAAATGATGGTCCATATTCTCGAATATTCAATTTATCCAAGAGGATGTTGGTCTAAAAATCTATGATTCCCATTGATCATGGAATAACTTAGCAAGTAGAGAGGAATTTTTCGTTTTAATTATTGATGAATGAGCAGGAATCCATATTACACTTTGGATATCTTGGTCAATAATCTTGAAATGACCATTTATCCTAGAGGATGGTGGTCCAAAAATTAATGATTCCCATTGATCATGGAGTATCTTATTGTAGCGATCAATGATTCTTAATAATCAGTAATTAATGGTCAAGAATCCATAAAAAGCTTCGAAATGATAGTCCATATTTTCGAATATTCCATTTATCCAAGAGAAATGTTGTTCTAAAAATCTATGATTCCCATTGATCATGGAATAACTTAGCAAGTAGAGAGGAATTTTTCGTTTTAATTATTGATGAATGAGAAGGAATCCATTTTACACTTTGGATATCTTGGTCAATAATCTTGAAATGACCATTTCTCCAAGAGGATGGTGGTCCAAAAATTTATGATTCCCATTGATCATGGTGTATCTTATTGTAGCGATCAATGATTCTTAATAATCAGTAATTAATGGTCAAGAATCCAAAAAAAGCTTCGAAATGATGGTCCATATTTTCGAAAATTCCATTTATCCAAGAGGATGTTGTTTTAAAAATCTATGACTTTCATTGATCATGGACTAATTTGCTAAATAGAGCAATAATTTGTTAAAATGATTGCTGAATGTGCAAGAATCTATAAAAGTCTTCAAAATGCATGGTCCATATTCTCGAATATTCCATTTATCCAAGAGGATGGTGGTCCAAAAATTAATGATTTCCATTGATCATGGAGTATCTTATTGTAGTGATCAATGATTCTTAATAATCAGTAATTAATGGTCAAGAATCCATAAAAAGCTTCGAAATGATGGTCCATATTTTCGAATATTCCATTTATCCAAGAGAAATGTTGTTCTAAAAATCTATGATTCCCATTGATCATGGAATAACTTAGCAAGTAGAGAGGAATTTTTCGTTTTAATTATTGATGAATGAGAAGGAATCCATTTTACACTTTGGATATCTTGGTCAATAATCTTGAAATGACCATTTCTCCAAGAGGATGGTGGTCCAAAAATTTATGATTCCCATTGATCATGGTGTATCTTATTGTAGCGATCAATGATTCTTAATAATCAGTAATTAATGGTCAAGAATCCAAAAAAAGCTTCGAAATGATGGTCCATATTCTCGAATATTCAATTTATCCAAGAGGATGTTGGTCTAAAAATCTATGATTCCCATTGATCATGGAATAACTTAGCAAGTAGAGAGGAATTTTTCGTTTTAATTATTGATGAATGAGCAGGAATCCATATTACACTTTGGATATCTTGGTCAATAATCTTGAAATGACCATTTATCCTAGAGGATGGTGGTCCAAAAATTAATGATTCCCATTGATCATGGAGTATCTTATTGTAGCGATCAATGATTCTTAATAATCAGTAATTAATGGTCAAGAATCCATAAAAAGCTTCGAAATGATAGTCCATATTTTCGAATATTCCATTTATCCAAGAGAAATGTTGTTCTAAAAATCTATGATTCCCATTGATCATGGAATAACTTAGCAAGTAGAGAGGAATTTTTCGTTTTAATTATTGATGAATGAGAAGGAATCCATTTTACACTTTGGATATCTTGGTCAATAATCTTGAAATGACCATTTCTCCAAGAGGATGGTGGTCCAAAAATTTATGATTCCCATTGATCATGGTGTATCTTATTGTAGCGATCAATGATTCTTAATAATCAGTAATTAATGGTCAAGAATCCAAAAAAAGCTTCGAAATGATGGTCCATATTTTCGAAAATTCCATTTATCCAAGAGGATGTTGTTTTAAAAATCTATGACTTTCATTGATCATGGACTAATTTGCTAAATAGAGCAATAATTTGTTAAAATGATTGCTGAATGTGCAAGAATCTATAAAAGTCTTCAAAATGCATGGTCCATATTCTCGAATATTCCATTTATCCAAGAGGATGGTGGTCCAAAAATTAATGATTTCCATTGATCATGGAGTATCTTATTGTAGTGATCAATGATTCTTAATAATCAGTAATTAATGGTCAAGAATCCATAAAAAGCTTCGAAATGATAGTCCATATTTTCGAATATTCCATTTATCCAAGAGAAATGTTGTTCTAAAAATCTATGATTCCCATTGATCATGGAATAACTTAGCAAGTAGAGAGGAATTTTTCGTTTTAATTATTGATGAATGAGCAGCAATCCATTTTACACTTTTGATATCTTGGTCAATAATCTTGAAATGACCATTTATCCTAGAGGATGGTGGTCCAAAAATTTATGATTCCCATTGATCATGGAGTATCTTATTTTATCGAGCAATGATTCATTCAAATCAGTAATTTATGGTCAAGAATCCATAAAAAGCTTCGAAATGATGGTCCATATTCTCGAATATTCCATTTGTCTAAGAGGATGGTGGTCCAAAAATTAATGATTCTTATTGATCATGGAATAACTTAGCAAGTAGAGAGGAATTTTTCGTTTTAATTATTGATGAATGAGCAGGAATCCATTTTACACTTTTGATATCTTGGTCAATAATCTTGAAATCACCATTTATCCTAGATGATGGTGGTCCAAAAATTAATGATTCCCATTGATCATGGAGTATCTTATTGTAGCGAGCAATGATTCTTAATAAACAGTAATTAATGGTCAAGAATCCAAAAAAAGCTTGAAATTGCATGGTCCATATTCTCGAATATTCCTATCAGCCAAGAGGATGTTAGGCTAAAAATCTATGACTTCAATTGATCATGGACTAATTTGCTAAATAGAGCAATAATTTGTTAAAATGATTGCTGAATGGGCAAGAATCTATAAAAGTCTTCATAATGCATGGTCCATATTCTCGAATATTCCATTTAACCAAGAGGATGGTGGTCCAAAAATTAATGATTTCCATTGATCATGGAGTATCTTATTGTAGTGATCAATGATTCTTAATAATCAGTAATTAATGGTCAAGAATCCATAAAAAGCTTCGAAACGATAGTCCATATTTTCGAATATTCCATTTATCCAAGAGAAATATTGTTCTAAAAATCTATGATTCCCATTGATCATGGAATAACTTAGCAAGTAGAGAGTAATTTTTCGTTTTAATTATTGATGAATGAGAAGGAATCCATTTTACACTTTGGATATCTTGGTCAATAATCTTGAAATGACCATTTCTCCAAGAGGATGGTGGTCCAAAAATTTATGATTCCCATTGATCATGGTGTATCTTATTGTAGCGATCAATGATTCTTAATAATCAGTAATTAATGGTCAAGAATCCAAAAAAAGCTTCGAAATGATGGTCCATATTCTCGAATATTCAATTTATCCAAGAGGATGTTGGTCTAAAAATCTATGATTCCCATTGATCATGGAATAACTTAGCAAGTAGAGAGGAATTTTTCGTTTTAATTATTGATGAATGAGCAGGAATCCATATTACACTTTGGATATCTTGGTCAATAATCTTGAAATGACCATTTATCCTAGAGGATGGTGGTCCAAAAATTAATGATTCCCATTGATCATGGAGTATCTTATTGTAGCGATCAATGATTCTTAATAATCAGTAATTAATGGTCAAGAATCCATAAAAAGCTTCGAAATGATAGTCCATATTTTCGAATATTCCATTTATCCAAGAGAAATGTTGTTCTAAAAATCTATGATTCCCATTGATCATGGAATAACTTAGCAAGTAGAGAGGAATTTTTCGTTTTAATTATTGATGAATGAGAAGGAATCCATTTTACACTTTGGATATCTTGGTCAATAATCTTGAAATGACCATTTCTCCAAGAGGATGGTGGTCCAAAAATTTATGATTCCCATTGATCATGGAGTATCTTATTTTATCGAGCAATGATTCATTCAAATCAGTAATTTATGGTCAAGAATCCATAAAAAGCTTCGAAATGATGGTCCATATTCTCAAATATTCCATTTGTCTAAGAGGATGGTGGTCCAAAAATTAATGATTCTTATTGATCATGGAGTATCTTATTGTAGCGATTAATGATTCTTAATAATCAGTAATTAATGGTCAAGAATCCATAAAAAGCTTCAAAATGATGGTCCATATTCTCGAATATTCCGTTTATCCAAGAGGATGTTGGTCTAAAAATCTATGATTCCCATTGATCATGGAATAACTTAGCAAGTAGAGAGGAATTTTTCGTTTTAATTATTGATGAATGAGCAGGAATCCATTTTACACTTTGGATATCTTGGTCATTAATCTTGAAATGACCATTTATCCTAGAGGATGGTGGTCCAAAAATTAATGATTCCCATTGATCATGGAGTATCTTATTGTAGCGATCAATGATTCTTAATAATCAGTAATTAATGGTCAAGAATCCATAAAAAGCTTCGAAATGATGGTCCATATTCTCGAATATTCAATTTATCCAAGAGGATGTTGGTCAAAAATCTTTGATTCCCATTGATCATGGAATAACTTAGCAAGTAGAGAGGAATTTTTCGTTTTAATTATTGATGAATGAGCAGGAATCCATTTTACACTTTGGATATCTTGGTCAATAATCTTGAAATGACCATTTATCCAAAAGGATGGTGGTCCAAAAATTAATGATTCCCATTGATCATGGAGTATCTTATTGTAGCGAGCAAAGATTCATTCAAATCAGTAATTAATGGTCAAAAATCCATAAAAAGCTTCAAAATGATGGTCCATATTCTCGAATATTCCATTTATCCAAGAGGATGTTGGTCCAAAAATTAATGATTCCCATTGATCATGGTGTATCTTATTATAGCGATCAATGATTCTGAATAATCAGTAATTAATGGTCAAGAATCCATACAAAGCTTCAAAATGATGGTCCATATTCTCGAATATTCCATTAATCTAAGAGGATGTTGGTCTAAAAATCTATGATTCCCATTGATCATGGAGTATCTTATGGTAGCGAACAATGATTCTTAATAATCAGTAATTAATGGTCAAGAATCCATAAAAAGCTTCGAAATGATAGTCCATATTTTCGAAAATTCCATTTATCCAAGAGGATGTTGTTTTAAAAATCTATGACTTTCATTGATCATGGACTAATTTGCTAAATAGAGCAATAATTTGTTAAAATGATTGCTGAATGTGCAAGAATCTATAAAAAGCTTCGAAATGATGGTCCATATTCTCGAATATTCCATATGTCTAAGAGGATGGTGGTCCAAAAATTAATGTTTCCCATTGATCATGGAGTATCTTATTGTAGCGATCAATGATTCTTAATAATCAGTAATTAATGGTCAAGAATCCATAAAAAGCTTCGAAATGATGGTCCATATTCTCGAATATTCAATTTATCCATGAGGATGTTGGTCTAAAAATCTATGATTCCCATTGATCATGGAATAACTTAGCAAGTAGAGAGGAATTTTTCGATTTAATTATTGATGAATGAGCAGGAATCCATTTTACACTTTTGATATCTTGGTCAATAATCTTGAAATGACCATTTATCCTAGAGGATGGTGGTCCAAAAATTAATGATTCCCATTGATCATGGAGTATCTTATTGTAGCGATCAATGATTCTTAATAATCAGTAATTAATGGTCAAGAATCCATAAAAAGCTTCGAAATGATGGTCCATATTCTCGAATATTCAATTTATCCAAGAGGATGTTGGTCTAAAAATCTATGATTCCCATTGATCATGGAATAACTTAGCAAGTAGAGAGGAATTTTTCGTTTTAATTATTGATGAATGAGCAGGAATCCATTTTACACTTTGGATATCTTGGTCAATAATCTTGAAATGACCATTTATCCAAGAGGATGGTGGTCCAAAAATCTATGATTCCCATTGATCATGGAATAACTTAGCAAGTAGAGAGGAATTTTTCGTTTTAATTATTGATGAATGAGAAGGAATCCATTTTACACTTTGGATATCTTGGTCAATAATCTTGAAATGACCATTTCTCCAAGAGGATGGTGGTCCAAAAATTTATGATTCCCATTGATCATGGAGTATCTTATTTTATCGAGCAATGATTCATTCAAATCAGTAATTTATGGTCAAGAATCCATAAAAAGCTTCGAAATGATGGTCCATATTCTCGAATATTCCATATGTCTAAGAGGATGGTTGTCCAAAAATTAATGTTTCCCATTGATCATGGAGTATATTATTGTAGCGATCAATGATTCTTAAGAATTAGTAATTAATGATCAAGAATCCATAAAAAGCTTCAAAATGATGGTCCATATTCTCGAATATTCCGTTTATCCAAGAGGATGTTGGTCTAAAAATCTATGATTCCCATTGATCATGGAATAACTTAGCAAGTAGAGAGGAATTTTTCGTTTTAATTATTGATGAATGAGCAGCAATCCATTTTACACTTTTGATATCTTGGTCAATAATCTTGAAATGACCATTTATCCTAGATGATGGTGGTCCAAAAATTAATGATTCCCATTGATCATGGAGTATCTTATTGTAGCGATCAATGATTCTTAATAATCAGTAATTAATGGTCAAGAATCCATAAAAAGCTTCGAAATGATGGTCCATATTCTCGAATATTCAATTTATCCAAGAGGATGTTGGTCTAAAAATCTATGATTCCCATTGATCATGGAATAACTTAGCAAGTAGAGAGGAATTTTTCGTTTTAATTATTGATGAATGAGCAGGAATCCATTTTACACTTTGGATATCTTGGTCAATAATCTTGAAATGACCATTTATCCAAGAGGATGGTGGTCCAAAAATTAATGATTCCCATTGATCATGGAGTATCTTATTGTAGCGAGCAAAGATTCATTCAAATCAGTAATTAATGATCAAAAATCCATAAAAAGCTTCGAAATGATGGTCCATATTCTCGAATATTCCATTTATCCAAGAGGATGTTGGTCCAAAAATTAATGATTCCCATTGATCATGGTGTATCTTATTGTAGCGATCAATGATTCTGAATAATCAGTAATTAATGGTCAAGAATCCATACAAAGCTTCAAAATGATGGTCCATATTCTCGAATATTCCATTAATCTAAGAGGATGTTGGTCTAAAAATCTATGATTCCCATTGATCATGGAGTATCTTATTGTAGCGATCAATGATTCTTAATAATCAGTAATTAATGGTCAAGAATCCATAAAAAGCTTCGAAATGATAGTCCATATTTTCGAAAATTCCATTTATCCAAGAGGATGTTGTTTTAAAAATCTATGACTTTCATTGATCATGGACTAATTTGCTAAATAGAGCAATAATTTGTTAAAATGATTGCTGAATGTGCAAGAATCTATAAAAGTCTTCAAAATGCATGGTCCATATTCTCGAATATTCCATTTATCCAAGAGGATGGTGGTCCAAAAATTAATGATTTCCATTGATCATGGAGTATCTTATTGTAGTGATCAATGATTCTTAATAATCAGTAATTAATGGTCAAGAATCCATAAAAAGCTTCGAAATGATAGTCCATATTCTCGAATATTCCGTTTATCCAAGAGGATGTTGGTCTAAAAATCTATGATTCCCATTGATCATGGAATAACTTAGCAAGTAGAGAGGAATTTTTCGTTTTAATTATTGATGAATGAGCAGGAATCCATTTTACACTTTTGATATCTTGGTCAATAATCTTGAAATCACCATTTATCCTAGATGATGGTGGTCCAAAAATTAATGATTCCCATTGATCATGGAGTATCTTATTGTAGCGAGCAAAGATTCATTCAAATCAGTAATTAATGGTCAAAAATCCATAAAAAGCTTCGAAATGATGGTCCATATTCTCGAATATTCCATTTATCCAAGAGGATGTTGGTCCAAAAATTAATGATTCCCATTGATCATGGTGTATCTTATTGTAGCGATCAATGATTCTGAATAATCAGTAATTAATGGTCAAGAATCCAAAAAAAGCTTGAAATTGCATGGTCCATATTCTCGAATATTCCTATCAGCCAAGAGGATGTTAGGCTAAAAATCTATGACTTCAATTGATCATGGACTAATTTGCTAAATAGAGCAATAATTTGTTAAAATGATTGCTGAATGGGCAAGAATCTATAAAAGTCTTCAAAATGCATGGTCCATATTCTCGAATATTCCATTTAACCAAGAGGATGGTGGTCCAAAAATTAATGATTTCCATTGATCATGGAGTATCTTATTGTAGTGATCAATGATTCTTAATAATCAGTAATTAATGGTCAAGAATCCATAAAAAGCTTCGAAACGATAGTCCATATTTTCGAATATTCCATTTATCCAAGAGAAATATTGTTCTAAAAATCTATGATTCCCATTGATCATGGAAAACTTAGCAAGTAGAGAGGAATTTTTCGTTTTAATTATTGATGAATGAGAAGGAATCCATTTTACACTTTGGATATCTTGGTCAATAATCTTGAAATGACCATTTCTCCAAGAGGATGGTGGTCCAAAAATTTATGATTCCCATTGATCATGGAGTATCTTATTTTATCGAGCAATGATTCATTCAAATCAGTAATTTATGGTCAAGAATCCATAAAAAGCTTCGAAATGATGGTCCATATTCTCGAATATTCCATATGTCTAAGAGGATGGTGGTCCAAAAATTAATGTTTCCCATTGATCATGGAGTATATTATTGTAGCGATCAATGATTCTTAATAATTAGTAATTAATGATCAAGAATCCATAAAAAGCTTCAAAATGATGGTCCATATTCTCGAATATTCCGTTTATCCAAGAGGATGTTGGTCTAAAAATCTATGATTCCTATTGATCATGGAATAACTTAGCAAGTAGAGAGGAATTTTTCGTTTTAATTATTGATGAATGAGCAGCAATCCATTTTACACTTTTGATATCTTGGTCAATAATCTTGAAATGACCATTTGTCTAAGAGGATGGTGGTCCAAAAATTAATGATTCTTATTGATCATGGAGTATCTTATTGTAGCGATTGATGATTCTTAATAATCAGTAATTAATGGTCAAGAATCCATAAAAAGCTTCGAAATGATAGTCCATATTCTCGAATATTCAATTTATCCAAGAGGATGTTGTTTTAAAAATCTATGACTTTCATTGATCATGGACTAATTTGCTAAATAGAGCAATAATTTGTTAAAATGATTGCTGAATGTGCAAGAATCTATAAAAGTCTTCAAAATGCATGGTCCATATTCTCGAATATTCCATTTATCCAAGAGGATGGTGGTCCAAAAATTAATGATTTCCATTGATCATGGAATAACTTAGCAAGGAGAGAGGAATTTTTCGTTTTAATTATTGATGAATGAGCATGAATCCATTTTACACTTTGGATATCTTGGTCAATAATCTTGAAATGACCATTTATCCTAGAGGATGGTGGTCCAAAAATTAATGATTCCCATTGATCATGGAGTATCTTATTGTAGCGATCAATGATTCTTAATAATCAGTAATTAATAGTCAAGAATCCATAAAAAGCTTCGAAATGATGGTCCATATTCTCGAATATTCAATTTATCCAAGAGGATGTTGGTCTAAAAATCTATGATTCCCATTGATCATGGAATAATTTAGCAAGTAGAGAGGAATTTTTCGTTTTAATTATTGATGAATGAGCAGGAATCCATTTTACACTTTGGATATCTTGGTCAATAATCTTGAAATGACCATTTATCCAAGAGGATGGTGGTCCAAAAATTAATGATTCCCATTGATCATGGAGTATCTTATTGTAGCGAGCAAAGATTCATTCAAATAAGTAATTAATGGTCAAAAATCCATAAAAAGCTTCGAAATGATGGTCCATATTCTCGAATATTCCATTTATCCAAGAGGATGGTGGTCCAAAAATTAATGATTTCCATTGATCATGGAGTATCTTATTGTAGTGATCAATGATTCTTAATAATCAGTAATTAATGGTCAAGAATCCATAAAAAGCTTCGAAATGATAGTCCATATTTTCGAATATACCATTTATCCAAGAGAAATGTTGTTCTAAAAATCTATGATTCCCATTGATCATGGAATAACTTAGCAAGTAGAGAGGAATTTTTCGTTTTAATTATTGATGAATGAGAAGGAATCCATTTTACACTTTGGATATCTTGGTCAATAATCTTGAAATGACCATTTCTCCAAGAGGATGGTGGTCCAAAAATTTATGATTCCCATTGATCATGGAGTATCTTATTTTATCGAGCAATGATTCATTCAAATCAGTAATTTATGGTCAAGAATCCATAAAAAGCTTCGAAATGATGGTCCATATTCTCGAATATTCCATTTGTCTAAGAGGATGGTGGTCCAAAAATTAATGATTCTTATTGATCATGGAGTATCTTATTGTAGCGATTAATGATTCTTAATAATCAGTAATTAATGGTCAAGAATCCATAAAAAGCTTCGAAATGATAGTCCATATTCTCGAATATTCAATTTATCCAAGAGGATGTTGTTTTAAAAATCTATGACTTTCATTGATCATGGACTAATTTGCTAAATAGAGCAATAATTTGTTTAAATGATTGCTGAATGTGCAAGAATCTATAAAAGTCTTCAATATGCATGGTCCATATTCTCGAATATTCAATTTATCCAAGAGGATGTTGGTCTAAAAATCTATGATTTTCATTGATCATGGAATAACTTAGCAAGTAGAGAGGAATTTTTCGTTTTAATTATTGATGAATGAGCAGCAATCCATTTTACACTTTTGATATCTTGGTCAATAATCTTGAAATGACCATTTATCCTAGATGATGGTGGTCCAAAAATTAATGATTCCCATTGATCATGGAGTATCTTATTGTAGCGAGCAAAGATTCATTCAAATAAGTAATTAATGGTCAAAAATCCATAAAAAGCTTCGAAATGATGGTCCATATTCTCGAATATTCCATTTATCCAAGAGGATGGTGGTCCAAAAATTAATGATTTCCATTGATCATGGAGTATCTTATTGTAGTGATCAATGATTCTTAATAATCAGTAATTAATGGTCAAGAATCCATAAAAAGCTTCGAAATGATAGTCCATATTTTCGAATATACCATTTATCCAAGAGAAATGTTGTTCTAAAAATCTATGATTCCCATTGATCATGGAATAACTTAGCAAGTAGAGAGGAATTTTTCGTTTTAATTATTGATGAATGAGAAGGAATCCATTTTACACTTTGGATATCTTGGTCAATAATCTTGAAATGACCATTTCTCCAAGAGGATGGTGGTCCAAAAATTTATGATTCCCATTGATCATGGAGTATCTTATTTTATCGAGCAATGATTCATTCAAATCAGTAATTTATGGTCAAGAATCCATAAAAAGCTTCGAAATGATGGTCCATATTCTCGAATATTCCATTTGTCTAAGAGGATGGTGGTCCAAAAATTAATGATTCTTATTGATCATGGAGTATCTTATTGTAGCGATTAATGATTCTTAATAATCAGTAATTAATGGTCAAGAATCCATAAAAAGCTTCGAAATGATAGTCCATATTCTCGAATATTCAATTTATCCAAGAGGATGTTGTTTTAAAAATCTATGACTTTCATTGATCATGGACTAATTTGCTAAATAGAGCAATAATTTGTTTAAATGATTGCTGAATGTGCAAGAATCTATAAAAGTCTTCAATATGCATGGTCCATATTCTCGAATATTCAATTTATCCAAGAGGATGTTGGTCTAAAAATCTATGATTTTCATTGATCATGGAATAACTTAGCAAGTAGAGAGGAATTTTTCGTTTTAATTATTGATGAATGAGCAGCAATCCATTTTACACTTTTGATATCTTGGTCAATAATCTTGAAATGACCATTTATCCTAGATGATGGTGGTCCAAAAATTAATGATTCCCATTGATCATGGAGTATCTTATTGTAGCGAGCAAAGATTCATTCAAATCAGTAATTAATGGTCAAAAATCCATAAATAGCTTCGAAATGATGGTCCATATTCTCGAATATTCCATTTATCCAAGAGGATGTTGGTCCAAAAATTAATGATTCCCATTGATCATGGTGTATCTTATTGTAGCGATCAATGATTCTGAATAATCAGTAATTAATGGTCAAGAATCCATACAAAGCTTCAAAATGATGGTCCATATTCTCGAATATTCCATTAATCTAAGAGGATGTTGGTCTAAAAATCTATGATTCCCATTGATCATGGAGTATCTTATTTTATCGAGCAATGATTCATTCAAATCAGTAATTAATGGTCAAAAATCCATAAAAAGCTTCGAAATGATGGTCCATATTCTCGAATATTCCATTTATCCAAGAGGATGTTGGTCCAAAAATTAATGATTCCCATTGATCATGGTGTATCTTATTGTAGCGATCAATGATTCTGAATAATCAGTAATTAATGGTCAAGAATCCATACAAAGCTTCAAAATGATGGTCCATATTCTCGAATATTCCATTAATCTAAGAGGATGTTGGTCTAAAAATCTATGATTCCCATTGATCATGGAGTATCTTATGGTAGCGATCAATGATTCTTAATAATCAGTAATTAATGGTCAAGAATCCATAAAAAGCTTCGAAATGATGGTCCATATTCTCGAATATTCAATTTATCCAAGAGGATGTTGGTCTAAAAATCTATGATTCCCATTGATCATGGAATAACTTAGCAAGTAGAGAGGAATTTTTCGTTTTAATTATTGATGAATGAGCAGGAATCCATTTTACACTTTGGATATCTTGGTCAATAATCTTGAAATGACCATTTATCCTAGAGGATGGTGGTCCAAAAATTAATGATTCCCATTGATCATGGAGTATCTTATTGTAGCGATCAATGATTCTTAATAATCAGTAATTAATGGTCAAGAATCCATAAAAAGCTTCGAAATGATAGTCCATATTTTCGAAAATTCCATTTATCCAAGAGGATGTTGTTTTAAAAATCTATGACTTTCATTGATCATGGACTAATTTGCTAAATAGAGCAATAATTTGTTAAAATGATTGCTGAATGTGCAAGAATCTATAAAAGTCTTCAAAATGCATGGTCCATATTCTCGAATATTCCATTTATCCAAGAGGATGGTGGTCCAAAAATTAATGATTTCCATTGATCATGGAGTATCTTATTGTAGTGATCAATGATTCTTAATAATCAGTAATTAATGGTCAAGAATCCATAAAAAGCTTCGAAATGATAGTCCATATTTTCGAATATTCCATTTATCCAAGAGAAATGTTGTTCTAAAAATCTATGATTCCCATTGATCATGGAATAACTTAGCAAGTAGAGAGGAATTTTTCGTTTTAATTATTGATGAATGAGCAGCAATCCATTTTACACTTTTGATATCTTGGTCAATAATCTTGAAATGACCATTTATCCTAGAGGATGGTGGTCCAAAAATTTATGATTCCCATTGATCATGGAGTATCTTATTTTATCGAGCAATGATTCATTCAAATCAGTAATTTATGGTCAAGAATCCATAAAAAGCTTCGAAATGATGGTCCATATTCTCGAATATTCCATTTGTCTAAGAGGATGGTGGTCCAAAAATTAATGATTCTTATTGATCATGGAGTATCTTATTGTAGCGATTAATGATTATATAATAATCAGTAATTAATGGTCAAGAATCCATAAAAAGCTTCGAAATGATAGTCCATATTCTCGAATATTCAATTTATCCAAGAGGATGTTGTTTTAAAAATCTATGACTTTCATTGATCATGGACTAATTTGCTAAATAGAGCAATAATTTGTTAAAATGATTGCTGAATGTGCAAGAATCTATAAAAGTCTTCAAAATGCATGGTCCATATTCTCGAATATTCCATTTATCCAAGAGGATGGTGGTCCAAAAATTAATGATTTCCATTGATCATGGAGTATCTTATTGTAGTGATCAATGATTCTTAATAATCAGTAATTAATGGTCAAGAATCCATAAAAAGCTTCGAAATGATAGTCCATATTTTCGAATATTCAATTTATCCAAGAGGATGTTGGTCTAAAAATCTATGATTCCCATTGATCATGGAATAACTTAGCAAGTAGAGAGGAATTTTTCGTTTTAATTATTGATGAATGAGCAGCAATCCATTTTACACTTTTGATATCTTGGTCAATAATCTTGAAATTACCATTTATCCTAGATGATGGTGGTCCAAAAATTAATGATTCCCATTGATCATGGAGTATCTTATTGTAGCGATCAATGATTCTTAATAATCAGTAATTAATGGTCAAGAATCCATAAAAAGCTTCGAAATGATGGTCCATATTCTCGAATATTCAATTTATCCAAGAGGATGTTGGTCTAAAAATCTATGATTCCCATTGATCATGGAATAATTTAGCAAGTAGAGAGGAATTTTTCGTTTTAATTATTGATGAATGAGCAGGAATCCATTTTACACTTTGGATATCTTGGTCAATAATCTTGAAATGACCATTTATCCAAGAGGATGGTGGTCCAAAAATTAATGATTCCCATTGATCATGGAGTATCTTATTGTAGCGAGCAAAGATTCATTCAAATCAGTAATTAATGGTCAAAAATCCATAAAAAGCTTCGAAATGATGGTCCATATTCTCGAATATTCCATTTATCCAAGAGGATGTTGGTCCAAAAATTAATGATTCCCATTGATCATGGTGTATCTTATTGTAGCGATCAATGATTCTGAATAATCAGTAATTAATGGTCAAGAATCCATACAAAGCTTCAAAATGATGGTCCATATTCTCGAATATTCCATTAATCTAAGAGGATGTTGGTCTAAAAATCTATGATTCCCATTGATCATGGAGTATCTTATTTTATCGAGCAATGATTCATTCAAATCAGTAATTAATGGTCAAAAATCCATAAAAAGCTTCGAAATGATGGTCCATATTCTCGAATATTCCATTTATCCAAGAGGATGTTGGTCCAAAAATTAATGATTCCCATTGATCATGGTGTATCTTATTGTAGCGATCAATGATTCTGAATAATCAGTAATTAATGGTCAAGAATCCATACAAAGCTTCAAAATGATGGTCCATATTCTCGAATATTCCATTAATCTAAGAGGATGTTGGTCTAAAAATCTATGATTCCCATTGATCATGGAGTATCTTATGGTAGCGATCAATGATTCTTAATAATCAGTAATTAATGGTCAAGAATCCATAAAAAGCTTCGAAATGATGGTCCATATTCTCGAATATTCAATTTATCCAAGAGGATGTTGGTCTAAAAATCTATGATTCCCATTGATCATGGAATAACTTAGCAAGTAGAGAGGAATTTTTCGTTTTAATTATTGATGAATGAGCAGGAATCCATTTTACACTTTGGATATCTTGGTCAATAATCTTGAAATGACCATTTATCCTAGAGGATGGTGGTCCAAAAATTAATGATTCCCATTGATCATGGAGTATCTTATTGTAGCGATCAATGATTCTTAATAATCAGTAATTAATGGTCAAGAATCCATAAAAAGCTTCGAAATGATAGTCCATATTTTCGAAAATTCCATTTATCCAAGAGGATGTTGTTTTAAAAATCTATGACTTTCATTGATCATGGACTAATTTGCTAAATAGAGCAATAATTTGTTAAAATGATTGCTGAATGTGCAAGAATCTATAAAAGTCTTCAAAATGCATGGTCCATATTCTCGAATATTCCATTTATCCAAGAGGATGGTGGTCCAAAAATTAATGATTTCCATTGATCATGGAGTATCTTATTGTAGTGATCAATGATTCTTAATAATCAGTAATTAATGGTCAAGAATCCATAAAAAGCTTCGAAATGATAGTCCATATTTTCGAATATTCCATTTATCCAAGAGAAATGTTGTTCTAAAAATCTATGATTCCCATTGATCATGGAATAACTTAGCAAGTAGAGAGGAATTTTTCGTTTTAATTATTGATGAATGAGCAGCAATCCATTTTACACTTTTGATATCTTGGTCAATAATCTTGAAATGACCATTTATCCTAGAGGATGGTGGTCCAAAAATTAATGATTCTTATTGATCATGGAGTATCTTATTGTAGCGATTAATGATTATATAATAATCAGTAATTAATGGTCAAGAATCCATAAAAAGCTTCGAAATGATAGTCCATATTCTCGAATATTCAATTTATCCAAGAGGATGTTGTTTTAAAAATCTATGACTTTCATTGATCATGGACTAATTTGCTAAATAGAGCAATAATTTGTTAAAATGATTGCTGAATGTGCAAGAATCTATAAAAGTCTTCAAAATGCATGGTCCATATTCTCGAATATTCCATTTATCCAAGAGGATGGTGGTCCAAAAATTAATGATTTCCATTGATCATGGAGTATCTTATTGTAGTGATCAATGATTCTTAATAATCAGTAATTAATGGTCAAGAATCCATAAAAAGCTTCGAAATGATAGTCCATATTTTCGAATATTCCATTTATCCAAGAGAAATGTTGTTCTAAAAATCTATGATTCCCATTGATCATGGAATAACTTAGCAAGTAGAGAGGAATTTTTCGTTTTAATTATTGATGAATGAGCAGCAATCCATTTTACACTTTTGATATCTTGGTCAATAATCTTGAAATGACCATTTATCCTAGATGATGGTGGTCCAAAAATTAATGATTCCCATTGATCATGGAGTATCTTATTGTAGCGATCAATGATTCTTAATAATCAGTAATTAATGGTCAAGAATCCATAAAAAGCTTCGAAATGATGGTCCATATTCTCGAATATTCAATTTATCCAAGAGGATGTTGGTCTAAAAATCTATGATTCCCATTGATCATGGAATAATTTAGCAAGTAGAGAGGAATTTTTCGTTTTAATTATTGATGAATGAGCAGGAATCCATTTTACACTTTGGATATCTTGGTCAATAATCTTGAAATGACCATTTATCCAAGAGGATGGTGGTCCAAAAATTAATGATTCCCATTGATCATGGAGTATCTTATTGTAGCGAGCAAAGATTCATTCAAATCAGTAATTAATGGTCAAAAATCCATAAAAAGCTTCGAAATGATGGTCCATATTCTCGAATATTCCATTTATCCAAGAGGATGTTGGTCCAAAAATTAATGATTCCCATTGATCATGGTGTATCTTATTGTAGCGATCAATGATTCTGAATAATCAGTAATTAATGGTCAAGAATCCATACAAAGCTTCAAAATGATGGTCCATATTCTCGAATATTCCATTAATCTAAGAGGATGTTGGTCTAAAAATCTATGATTCCCATTGATCATGGAGTATCTTATTTTATCGAGCAATGATTCATTCAAATCAGTAATTAATGGTCAAAAATCCATAAAAAGCTTCGAAATGATGGTCCATATTCTCGAATATTCCATTTATCCAAGAGGATGTTGGTCCAAAAATTAATGATTCCCATTGATCATGGTGTATCTTATTGTAGCGATCAATGATTCTGAATAATCAGTAATTAATGGTCAAGAATCCATACAAAGCTTCAAAATGATGGTCCATATTCTCGAATATTCCATTAATCTAAGAGGATGTTGGTCTAAAAATCTATGATTCCCATTGATCATGGAGTATCTTATGGTAGCGATCAATGATTCTTAATAATCAGTAATTAATGGTCAAGAATCCATAAAAAGCTTCGAAATGATGGTCCATATTCTCGAATATTCAATTTATCCAAGAGGATGTTGGTCTAAAAATCTATGATTCCCATTGATCATGGAATAACTTAGCAAGTAGAGAGGAATTTTTCGTTTTAATTATTGATGAATGAGCAGGAATCCATTTTACACTTTGGATATCTTGGTCAATAATCTTGAAATGACCATTTATCCTAGAGGATGGTGGTCCAAAAATTAATGATTCCCATTGATCATGGAGTATCTTATTGTAGCGATCAATGATTATTAATAATCAGTAATTAATGGTCAAGAATCCATAAAAAGCTTCGAAATGATAGTCCATATTTTCGAAAATTCCATTTATCCAAGAGGATGTTGTTTTAAAAATCTATGACTTTCATTGATCATGGACTAATTTGCTAAATAGAGCAATAATTTGTTAAAATGATTGCTGAATGTGCAAGAATCTATAAAAGTCTTCAAAATGCATGGTCCATATTCTCGAATATTCCATTTATCCAAGAGGATGGTGGTCCAAAAATTAATGATTTCCATTGATCATGGAGTATCTTATTGTAGTGATCAATGATTCTTAATAATCAGTAATTAATGGTCAAGAATCCATAAAAAGCTTCGAAATGATAGTCCATATTTTCGAATATTCCATTTATCCAAGAGAAATGTTGTTCTAAAAATCTATGATTCCCATTGATCATGGAATAACTTAGCAAGTAGAGAGGAATTTTTCGTTTTAATTATTGATGAATGAGCAGCAATCCATTTTACACTTTTGATATCTTGGTCAATAATCTTGAAATGACCATTTATCCTAGAGGATGGTGGTCCAAAAATTTATGATTCCCATTGATCATGGAGTATCTTATTTTATCGAGCAATGATTCATTCAAATCAGTAATTTATGGTCAAGAATCCATAAAAAGCTTCGAAATGATGGTCCATATTCTCGAATATTCCATTTGTCTAAGAGGATGGTGGTCCAAAAATTAATGATTCTTATTGATCATGGAGTATCTTATTGTAGCGATTAATGATTCTTAATAATCAGTAATTAATGGTCAAGAATCCATAAAAAGCTTCGAAATGATAGTCCATATTCTCGAATATTCAATTTATCCAAGAGGATGTTGTTTTAAAAATCTATGACTTTCATTGATCATGGACTAATTTGCTAAATAGAGCAATAATTTGTTAAAATGATTGCTGAATGTGCAAGAATCTATAAAAGTCTTCATAATGCATGGTCCATATTCTCGAATATTCCATTTATCCAAGAGGATGGTGGTCCAAAAATTAATGATTTCCATTGATCATGGAGTATCTTATTGTAGTGATCAATGATTCTTAATAATCAGTAATTAATGGTCAAGAATCCATAAAAAGCTTCGAAATGATAGTCCATATTTTCGAATATTCCATTTATCCAAGAGAAATGTTGTTCTAAAAATCTATGATTCCCATTGATCATGGAATAACTTAGCAAGTAGAGAGGAATTTTTCGTATTAATTATTGATGAATGAGCAGCAATCCATTTTACACTTTTGATATCTTGGTCAATAATCTTGAAATGACCATTTATCCTAGAGGATGGTGGTCCAAAAATTTATGATTCCCATTGATCATGGAGTATCTTATTTTATCGAGCAATGATTCATTCAAATCAGTAATTTATGGTCAAGAATCCATAAAAAGCTTCGAAATGATGGTCCATATTCTCGAATATTCCATTTGTCTAAGAGGATGGTGGTCCAAAAATTAATGATTCTTATTGATCATGGAGTATCTTATTGTAGCGATTAATGATTCTTAATAATCAGTAATTAATGGTCAAGAATCCATAAAAAGCTTCGAAATGATAGTCCATATTCTCGAATATTCAATTTATCCAAGAGGATGTTGTTTTAAAAATCTATGACTTTCATTGATCATGGACTAATTTGCTAAATAGAGCAATAATTTGTTAAAATGATTGCTGAATGTGCAAGAATCTATAAAAGTCTTCAATATGCATGGTCCATATTCTCGAATATTCAATTTATCCAAGAGGATGTTGGTCTAAAAATCTATGATTCCCATTGATCATGGAATAACTTAGCAAGTAGAGAGGAATTTTTCGTTTTAATTATTGATGAATGAGCAGGAATCCATTTTATACTTTGGATATCTTGGTCAATAATCTTGAAATGACCATTTATCCTAGAGGATGGTGGTCCAAAAATTAATGATTCCCATTGATCATGGTGTATCTTATTGTAGCGATCAATGATTCTGAATAATCAGTAATTAATGGTCAAGAATCCATACAAAGCTTCAAAATGATGGTCCATATTCTCGAATATTCCATTAATCTAAGAGGATGTTGGTCTAAAAATCTATGATTCCCATTGATCATGGAGTATCTTATTGTAGCGATCAATGATTCTTAATAATCAGTAATTAATGGTCAAGAATCCATAAAAAGCTTCGAAATGATAGTCCATATTTTCGAAAATTCCATTTATCCAAGAGGATGTTGTTTTAAAAATCTATGACTTTCATTGATCATGGACTAATTTGCTAAATAGAGCAATAATTTGTTAAAATGATTGCTGAATGTGCAAGAATCTATAAAAGTCTTCAAAATGCATGGTCCATATTCTCGAATATTCCATTTATCCAAGAGGATGGTGGTCCAAAAATTAATGATTTCCATTGATCATGGAGTATCTTATTGTAGTGATCAATGATTCTTAATAATCAGTAATTAATGGTCAAGAATCCATAAAAAGCTTCGAAATGATAGTCCATATTTTCGAATATTCCATTTATCCAAGAGAAATGTTGTTCTAAAAATCTATGATTCCCATTGATCATGGAATAACTTAGCAAGTAGAGAGGAATTTTTCGTTTTAATTATTGATGAATGAGCAGCAATCCATTTTACACTTTTGATATCTTGGTCAATAATCTTGAAATGACCATTTATCCTAGAGGATGGTGGTCCAAAAATTTATGATTCCCATTGATCATGGAGTATCTTATTTTATCGAGCAATGATTCATTCAAATCAGTAATTTATGGTCAAGAATCCATAAAAAGCTTCGAAATGATGGTCCATATTCTCGAATATTCCATTTGTCTAAGAGGATGGTGGTCCAAAAATTAATGATTCTTATTGATCATGGAGTATCTTATTGTAGCGATTAATGATTCTTAATAATCAGTAATTAATGGTCAAGAATCCATAAAAAGCTTCGAAATGATAGTCCATATTCTCGAATATTCAATTTATCCAAGAGGATGTTGTTTTAAAAATCTATGACTTTCATTGATCATGGACTAATTTGCTAAATAGAGCAATAATTTGTTAAAATGATTGCTGAATGTGCAAGAATCTATAAAAGTCTTCAATATGCATGGTCCATATTCTCGAATATTCAATTTATCCAAGAGGATGTTGGTCTAAAAATCTATGATTCCCATTGATCATGGAATAACTTAGCAAGTAGAGAGGAATTTTTCGTTTTAATTATTGATGAATGAGCAGCAATCCATTTTACACTTTTGATATCTTGGTCAATAATCTTGAAATGACCATTTATCCAAGAGGATGGTGGTCCAAAAATTAATGATTCCCATTGATCATGGAGTATCTTATTGTAGCGAGCAAAGATTCATTCAAATCAGTAATTAATGGTCAAAAATCCATAAAAAGCTTCGAAATGATGGTCCATATTCTCGAATATTCCATTTATCCAAGAGGATGGTGGTCCAAAAATTAATGATTTCCATTGATCATGGAGTATCTTATTGTAGTGATCAATGATTCTTAATAATCAGTAATTAATGGTCAAGAATCCATAAAAAGCTTCGAAATGATAGTCCATATTTTCGAATATACCATTTATCCAAGAGAAATGTTGTTCTAAAAATCTATGATTCCCATTGATCATGGAATAACTTAGCAAGTAGAGAGGAATTTTTCGTTTTAATTATTGATGAATGAGAAGGAATCCATTTTACACTTTGGATATCTTGGTCAATAATCTTGAAATGACCATTTCTCCAAGAGGATGGTGGTCCAAAAATTTATGATTCCCATTGATCATGGAGTATCTTATTTTATCGAGCAATGATTCATTCAAATCAGTAATTTATGGTCAAGAATCCATAAAAAGCTTCGAAATGATGGTCCATATTCTCGAATATTCCATTTGTCTAAGAGGATGGTGGTCCAAAAATTAATGATTCTTATTGATCATGGAGTATCTTATTGTAGCGATTAATGATTCTTAATAATCAGTAATTAATGGTCAAGAATCCATAAAAAGCCTCGAAATGATAGTCCATATTCTCGAATATTCAATTTATCCAAGAGGATGTTGTTTTAAAAATCTATGACTTTCATTGATCATGGACTAATTTGCTAAATAGAGCAATAATTTGTTAAAATGATTGCTGAATGTGCAAGAATCTATAAAAGTCTTCAATATGTATGGTCCATATTCTCGAATATTCAATTTATCCAAGAGGATGTTGGTCTAAAAATCTATGATTCCCATTGATCATGGAATAACTTAGCAAGTAGAGAGGAATTTTTCGTTTTAATTATTGATGAATGAGCAGCAATCCATTTTACACTTTTGATATCTTGGTCAATAATCTTGAAATGACCATTTATCCTAGATGATGGTGGTCCAAAAATTAATGATTCCCATTGATCATGGAGTATCTTATTGTAGCGATCAATGATTCTTAATAATCAGTAATTAATGGTCAAGAATCCATAAAAAGCTTCGAAATGATGGTCCATATTCTCGAATATTCAATTTATCCAAGAGGATGTTGGTCTAAAAATCTATGATTCCCATTGATCATGGAATAACTTAGCAAGTAGAGAGGAATTTTTCGTTTTAAATATTGATGAATGAGCATGAATCCATTTTACACTTTGGATATCTTGGTCAATAATCTTGAAATGACCATTTATCCTAGAGGATGGTGGTCCAAAAATTAATGATTCCCATTGATCATGGAGTATCTTATTGTAGCGATCAATGATTCTTAATAATCAGTAATTAATGGTCAAGAATCCATAAAAAGCTTCGAAATGATGGTCCATATTCTCGAATATTCCATTTATCCAAGAGGATGTTGGTCCAAAAATTAATGATTCCCATTGATCATGGTGTATCTTATTGTAGCGATCAATGATTCTGAATAATCAGTAATTAATGGTCAAGAATCCATACAAAGCTTCAAAATGATGGTCCATATTCTCGAATATTCCATTAATCTAAGAGGATGGTGGTCCAAAAATTAATGATTCTTATTGATCATGGAGTATCTTATTGTAGCGATTAATGATTCTTAATAATCAGTAATTAATGGTCAAGAATCCATAAAAAGCTTCGAAATGATAGTCCATATTCTCGAATATTCAATTTATCCAAGAGGATGTTGTTTTAAAAATCTATAACTTTCATTGATCATGGACTAATTTGCTAAATAGAGCAATAATTTGTTTAAATGATTGCTGAATGTGCAAGAATCTATAAAAGTCTTCAATATGCATGGTCCATATTCTCGAATATTCAATTTATCCAAGAGGATGTTGGTCTAAAAATCTATGATTCCCATTGATCATGGAATAACTTAGCAAGTAGAGAGGAATTTTTCGTTTTAATTATTGATGAATGAGCAGGAATCCATTTTACACTTTGGATATCTTGGTCAATAATCTTGAAATGACCATTTATCCAAGAGGATGGTGGTCCAAAAATTAATGATTCCCATTAATCATGGAGTATCTTATTGTAGCGATCAATGATTCTTAATAATCAGTAATTAATGGTCAAGAATCCATAAAAAGCTTCGAAATGATGGTCCATATTCTCGAATATTCCATTTATCCAAGAAGATGTTGGTCCAAAAATTAATGATTCCCATTGATCATGGTGTATCTTATTGTAGCGATCAATGATTCTGAATAATCAGTAATTAATGGTCAAGAATCCATACAAAGCTTCAAAATGATGGTCCATATTCTCGAATATTCCATTAATCTAAGAGGATGTTGGTCTAAAAATCTATGATTCCCATTGATCATGGAGTATCTTATTGTAGCGATCAATGATTCTTAATAATCAGTAATTAATGGTCAAGAATCCATAAAAAGCTTAGAAATGATAGTCCATATTTTCGAAAATTCCATTTATCCAAGAGGATGTTGTTTTAAAAATCTATGACTTTCATTGATCATGGACTAATTTGCTAAATAGAGCAATAATTTGTTAAAATGATTGCTGAATGTGCAAGAATCTATAAAAGTCTTCAAAATGCATGGTCCATATTCTCGAATATTCCATTTATCCAAGAGGATGGTGGTCCAAAAACTAATGATTTCCATTGATCATGGAGTATCTTATTGTAGTGATCAATGATTCTTAATAATCAGTAATTAATGGTCAAGAATCCATAAAAAGCTTCGAAATGATAGTCCATATTTTCGAATATTCCATTTATCCAAGAGAAATGTTGTTCTAAAAATCTATGATTCCCATTGATCATGGAATAACTTAGCAAGTAGAGAGGAATTTTTCGTTTTAATTATTGATGAATGAGAAGGAATCCATTTTACACTTTGGATATCTTGGTCAATAATCTTGAAATGACCATTTATCCAAGAGGATGGTGGTCCAAAAATTAATGATTCCCATTGATCATGGAGTATCTTATTGTAGCGATTAATGATTCTTAATAATCAGTAATTAATGGTCAAGAATCCATAAAAAGCTTCGAAATGATAGTCCATATTCTCGAATATTCAATTTATCCAAGAGGATGTTGTTTTAAAAATCTATGACTTTCATTGATCATGGACTAATTTGCTAAATAGAGCAATAATTTGTTTAAATGATTGCTGAATGTGCAAGAATCTATAAAAGTCTTCAATATGCATGGTCCATATTCTCGAATATTCAATTTATCCAAGAGGATGTTGGTCTAAAAATCTATGATTCCCATTGATCATGGAATAACTTAGCAAGTAGAGAGGAATTTTTCGTTTTAATTATTGATGAATGAGCAGCAATCCATTTTACACTTTTGATATCTTGGTCAATAATCTTGAAATGACCATTTATCCTAGATGATGGTGGTCCAAAAATTAATGATTCCCATTGATCATGGAGTATCTTATTGTAGCGATCAATGATTCTTAATAATCAGTAATTAATGGTCAAGAATCCATAAAAAGCTTCGAAATGATGGTCCATATTCTCGAATATTCAATTTATCCAAGAGGATGTTGGTCTAAAAATCTATGATTCCCATTGATCATGGAATAACTTAGCAAGTAGAGAGGACTTTTTCGTTTTAATTATTGATGAATGAGCAGGGATCCATTTTACACTTTGGATATCTTGGTCAATAATCTTGAAATGACCATTTATCCAAGATGATGGTGGTCCGAAAATTAATGATTCCCATTGATCATGGAGTATCTTATTGTAGCGAGCAAAGATTCATTCAAATCAGTAATTAATGGTCAAAAATCCATAAAAAGCTTCGAAATGATGGTCCATATTCTCGAATATTCCATTTATCCAAGAGGATGTTGGTCCAAAAATTAATGATTCCCATTGATCATGGTGTATCTTATTGTAGCGATCAATGATTCTGAATAATCAGTAATTAATGGTCAAGAATCCATACAAAGCTTCAAAATGATGGTCCATATTCTCGAATATTCCATTAATCTAAGAGGATGTTGGTCTAAAAATCTATGATTCCCATTGATCATGGAGTATCTTATTGTAGCGATCAATGATTCTTAATAATCAGTAATTAATGGTCAAGAATCCATAAAAAGCTTCGAAATGATAGTCCATATTTTCGAAAATTCCATTTATCCAAGAGGATGTTGTTTTAAAAATCTATGACTTTCATTGATCATGGACTAATTTGCTAAATAGAGCAATAATTTGTTAAAATGATTGCTGAATGTGCAAGAATCTATAAAAGTCTTCAAAATGCATGGTCCATATTCTCGAATATTCCATTTATCCAAGAGGATGGTGGTCCAAAAACTAATGATTTCCATTGATCATGGAGTATCTTATTGTAGTGATCAATGATTCTTAATAATCAGTAATTAATGGTCAAGAATCCATAAAAAGCTTCGAAATGATAGTCCATATTTTCGAATATTCCATTTATCCAAGAGAAATGTTGTTCTAAAAATCTATGATTCCCATTGATCATGGAATAACTTAGCAAGTAGAGAGGAATTTTTCGTTTTAATTATTGATGAATGAGAAGGAATCCATTTTACACTTTGGATATCTTGGTCAATAATCTTGAAATGACCATTTCTCCAAGAGGATGGTGGTCCAAAAATTTATGATTCCCATTGATCATGGACTAATTTGCTAAATAGAGCAATAATTTGTTAAAATGATTGCTGAATGGGCAAGAATCTATAAAAGTCTTTAATATGCATGGTCCATATTCTCGAATATTCCATTTATCCAAGAGGATGGTGTTCCAAAAATTAATGATTCCCATTGATCATGGAGTATCTTATTGTAGTGATCAATGATTCTTAATAATCAGTAATTAATGGTCAAGAATCCATAAAAAGCATCGAAACGATAGTCCATATTTTCGAATATTCCATTTATCCAAGAGGATGTTGTTCTAAAAATGTATGATTCCCATTGATCATGGAATAACTTAGCAAGTAGAGAGGATTTTTTCGTTTTAATTATTGATGAATGAGCAGGAATCCATTTTACACTTTGGATATCTTGGTCAATAATCTTGAAAAGACCATTTATCCAAGAGGATGGTGGTCCAAAAATTAATGATTCCCATTGATCATGGAGTATCTTATTGTAGCGATCAATGATTCTTAATAATCAGTAATTAATGGTCAAGAATCCATAATAAGCTTCAAAATTATGGTCCATATTCTCGAATATTCCATTAATCTATGAGGATGTTGGTCTAAAAATCTATGATTCCCATAGATCATGGAGTATCTCATTGTAGCGAGCAATGATTCTTAATAATCAGTAATTAATGGTCAAGAATCCAAAAAAACCTGGAATTGCATGTTCCATATTCTCGAATATTCCTATCAGCCAAGAGGATGTTAGGCTAAAAATCTATGACTTCCATTGATCATGGACTAATTTGCTAAATAGAGCAATAATTTGTTAAAATGATTGCTGAATGGGCAAGAATCTATAAAAGTCTTCAATATGCATGGTCCATATTCTCGAATATTCCATTTAACCAAGAGGATGGTGGTCCAAAAATTAATGATTCCCATTGATCATGGAGTATCTTATTGTAGCGATCAATGGTTCTTAATAATCAGTAATTAATGGTCAAGAATCAATAAAAAGCTTCGAAATGATGGTCCATATTCTCGAATATTCCATTTATCCAAGAGGATGTTGTTCTAAAAATCTATGATTCCCATTGATCATGGAATAACTTAGCAAGTAGAGAAGAATTTTTCGTTTTAATTATTGATGAATGAGCAGGAATCCATTTTACACTTTGGATATCTTGGTCAATAATCTTGAAATGACCATTTATCCAAGAGGATGGTGGTCCAAAAATTAATGATTCCCATTGATCATGGAGTATCTTATTGTAGTGTTCAATGATTCTTAATAATCAGAAATTAATGGTCAAGAATCCATAAAAAGCTTCGAAATGATAGTCCATATTTTCGAATATTCCATTTATCCGAGAGGATGTTGTTCTAAAAATCTATGATTCCCATTGATCATGGACTAATTTGCTAAATAGAGCAATAATTTGTTAAAATGATTGCTGAATGGTCAAGAATCTATAAAAGTCTTCAAAATGCATGGTTCATATTCTCGAATATTCCATTAATCTAAGAGGATGTTGGTCTAAAAATCTATGATTCACATTCATCATGGAATAACTTAGCAAGTACAGAGGAATTTTTCGTTTTAATTATTGATGAATGAGCAGGAATCCATTTTACACTTTGGATAACTTGGTCAATAATCTTGAAATGACCATTTATCCAAGAGGATGTTGGTCTAAAAATCTATGATTCCCATTGATCATGGAATAACTTAGCAAGTAGAGAGGAATTTATCGTTTTAATTATTGATGAATGAGCAGGAATCCATTTTACACTTTGGATATCTTGGTCAATAATCTTGAAATGACCATTTATCCAAGTGGATGGTGGTCCAAAAATTAATGATTCCCATTGATCATGGTGTATCTTATTGTAGCGATCAATGATTCTTAATAATCAGTAATTAATGGTCAAGAATCCATAAAAAGCTTCAAAATGATGGTCCATATTCTCGAATATTCCATTAATCTAAGAGGATGTTGGTCTAAAAATCTATGATTCCCATTGATCATGGAGTATCTTATTGTAGCGAGCAATGATTCTTAATAATCAGTAATTAATGGTCAAGAACCCATAAAAAGCTTCGAAATGATAGTCCATATTTTCGAATATTCCATTTATCCGAGAGGATGTTGTTCTAAAAATCTATGATTCCCATTGATCATGGAGTATCTTATTGTAGTGATCAATGATTCTTAATAATCAGTAATTAATGGTCAAGAATCCATAAAAAGCTTCGAAATGCATGTTCCATATTCTCGAATATTACATTAATCTAAGTGGATCTTGGTCTAAAAATCTATGATTCCCATTGATCACAGACAAACTTGCTAAATAAAACAATTATTTGTTATAATAATTAATGAATGGTCAAGAATCCATAAAAAGCTTCGAAATGATGGTCCATATTCTCGAATTTTCCATTTATCCAAGAGGATGTTGGTCTAAAAATCTATGATTCCCATTGATCATTGAATAACTTAGCAAGTAGAGAGGAATTTTTCGTTTTAATTATTGATGAATGAGCAGGAATCCATTTTACACTTTTGATATCTTGGTCAATAATCTTGAAATGACCATTAATCCAAGAGGATGGTGGTCCAAAAATAAATGATTCCCATTGATCATGGAGTATCTTATTGTAGTGTTCAATGATTCTTAATAATCAGAAATTAATGGTCAAGAATCCATAAAAAGCTTCGAAATGATAGTCCATATTTTCGAATATTCCATTTATCCGAGAGGATGTTGTTCTAAAAATCTATGATTCCCATTGATCATGGACTAATTTGCTAAATAGAGCAATAATTTGTTAAAATGATTGCTGAATGGGCAAGAATCCATAAATGTCTTCAAAATGATGGTCCATATTCTCGAATATTCCATTAATCTAAGAGGATGTTGGTCTAAAAATCTATGATTCCCATTGATCATGGAGTATCTTATTGTAGCGAGCAATGATTCTTAATAATCAGTAATTAATGGTCAAGAATCCAAAAAAAGCTTGAAATTGCATGTTCCATATTCTCGAATATTCCTATCAGCCAAGAGGATGTTAGGCTAAAAATCTATGACTTCCATTGATCATGGACTAATTTGCTAAATAGCGCAATAATTTGTTAAAATGATTGCTGAATGGGAAAGAATCTATAAAAGTCTTCAAAATGCATGGTCCATATTCTCGAATATTCCATTTATCCAAAAGGATGGTGGTCCAAAAATTAATGATTTCCATTGATCATGGAGTATGTTATTGTAGCGATCAATGATTCTTAATAATCAGTAATTAATGGTCAAGAATCCATAAAAAGCTTGGAAATGCATGTTCCATATTCTCGAATATTACATTAATCTTAGAGGATGTTGGTCTAAAAATCTATAATTCCCATTGATCATGGAATACCTTGGATTAGAAAGAAATAGTTTAATATAATCTGTGATATATTCAAAAAATCTTTTGGAATCGTTGAAGTCATTATTCAAAAATATGACACTCCCATTAATCTGAATGTGTAATGGTCTAAAAAAAAAAAATATCCATAAATTTTGATGTATCTTCATGTAAAAGATAAAACTGCTCGATTTTCAATGTAGAATAGCCATGTTACCATAACAATTCACAAAATATCTTGATGCATATTCTTGAAGTTTCCATTTATCCAAGAGGATGGTGGTCTAAAAATCTAGGATTCCTTTTGATCATGGAATAACTTAGCAAGTAAAGTGGAATTTATAATTTTAATTATTGATGAATGAGCAGGAATCCATTTTACACTTTTGATATCTTGGTCAATAATCTTGAAATGACAATTTATCCAAGAGGATGGTGGTCCAAAAATTAATGATTCCCATTGATCATGGAGTATCTTATTGTAGTGTTCAATGATTCTTAATAATCAGAAATTAATGGTCAAGAATCCATAAAAAGCTTCGAAATGATAGTCCATATTTTCGAATATTCCATTTATCCGAGAGGATGTTGTTCTAAAAATCTATGATTCCCATTGATCATGGACTAATTTGCTAAATAGAGCAATAATTTGTTAAAATGATTGCTGAATGGTCAAGAATCTATAAAAGTCTTCAAAATGCATGGTTCATATTCTCGAATATTCCATTTAACCAAGAGGATGGTGGTCCAAAAATTAATGATTCCCATTGATCATGTAGTATCTTATTGTAGTGATCAATGATTCTTAATAATAAGTAATTAATGGTCAAGAGTCCATAAAAAGCTTCGAAATGATGGTCCATATTCTCGAATATTCCATTTATCCAAGAGGATGTTGGTCTAAAAATCTATGATTCCCATTGATCATGGAATAACTTAGCAAGTAAGAGAGGAATTTTTCGTTTTAATTATTGATGAATGAGCAGGAATCCATTTTACACTTTGGATATCTTGGTCAATAATCTTGAAATGACCATTTATCCAAGAGGATGGTGGTCCAAAAATTAATGATTCCCATTGATCATGGAGTATCTTATTTTATCGAGCAATGATTCATTCAAATCAGTAATTTATGGTCAAGAATCCATAAAAAGATTCGAAATGATGGTCCATATTCTCGAATATTCCATTTATCCAAGAGGATGTTGGTCCAAAAATTAATGATTCCCATTGATCATGTTGTATCTTATTGTAGCGATCAATGATTCTGAATAATCAGTAATTAATGGTCAAGAATCCATACAAAGCTTCAAAATGATGGTCCATATTCTCGAATATTCCATTAATCTAAGAGGATGTTGGTCTAAAAATCTATGATTCCCATTGATCATGGAGTATCTTATGGTAGCGATCAATGATTCTTAATAATCAGTAATTAATGGTCAAGAATCCATAAAAAGCTTCGAAATGATAGTCCATATTTTCGAAAATTCCATTTATCCAAGAGGATGTTGTTTTAAAAACTTATGACTTTCATTGATCATGGACTAATTTGCTAAATAGAGCAATAATTTGTTAAAATGATTGCTGAATGTGCAAGAATCCATAAAAAGCTTCGAAATGATGGTCCATATTCTCGAATATTCCGTTTATCCAAGAGGATGTTGGTCTAAAAATCTATGATTCCCATTGATCATGGAATAACTTAGCAAGTAGAGAGGAATTTTTCGTTTTAATTATTGATGAATGAGCAGGAATCCATTTTACACTTTTGATATCTTGGTCAATAATCTTGAAATGACCATTAATCCAAGAGGATGGTGGTCCAAAAATTAATGATTCCCATTGATCATGGAGTATCTTATTGTAGTGTTCAATGATTCTTAATAATCAGAAATTAATGGTCAAGAATCCATAAAAAGCTTCGAAATGATAGTCCATATTTTCGAATATTCCATTTATCCGAGAGGATGTTGTTCTAAAAATCTATGATTCCCATTGATCATGGTTAAATTTGCTAAATAGAGCAATAATTTGTTAAAATGATTGCTGAATGGGCAAGAATCTATAAAAGTCTTCAAAATGCATCGTCCATATTCTCGAATATTCCATTTAACCAAGAGGATGGTGGTCCAAAAATTAATGATTCCCATTGATCATGTAGTATCTTATTGTAGTGATCAATGATTCTTAATAATAAGTAATTAATGGTCAAGAGTCCATAAAAAGCTTCGAAATGATGGTCCATATTCTCGAATATTCCATTTATCCAAGAGGATGTTGGTCTAAAAATCTATGATTCCCATTGATCATGGAATAACTTAGCAAGTAAGAGAGGAATTTTTCGTTTTAATTATTGATGAATGAGCAGGAATCCATTTTACACTTTGGATATCTTGGTCAATAATCTTGAAATGACCATTTATCCAAGAGGATGGTGGTCCAAAAATTAATGATTCCCATTGATCATGGAGTATCTTATTTTATCGAGCAATGATTCATTCAAATCAGTAATTTATGGTCAAGAATCCATAAAAAGATTCGAAATGATGGTCCATATTCTCGAATATTCCATTTATCCAAGAGGATGTTGGTCCAAAAATTAATGATTCCCATTGATCATGTTGTATCTTATTGTAGCGATCAATGATTCTGAATAATCAGTAATTAATGGTCAAGAATCCATACAAAGCTTCAAAATGATGGTCCATATTCTCGAATATTCCATTAATCTAAGAGGATGTTGGTCTAAAAATCTATCATTCCCATTGATCATGGAGTATCTTATGGTAGCGATCAATGATTCTTAATAATCAGTAATTAATGGTCAAGAATCCATAAAAAGCTTCGAAATGATAGTCCATATTTTCGAAAATTCCATTTATCCAAGAGGATGTTGTTTTAAAAACTTATGACTTTCATTGATCATGGACTAATTTGCTAAATAGAGCAATAATTTGTTAAAATGATTGCTGAATGTGCAAGAATCCATAAAAAGCTTCGAAATGATGGTCCATATTCTCGAATATTCCGTTTATCCAAGAGGATGTTGGTCTAAAAATCTATGATTCCCATTGATCATGGAATAACTTAGCAAGTAGAGAGGAATTTTTCGTTTTAATTATTGATGAATGAGCAGGAATCCATTTTACACTTTGGATATCTTGGTCAATAATCTTGAAATGACCATTTATCCAAGAGGATGGTGGTCCAAAAATTAATGATTCCCATTGATCATGGAGTATCTTATTGTAGTGTTCAATGATTCTTAATAATCAGAAATTAATGGTCAAGAATCCATAAAAAGCTTCGAAATGATAGTCCATATTTTCGAATATTCCATTTATCCGAGAGGATGTTGTTCTAAAAATCTATGATTCCCATTGATCATGGACTAATTTGCTAAATAGAGCAATAATTTGTTAAAATGATTGCTGAATGGTCAAGAATCTATAAAAGTCTTCAAAATGCATGGTTCATATTCTCGAATATTCCATTAATCTAAGAGGATGTTGGTCTAAAAATCTATGATTCACATTCATCATGGAATAACTTAGCAAGTACAGAGGAATTTTTCGTTTTAATTATTGATGAATGAGCAGGAATCCATTTTACACTTTGGATAACTTGGTCAATAATCTTGAAATGACCATTTATCCAAGAGGATGTTGGTCTAAAAATCTATGATTCCCATTGATCATGGAATAACTTAGCAAGTAGAGAGGAATTTATCGTTTTAATTATTGATGAATGAGCAGGAATCCATTTTACACTTTGGATATCTTGGTCAATAATCTTGAAATGACCATTTATCCAAGTGGATGGTGGTCCAAAAATTAATGATTCCCATTGATCATGGTGTATCTTATTGTAGCGATCAATGATTCTTAATAATCAGTAATTAATGGTCAAGAATCCATAAAAAGCTTCAAAATGATGGTCCATATTCTCGAATATTCCATTAATCTAAGAGGATGTTGGTCTAAAAATCTATGATTCCCATTGATCATGGAGTATCTTATTGTAGCGAGCAATGATTCTTAATAATCAGTAATTAATGGTCAAGAACCCATAAAAAGCTTCGAAATGATAGTCCATATTTTCGAATATTCCATTTATCCGAGAGGATGTTGTTCTAAAAATCTATGATTCCCATTGATCATGGAGTATCTTATTGTAGTGATCAATGATTCTTAATAATCAGTAATTAATGGTCAAGAATCCATAAAAAGCTTCGAAATGCATGTTCCATATTCTCGAATATTACATTAATCTAAGTGGATCTTGGTCTAAAAATCTATGATTCCCATTGATCACAGACAAACTTGCTAAATAAAACAATTATTTGTTATAATAATTAATGAATGGTCAAGAATCCATAAAAAGCTTCGAAATGATGGTCCATATTCTCGAATTTTCCATTTATCCAAGAGGATGTTGGTCTAAAAATCTATGATTCCCATTGATCATTGAATAACTTAGCAAGTAGAGAGGAATTTTTCGTTTTAATTATTGATGAATGAGCAGGAATCCATTTTACACTTTTGATATCTTGGTCAATAATCTTGAAATGACCATTAATCCAAGAGGATGGTGGACCAAAAATAAATGATTCCCATTGATCATGGAGTATCTTATTGTAGTGTTCAATGATTCTTAATAATCAGAAATTAATGGTCAAGAATCCATAAAAAGCTTCGAAATGATAGTCCATATTTTCGAATATTCCATTTATCCGAGAGGATGTTGTTCTAAAAATCTATGATTCCCATTGATCATGGACTAATTTGCTAAATAGAGCAATAATTTGTTAAAATGATTGCTGAATGGGCAAGAATCCATAAATGTCTTCAAAATGATGGTCCATATTCTCGAATATTCCATTAATCTAAGAGGATGTTGGTCTAAAAATCTATGATTCCCATTGATCATGGAGTATGTTATTGTAGCGATCAATGATTCTTAATAATCAGTAATTAATGGTCAAGAATCCATAAAAAGCTTGGAAATGCATGTTCCATATTCTCGAATATTACATTAATCTTAGAGGATGTTGGTCTAAAAATCTATAATTCCCATTGATCATGGAATACCTTGGATTAGAAAGAAATAGTTTAATATAATCTGTGATATATTCAAAAAATCTTTTGGAATCGTTGAAGTCATTATTCAAAAATATGACACTCCCATTAATCTGAATGTGTAATGGTCTAAAAAAAAAAAATATCCATAAATTTTGATGTATCTTCATGTAAAAGATAAAACTGCTCGATTTTCAATGTAGAATAGCCATGTTACCATAACAATTCACAAAATATCTTGATGCATATTCTTGAAGTTTCCATTTATCCAAGAGGATGGTGGTCTAAAAATCTAGGATTCCTTTTGATCATGGAATAACTTAGCAAGTAAAGTGGAATTTATAATTTTAATTATTGATGAATGAGCAGGAATCCATTTTACACTTTTGATATCTTGGTCAATAATCTTGAAATGACAATTTATCCAAGAGGATGGTGGTCCAAAAATTAATGATTCCCATTGATCATGGAGTATCTTATTGTAGCGATCAATGATTCTTAATAATCAGTAATTAATGTTCAAGAATCCATAAAAAGCTTCGAAATGATAGTCCATATTTTCGAATATTCCGTTTATCCAAGAGGATGTTGGTCTAAAAATCTATGATTCCCATTGATCATGGAATAACTTAGCAAGTAGAGAGGAATTTTTCGTTTTAATTATTGATGAATGAGCAGGAATCCATTTTACACTTTTGATATCTTGGTCAATAATCTTGAAATGACCATTAATCCAAGAGGATGGTGGTCCAAAAATTAATGATTCCCATTGATCATGGAGTATCTTATTGTAGTGTTCAATGATTCTTAATAATCAGAAATTAATGGTCAAGAATCCATAAAAAGCTTCGAAATGATAGTCCATATTTTCGAATATTCCATTTATCCGAGAGGATGTTGTTCTAAAAATCTATGATTCCCATTGATCATGGTTAAATTTGCTAAATAGAGCAATAATTTGTTAAAATGATTGCTGAATGGGCAAGAATCTATAAAAGTCTTCAAAATGCATCGTCCATATTCTCGAATATTCCATTTAACCAAGAGGATGGTGGTCCAAAAATTAATGATTCCCATTGATCATGTAGTATCTTATTGTAGTGATCAATGATTCTTAATAATAAGTAATTAATGGTCAAGAGTCCATAAAAAGCTTCGAAATGATGGTCCATATTCTCGAATATTCCATTTATCCAAGAGGATGTTGGTCTAAAAATCTATGATTCCCATTGATCATGGAATAACTTAGCAAGTAAGAGAGGAATTTTTCGTTTTAATTATTGATGAATGAGCAGGAATCCATTTTACACTTTGGATATCTTGGTCAATAATCTTGAAATGACCATTTATCCAAGAGGATGGTGGTCCAAAAATTAATGATTCCCATTGATCATGGAGTATCTTATTTTATCGAGCAATGATTCATTCAAATCAGTAATTTATGGTCAAGAATCCATAAAAAGATTCGAAATGATGGTCCATATTCTCGAATATTCCATTTATCCAAGAGGATGTTGGTCCAAAAATTAATGATTCCCATTGATCATGTTGTATCTTATTGTAGCGATCAATGATTCTGAATAATCAGTAATTAATGGTCAAGAATCCATACAAAGCTTCAAAATGATGGTCCATATTCTCGAATATTCCATTAATCTAAGAGGATGTTGGTCTAAAAATCTATCATTCCCATTGATCATGGAGTATCTTATGGTAGCGATCAATGATTCTTAATAATCAGTAATTAATGGTCAAGAATCCATAAAAAGCTTCGAAATGATAGTCCATATTTTCGAAAATTCCATTTATCCAAGAGGATGTTGTTTTAAAAACTTATGACTTTCATTGATCATGGACTAATTTGCTAAATAGAGCAATAATTTGTTAAAATGATTGCTGAATGTGCAAGAATCCATAAAAAGCTTCGAAATGATGGTCCATATTCTCGAATATTCCGTTTATCCAAGAGGATGTTGGTCTAAAAATCTATGATTCCCATTGATCATGGAATAACTTAGCAAGTAGAGAGGAATTTTTCGTTTTAATTATTGATGAATGAGCAGGAATCCATTTTACACTTTGGATATCTTGGTCAATAATCTTGAAATGACCATTTATCCAAGAGGATGGTGGTCCAAAAATTAATGATTCCCATTGATCATGGAGTATCTTATTGTAGTGTTCAATGATTCTTAATAATCAGAAATTAATGGTCAAGAATCCATAAAAAGCTTCGAAATGATAGTCCATATTTTCGAATATTCCATTTATCCGAGAGGATGTTGTTCTAAAAATCTATGATTCCCATTGATCATGGACTAATTTGCTAAATAGAGCAATAATTTGTTAAAATGATTGCTGAATGGTCAAGAATCTATAAAAGTCTTCAAAATGCATGGTTCATATTCTCGAATATTCCATTAATCTAAGAGGATGTTGGTCTAAAAATCTATGATTCACATTCATCATGGAATAACTTAGCAAGTACAGAGGAATTTTTCGTTTTAATTATTGATGAATGAGCAGGAATCCATTTTACACTTTGGATAACTTGGTCAATAATCTTGAAATGACCATTTATCCAAGAGGATGTTGGTCTAAAAATCTATGATTCCCATTGATCATGGAATAACTTAGCAAGTAGAGAGGAATTTATCGTTTTAATTATTGATGAATGAGCAGGAATCCATTTTACACTTTGGATATCTTGGTCAATAATCTTGAAATGACCATTTATCCAAGTGGATGGTGGTCCAAAAATTAATGATTCCCATTGATCATGGTGTATCTTATTGTAGCGATCAATGATTCTTAATAATCAGTAATTAATGGTCAAGAATCCATAAAAAGCTTCAAAATGATGGTCCATATTCTCGAATATTCCATTAATCTAAGAGGATGTTGGTCTAAAAATCTATGATTCCCATTGATCATGGAGTATCTTATTGTAGCGAGCAATGATTCTTAATAATCAGTAATTAATGGTCAAGAACCCATAAAAAGCTTCGAAATGATAGTCCATATTTTCGAATATTCCATTTATCCGAGAGGATGTTGTTCTAAAAATCTATGATTCCCATTGATCATGGAGTATCTTATTGTAGTGATCAATGATTCTTAATAATCAGTAATTAATGGTCAAGAATCCATAAAAAGCTTCGAAATGCATGTTCCATATTCTCGAATATTACATTAATCTAAGTGGATCTTGGTCTAAAAATCTATGATTCCCATTGATCACAGACAAACTTGCTAAATAAAACAATTATTTGTTATAATAATTAATGAATGGTCAAGAATCCATAAAAAGCTTCGAAATGATGGTCCATATTCTCGAATTTTCCATTTATCCAAGAGGATGTTGGTCTAAAAATCTATGATTCCCATTGATCATTGAATAACTTAGCAAGTAGAGAGGAATTTTTCGTTTTAATTATTGATGAATGAGCAGGAATCCATTTTACACTTTTGATATCTTGGTCAATAATCTTGAAATGACCATTAATCCAAGAGGATGGTGGACCAAAAATAAATGATTCCCATTGATCATGGAGTATCTTATTGTAGTGTTCAATGATTCTTAATAATCAGAAATTAATGGTCAAGAATCCATAAAAAGCTTCGAAATGATAGTCCATATTTTCGAATATTCCATTTATCCGAGAGGATGTTGTTCTAAAAATCTATGATTCCCATTGATCATGGACTAATTTGCTAAATAGAGCAATAATTTGTTAAAATGATTGCTGAATGGGCAAGAATCCATAAATGTCTTCAAAATGATGGTCCATATTCTCGAATATTCCATTAATCTAAGAGGATGTTGGTCTAAAAATCTATGATTCCCATTGATCATGGAGTATCTTATTGTAGCGATCAATGATTCTTAATAATCAGTAATTAATGGGAAAGAATCTATAAAAGTCTTCAAAATGCATGGTCCATATTCTCGAATATTCCATTTATCCAAGAGGATGGTGGTCCAAAAATTAATGATTTCCATTGATCATGGAGTATGTTATTGTAGCGATCAATGATTCTTAATAATCAGTAATTAATGGTCAAGAATCCATAAAAAGCTTGGAAATGCATGTTCCATATTCTCGAATATTACATTAATCTTAGAGGATGTTGGTCTAAAAATCTATAATTCCCATTGATCATGGAATACCTTGGATTAGAAAGAAATAGTTTAATATAATCTGTGATATATTCAAAAAATCTTTTGGAATCGTTGAAGTCATTATTCAAAAATATGACACTCCCATTAATCTGAATGTGTAATGGTCTAAAAAAAAAAAATATCCATAAATTTTGATGTATCTTCATGTAAAAGATAAAACTGCTCGATTTTCAATGTAGAATAGCCATGTTACCATAACAATTCACAAAATATCTTGATGCATATTCTTGAAGTTTCCATTTATCCAAGAGGATGGTGGTCTAAAAATCTAGGATTCCTTTTGATCATGGAATAACTTAGCAAGTAAAGTGGAATTTATAATTTTAATTATTGATGAATGAGCAGGAATCCATTTTACACTTTTGATATCTTGGTCAATAATCTTGAAATGACAATTTATCCAAGAGGATGGTGGTCCAAAAATTAATGATTCCCATTGATCATGGAGTATCTTATTGTAGCGATCAATGATTCTTAATAATCAGTAATTAATGTTCAAGAATCCATAAAAAGCTTCGAAATGATAGTCCATATTTTCGAATATTCCGTTTATCCAAGAGGATGTTGGTCTAAAAATCTATGATTCCCATTGATCATGGAATAACTTAGCAAGTAGAGAGGAATTTTTCGTTTTAATTATTGATGAATGAGCAGGAATCCATTTTACACTTTTGATATCTTGGTCAATAATCTTGAAATGACCATTAATCCAAGAGGATGGTGGTCCAAAAATTAATGATTCCCATTGATCATGGAGTATCTTATTGTAGTGTTCAATGATTCTTAATAATCAGAAATTAATGGTCAAGAATCCATAAAAAGCTTCGAAATGATAGTCCATATTTTCGAATATTCCATTTATCCGAGAGGATGTTGTTCTAAAAATCTATGATTCCCATTGATCATGGTTAAATTTGCTAAATAGAGCAATAATTTGTTAAAATGATTGCTGAATGGGCAAGAATCTATAAAAGTCTTCAAAATGCATCGTCCATATTCTCGAATATTCCATTTAACCAAGAGGATGGTGGTCCAAAAATTAATGATTCCCATTGATCATGTAGTATCTTATTGTAGTGATCAATGATTCTTAATAATAAGTAATTAATGGTCAAGAGTCCATAAAAAGCTTCGAAATGATGGTCCATATTCTCGAATATTCCATTTATCCAAGAGGATGTTGGTCTAAAAATCTATGATTCCCATTGATCATGGAATAACTTAGCAAGTAAGAGAGGAATTTTTCGTTTTAATTATTGATGAATGAGCAGGAATCCATTTTACACTTTGGATATCTTGGTCAATAATCTTGAAATGACCATTTATCCAAGAGGATGGTGGTCCAAAAATTAATGATTCCCATTGATCATGGAGTATCTTATTTTATCGAGCAATGATTCATTCAAATCAGTAATTTATGGTCAAGAATCCATAAAAAGATTCGAAATGATGGTCCATATTCTCGAATATTCCATTTATCCAAGAGGATGTTGGTCCAAAAATTAATGATTCCCATTGATCATGTTGTATCTTATTGTAGCGATCAATGATTCTGAATAATCAGTAATTAATGGTCAAGAATCCATACAAAGCTTCAAAATGATGGTCCATATTCTCGAATATTCCATTAATCTAAGAGGATGTTGGTCTAAAAATCTATCATTCCCATTGATCATGGAGTATCTTATGGTAGCGATCAATGATTCTTAATAATCAGTAATTAATGGTCAAGAATCCATAAAAAGCTTCGAAATGATAGTCCATATTTTCGAAAATTCCATTTATCCAAGAGGATGTTGTTTTAAAAACTTATGACTTTCATTGATCATGGACTAATTTGCTAAATAGAGCAATAATTTGTTAAAATGATTGCTGAATGTGCAAGAATCCATAAAAAGCTTCGAAATGATGGTCCATATTCTCGAATATTCCGTTTATCCAAGAGGATGTTGGTCTAAAAATCTATGATTCCCATTGATCATGGAATAACTTAGCAAGTAGAGAGGAATTTTTCGTTTTAATTATTGATGAATGAGCAGGAATCCATTTTACACTTTGGATATCTTGGTCAATAATCTTGAAATGACCATTTATCCTAGATGATGGTGGTCCAAAAATTAATGATTCCCATTGATCATGGAGTATCTTATTGTAGCGAGCAATGATTCTTAATAATCAGTAATTAATGGTCAAGAATCCAAAAAAAGCTTGAAATTGCATGTTCCATATTCTCGAATATTCCTATCAGCCAAGAGGATGTTAGGCTAAAAATCTATGACTTCCATTGATCATGGACTAATTTGCTAAATAGCGCAATAATTTGTTAAAATGATTGCTGAATGGGAAAGAATCTATAAAAGTCTTCAAAATGCATGGTCCATATTCTCGAATATTCCATTTATCCAAAAGGATGGTGGTCCAAAAATTAATGATTTCCATTGATCATGGAGTATGTTATTGTAGCGATCAATGATTCTTAATAATCAGTAATTAATGGTCAAGAATCCATAAAAAGCTTGGAAATGCATGTTCCATATTCTCGAATATTACATTAATCTTAGAGGATGTTGGTCTATAAATCTATAATTCCCATTGATCATGGAATACCTTGGATTAGAAAGAAATAGTTTAATATAATCTGTGATATATTCAAAAAATCTTTTGGAATCGTTGAAGTCATTATTCAAAAATATGACACTCCCATTAATCTGAATGTGTAATGGTCTAAAAAAAAAAAATATCCATAAATTTTGATGTATCTTCATGTAAAAGATAAGACTGCTCGATTTTCAATGTAGAATAGCCATGTTACCATAACAATTCACAAAATATCTTGATGCATATTCTTGAAGTTTCCATTTATCCAAGAGGATGGTGGTCTAAAAATCTAGGATTCCTTTTGATCATGGAATAACTTAGCAAGTAGAGTGGAATTTATAATTTTAATTATTCATGAATGAGCAGGAATCCATTTTACACTTTTGATATCTTGGTCAATAATCTTGAAATGACAATTTATCCAAGAGGATGGTGGTCCAAAAATTAATGATTCCCATTGATCATGGAGTATCTTATTGTAGCGATCAATGATTCTTAATAATCAGTAATTAATGTTCAAGAATCCATAAAAAGCTTCGAAATGATAGTCCATATTTTCGAATATTCCATTTATCCGAGAGGATGTTGTTCTAAAAATCTGTGATTCCCATTGATCATGGTTAAATTTGCTAAATAGAGCAATAATTTGTTAAAATGATTGCTGAATGGGCAAGAATCTATAAAAGTCTTCAAAATGCATCGTCCATATTCTCGAATATTCCATTTAACCAAGAGGATGGTGGTCCAAAAATTAATGATTCCCATTGATCATGTAGTATCTTATTGTAGTGATCAATGATTCTTAATAATAAGTAATTAATGGTCAAGAGTCCATAAAAAGCTTCGAAATGATGGTCCATATTCTCGAATATTCCATTTATCCAAGAGGATGTTGGTCTAAAAATCTATGATTCCCATTGATCATGGAATAACTTAGCAAGTAAGAGAGGAATTTTTCGTTTTAATTATTGATGAATGAGCAGGAATCCATTTTACACTTTGGATATCTTGGTCAATAATCTTGAAATGACCATTTATCCAAGAGGATGGTGGTCCAAAAATTAATGATTCCCATTGATCATGGAGTATCTTATTTTATCGAGCAATGATTCATTCAAATCAGTAATTTATGGTCAAGAATCCATAAAAAGATTCGAAATGATGGTCCATATTCTCGAATATTCCATTTATCCAAGAGGATGTTGGTCCAAAAATTAATGATTCCCATTGATCATGTTGTATCTTATTGTAGCGATCAATGATTCTGAATAATCAGTAATTAATGGTCAAGAATCCATACAAAGCTTCAAAATGATGGTCCATATTCTCGAATATTCCATTAATCTAAGAGGATGTTGGTCTAAAAATCTATGATTCCCATTGATCATGGAGTATCTTATGGTAGCGATCAATGATTCTTAATAATCAGTAATTAATGGTCAAGAATCCATAAAAAGCTTCGAAATGATAGTCCATATTTTCGAAAATTCCATTTATCCAAGAGGATGTTGTTTTAAAAACTTATGACTTTCATTGATCATGGACTAATTTGCTAAATAGAGCAATAATTTGTTAAAATGATTGCTGAATGTGCAAGAATCCATAAAAAGCTTCGAAATTATGGTCCATATTCTCGAATATTCCGTTTATCCAAGAGGATGTTGGTCTAAAAATCTATGATTCCCATTGATCATGGAATAACTTAGCAAGTAGAGAGGAATTTTTCGTTTTAATTATTGATGAATGAGCAGGAATCCATTTTACACTTTTGATATCTTGGTCAATAATCTTGAAATGACCATTAATCCAAGAGGATGGTGGTCCAAAAATTAATGATTCCCATTGATCATGGAGTATCTTATTGTAGTGTTCAATGATTCTTAATAATCAGAAATTAATGGTCAAGAATCCATAAAAAGCTTCGAAATGATAGTCCATATTTTCGAATATTCCATTTATCCGAGAGGATGTTGTTCTAAAAATCTATGATTCCCATTGATCATGGTTAAATTTGCTAAATAGAGCAATAATTTGTTAAAATGATTGCTGAATGGGCAAGAATCTATAAAAGTCTTCAAAATGCATCGTCCATATTCTCGAATATTCCATTTAACCAAGAGGATGGTGGTCCAAAAATTAATGATTCCCATTGATCATGTAGTATCTTATTGTAGTGATCAATGATTCTTAATAATAAGTAATTAATGGTCAAGAGTCCATAAAAAGCTTCGAAATGATGGTCCATATTCTCGAATATTCCATTTATCCAAGAGGATGTTGGTCTAAAAATCTATGATTCCCATTGATCATGGAATAACTTAGCAAGTAAGAGAGGAATTTTTCGTTTTAATTATTGATGAATGAGCAGGAATCCATTTTACACTTTGGATATCTTGGTCAATAATCTTGAAATGACCATTTATCCAAGAGGATGGTGGTCCAAAAATTAATGATTCCCATTGATCATGGAGTATCTTATTTTATCGAGCAATGATTCATTCAAATCAGTAATTTATGGTCAAGAATCCATAAAAAGATTCGAAATGATGGTCCATATTCTCGAATATTCCATTTATCCAAGAGGATGTTGGTCCAAAAATTAATGATTCCCATTGATCATGTTGTATCTTATTGTAGCGATCAATGATTCTGAATAATCAGTAATTAATGGTCAAGAATCCATACAAAGCTTCAAAATGATGGTCCATATTCTCGAATATTCCATTAATCTAAGAGGATGTTGGTCTAAAAATCTATCATTCCCATTGATCATGGAGTATCTTATGGTAGCGATCAATGATTCTTAATAATCAGTAATTAATGGTCAAGAATCCATAAAAAGCTTCGAAATGATAGTCCATATTTTCGAAAATTCCATTTATCCAAGAGGATGTTGTTTTAAAAATCTATGACTTTCATTGATCATGGACTAATTTGCTAAATAGAGCAATAATTTGTTAAAATGATTGCTGAATGTGCAAGAATCCATAAAAAGCTTCGAAATGATGGTCCATATTCTCGAATATTCCGTTTATCCAAGAGGATGTTGGTCTAAAAATCTATGATTCCCATTGATCATGGAATAACTTAGCAAGTAGAGAGGAATTTTTCGTTTTAATTATTGATGAATGAGCAGCAATCCATTTTACACTTTTGATATCTTGGTCAATAATCTTGAAATGACCATTTATCCTAGATGATGGTGGTCCAAAAATTAATGATTCCCATTGATCATGGAGTATCTTATTGTAGCGATCAATGATTCTTAATAATCAGTAATTAATGGTCAAGAATCCATAAAAAGCTTCGAAATGATGGTCCATATTCTCGAATATTCAATTTATCCAAGAGGATGTTGGTCTAAAAATCTATGATTCCCATTGATCATGGAATAACTTAGCAAGTAGAGAGGAATTTTTCGTTTTAATTATTGATGAATGAGCAGGAATCCATTTTACACTTTGGATATCTTGGTCAATAATCTTGAAATGACCATTTATCCTAGAGGATGGTGGTCCAAAAATTAATGATTCCCATTGATCATGGAGTATCTTATTGTAGCGATCAATGATTCTTAATAATCAGTAATTAATGGGAAAGAATCTATAAAAGTCTTCAAAATGCATGGTCCATATTCTCGAATATTCCATTTATCCAAGAGGATGGTGGTCCAAAAATTAATGATTTCCATTGATCATGGAGTATGTTATTGTAGCGATCAATGATTCTTAATAATCAGTAATTAATGGTCAAGAATCCATAAAAAGCTTGGAAATGCATGTTCCATATTCTCGAATATTACATTAATCTTAGAGGATGTTGGTCTAAAAATCTATAATTCCCATTGATCATGGAATACCTTGGATTAGAAAGAAATAGTTTAATATAATCTGTGATATATTCAAAAAATCTTTTGGAATCGTTGAAGTCATTATTCAAAAATATGACACTCCCATTAATCTGAATGTGTAATGGTCTAAAAAAAAAAAATATCCATAAATTTTGATGTATCTTCATGTAAAAGATAAAACTGCTCGATTTTCAATGTAGAATAGCCATGTTACCATAACAATTCACAAAATATCTTGATGCATATTCTTGAAGTTTCCATTTATCCAAGAGGATGGTGGTCTAAAAATCTAGGATTCCTTTTGATCATGGAATAACTTAGCAAGTAAAGTGGAATTTATAATTTTAATTATTGATGAATGAGCAGGAATCCATTTTACACTTTGGATATCTTGGTCAATAATCTTGAAATGACCATTTATCCAAGAGGATGGTGGTCCAAAAATTAATGATTCCCATTGATCATGGAGTATCTTATTGTAGTGTTCAATGATTCTTAATAATCAGAAATTAATGGTCAAGAATCCATAAAAAGCTTCGAAATGATAGTCCATATTTTCGAATATTCCATTTATCCGAGAGGATGTTGTTCTAAAAATCTATGATTCCCATTGATCATGGTTAAATTTGCTAAATAGAGCAATAATTTGTTAAAATGATTGCTGAATGGGCAAGAATCTATAAAAGTCTTCAAAATGCATCGTCCATATTCTCGAATATTCCATTTAACCAAGAGGATGGTGGTCCAAAAATTAATGATTCCCATTGATCATGTAGTATCTTATTGTAGTGATCAATGATTCTTAATAATAAGTAATTAATGGTCAAGAGTCCATAAAAAGCTTCGAAATGATGGTCCATATTCTCGAATATTCCATTTATCCAAGAGGATGTTGGTCTAAAAATCTATGATTCCCATTGATCATGGAATAACTTAGCAAGTAAGAGAGGAATTTTTCGTTTTAATTATTGATGAATGAGCAGGAATCCATTTTACACTTTGGATATCTTGGTCAATAATCTTGAAATGACCATTTATCCAAGAGGATGGTGGTCCAAAAATTAATGATTCCCATTGATCATGGAGTATCTTATTTTATCGAGCAATGATTCATTCAAATCAGTAATTTATGGTCAAGAATCCATAAAAAGATTCGAAATGATGGTCCATATTCTCGAATATTCCATTTATCCAAGAGGATGTTGGTCCAAAAATTAATGATTCCCATTGATCATGTTGTATCTTATTGTAGCGATCAATGATTCTGAATAATCAGTAATTAATGGTCAAGAATCCATACAAAGCTTCAAAATGATGGTCCATATTCTCGAATATTCCATTAATCTAAGAGGATGTTGGTCTAAAAATCTATGATTCCCATTGATCATGGAGTATCTTATGGTAGCGATCAATGATTCTTAATAATCAGTAATTAATGGTCAAGAATCCATAAAAAGCTTCGAAATGATAGTCCATATTTTCGAAAATTCCATTTATCCAAGAGGATGTTGTTTTAAAAATCTATGACTTTCATTGATCATGGACTAATTTGCTAAATAGAGCAATAATTTGTTAAAATGATTGCTGAATGTGCAAGAATCCATAAAAAGCTTCGAAATGATGGTCCATATTCTCGAATATTCCATTTATCCAAGAGGATGGTGGTCCAAAAACTAATGATTTCCATTGATCATGGAGTATCTTATTGTAGTGATCAATGATTCTTAATAATCAGTAATTAATGGTCAAGAATCCATAAAAAGCTTCGAAATGATAGTCCATATTTTCGAATATTCCATTTATCCAAGAGAAATGTTGTTCTAAAAATCTATGATTCCCATTGATCATGGAATAACTTAGCAAGTAGAGAGGAATTTTTCGTTTTAATTATTGATGAATGAGAAGGAATCCATTTTACACTTTGGATATCTTGGTCAATAATCTTGAAATGACCATTTATCCAAGAGGATGGTGGTCCAAAAATTAATGATTCCCATTGATCATGGAGTATCTTATTGTAGCGAGCAAAGATTCATTCAAATCAGTAATTAATGGTCAAAAATCCATAAAAAGCTTCGAAATGATGGTCCATATTCTCGAATATTCCATTTATCCAAGAGGATGTTGGTCCAAAAATTAATGATTCCCATTGATCATGGTGTATCTTATTGTAGCGATCAATGATTCTGAATAATCAGTAATTAATGGTCAAGAATCCATAAAAAGCTTGGAAATGCATGTTCCATATTCTCGAATATTACATTAATCTTAGAGGATGTTGGTCTAAAAATCTATAATTCCCATTGATCATGGAATACCTTGGATTAGAAAGAAATAGTTTAATATAATCTGTGATATATTCAAAAAATCTTTTGGAATCGTTGAAGTCATTATTCAAAAATATGACACTCCCATTAATCTGAATGTGTAATGGTCTAAAAAAAAAAAATATCCATAAATTTTGATGTATCTTCATGTAAAAGATAAAACTGCTCGATTTTCAATGTAGAATAGCCATGTTACCATAACAATTCACAAAATATCTTGATGCATATTCTTGAAGTTTCCATTTATCCAAGAGGATGGTGGTCTAAAAATCTAGGATTCCTTTTGATCATGGAATAACTTAGCAAGTAAAGTGGAATTTATAATTTTAATTATTGATGAATGAGCAGGAATCCATTTTACACTTTTGATATCTTGGTCAATAATCTTGAAATGACCATTTATCCAAGAGGATGGTGGTCCAAAAATTAATGATTCCCATTGATCATGGAGTATCTTATTGTAGCGATCAATGATTCTTAATAATCAGTAATTAATGTTCAAGAATCCATAAAAAGCTTCGAAATGATAGTCCATATTTTCGAATATTCCATTTATCCGAGAGGATGTTGTTCTAAAAATCTGTGATTCCCATTGATCATGGTTAAATTTGCTAAATAGAGCAATAATTTGTTAAAATGATTGCTGAATGGGCAAGAATCTATAAAAGTCTTCAAAATGCATCGTCCATATTCTCGAATATTCCATTTAACCAAGAGGATGGTGGTCCAAAAATTAATGATTCCCATTGATCATGTAGTATCTTATTGTAGTGATCAATGATTCTTAATAATAAGTAATTAATGGTCAAGAGTCCATAAAAAGCTTCGAAATGATGGTCCATATTCTCGAACATTCCATTTATCCAAGAGGATGTTGGTCTAAAAATCTATGATTCCCATTGATCATGGAATAACTTAGCAAGTAGAGAGGAATTTTTCGTTTTAATTATTGATGAATGAGCAGGAATCCATTTTACACTTTGGGTATCTTGGTCAATAATCTTGAAATGACCATTTATCCAAGAGGATGGTGGTCCAAAAATTAATGATTCCCATTGATCATGGAGTATCTTATTGTAGCGAGCAAAGATTCATTCAAATCAGTAATTAATGGTCAAAAATCCATAAAAAGCTTCGAAATGATGGTCCATATTCTCGAATATTCCATTTATCCAAGAGGATGTTGGTCCAAAAATTAATGATTCCCATTGATCATGGTGTATCTTATTGTAGCGATCAATGATTCTGAATAATCAGTAATTAATGGTCAAGAATCCATAAAAAGCTTGGAAATGCATGTTCCATATTCTCGAATATTACATTAATCTTAGAGGATGTTGGTCTAAAAATCTATAATTCCCATTGATCATGGAATACCTTGGATTAGAAAGAAATAGTTTAATATAATCTGTGATATATTCAAAAAATCTTTTGGAATCGTTGAACTCATTATTCAAAAATATGACACTCCCATTAATCTGAATGTGTAATGGTCTAAAAAAAAAAAATATCCATAAATTTTGATGTATCTTCATGTAAAAGATAAAACTGCTCGATTTTCAATGTAGAATAGCCATGTTACCATAACAATTCACAAAATATCTTGATGCATATTCTTGAAGTTTCCATTTATCCAAGAGGATGGTGGTCTAAAAATCTAGGATTCCTTTTGATCATGGAATAACTTAGCAAGTAAAGTGGAATTTATAATTTTAATTATTGATGAATGAGCAGGAATCCATTTTACACTTTTGATATCTTGGTCAATAATCTTGAAATGACCATTTATCCAAGAGGATGGTGGTCCAAAAATTAATGATTCCCATTGATCATGGAGTATCTTATTGTAGCGATCAATGATTCTTAATAATCAGTAATTAATGTTCAAGAATCCATAAAAAGCTTCGAAATGATAGTCCATATTTTCGAATATTCCATTTATCCGAGAGGATGTTGTTCTAAAAATCTGTGATTCCCATTGATCATGGTTAAATTTGCTAAATAGAGCAATAATTTGTTAAAATGATTGCTGAATGGGCAAGAATCTATAAAAGTCTTCAAAATGCATCGTCCATATTCTCGAATATTCCATTTAACCAAGAGGATGGTGGTCCAAAAATTAATGATTCCCATTGATCATGTAGTATCTTATTGTAGTGATCAATGATTCTTAATAATAAGTAATTAATGGTCAAGAGTCCATAAAAAGCTTCGAAATGATGGTCCATATTCTCGAACATTCCATTTATCCAAGAGGATGTTGTTCTAAAAATCTATGATTCCCATTGATCATGGAATAACTTAGCAAGTAGAGAGGAATTTTTCGTTTTAATTATTGATGAATGAGAAGGAATCCATTTTACACTTTGGATATCTTGGTCAATAATCTTGAAATGACCATTTATCCAAGAGGATGGTGGTCCAAAAATTAATGATTCCCATTGATCATGGAGTATCTTATTGTAGCGAGCAAAGATTCATTCAAATCAGTAATTAATGGTCAAAAATCCATAAAAAGCTTCGAAATGATGGTCCATATTCTCGAATATTCCATTTATCCAAGAGGATGTTGGTCCAAAAATTAATGATTCCCATTGATCATGGTGTATCTTATTGTAGCGATCAATGATTCTGAATAATCAGTAATTAATGGTCAAGAATCCATAAAAAGCTTGGAAATGCATGTTCCATATTCTCGAATATTACATTAATCTTAGAGGATGTTGGTCTAAAAATCTATAATTCCCATTGATCATGGAATACCTTGGATTAGAAAGAAATAGTTTAATATAATCTGTGATATATTCAAAAAATCTTTTGGAATCGTTGAAGTCATTATTCAAAAATATGACACTCCCATTAATCTGAATGTGTAATGGTCTAAAAAAAAAAAATATCCATAAATTTTGATGTATCTTCATGTAAAAGATAAAACTGCTCGATTTTCAATGTAGAATAGCCATGTTACCATAACAATTCACAAAATATCTTGATGCATATTCTTGAAGTTTCCATTTATCCAAGAGGATGGTGGTCTAAAAATCTAGGATTCCTTTTGATCATGGAATAACTTAGCAAGTAAAGTGGAATTTATAATTTTAATTATTGATGAATGAGCAGGAATCCATTTTACACTTTTGATATCTTGGTCAATAATCTTGAAATGACCATTTATCCAAGAGGATGGTGGTCCAAAAATTAATGATTCCCATTGATCATGGAGTATCTTATTGTAGCGATCAATGATTCTTAATAATCAGTAATTAATGTTCAAGAATCCATAAAAAGCTTCGAAATGATAGTCCATATTTTCGAATATTCCATTTATCCGAGAGGATGTTGTTCTAAAAATCTGTGATTCCCATTGATCATGGTTAAATTTGCTAAATAGAGCAATAATTTGTTAAAATGATTGCTGAATGGGCAAGAATCTATAAAAGTCTTCAAAATGCATCGTCCATATTCTCGAATATTCCATTTAACCAAGAGGATGGTGGTCCAAAAATTAATGATTCCCATTGATCATGTAGTATCTTATTGTAGTGATCAATGATTCTTAATAATAAGTAATTAATGGTCAAGAGTCCATAAAAAGCTTCGAAATGATGGTCCATATTCTCGAACATTCCATTTATCCAAGAGGATGTTGGTCTAAAAATCTATGATTCCCATTGATCATGGAATAACTTAGCAAGTAGAGAGGAATTTTTCGTTTTAATTATTGATGAATGAGCAGGAATCCATTTTACACTTTGGGTATCTTGGTCAATAATCTTGAAATGACCATTTATCCAAGAGGATGGTGGTCCAAAAATTAATGATTCCCATTGATCATGGAGTATCTTATTGTAGCGAGCAAAGATTCATTCAAATCAGTAATTAATGGTCAAAAATCCATAAAAAGCTTCGAAATGATGGTCCATATTCTCGAATATTCCATTTATCCAAGAGGATGTTGGTCCAAAAATTAATGATTCCCATTGATCATGGTGTATCTTATTGTAGCGATCAATGATTCTGAATAATCAGTAATTAATGGTCAAGAATCCATAAAAAGCTTGGAAATGCATGTTCCATATTCTCGAATATTACATTAATCTTAGAGGATGTTGGTCTAAAAATCTATAATTCCCATTGATCATGGAATACCTTGGATTAGAAAGAAATAGTTTAATATAATCTGTGATATATTCAAAAAATCTTTTGGAATCGTTGAACTCATTATTCAAAAATATGACACTCCCATTAATCTGAATGTGTAATGGTCTAAAAAAAAAAAATATCCATAAATTTTGATGTATCTTCATGTAAAAGATAAAACTGCTCGATTTTCAATGTAGAATAGCCATGTTACCATAACAATTCACAAAATATCTTGATGCATATTCTTGAAGTTTCCATTTATCCAAGAGGATGGTGGTCTAAAAATCTAGGATTCCTTTTGATCATGGAATAACTTAGCAAGTAAAGTGGAATTTATAATTTTAATTATTGATGAATGAGCAGGAATCCATTTTACACTTTTGATATCTTGGTCAATAATCTTGAAATGACCATTTATCCAAGAGGATGGTGGTCCAAAAATTAATGATTCCCATTGATCATGGAGTATCTTATTGTAGCGATCAATGATTCTTAATAATCAGTAATTAATGTTCAAGAATCCATAAAAAGCTTCGAAATGATAGTCCATATTTTCGAATATTCCATTTATCCGAGAGGATGTTGTTCTAAAAATCTGTGATTCCCATTGATCATGGTTAAATTTGCTAAATAGAGCAATAATTTGTTAAAATGATTGCTGAATGGGCAAGAATCTATAAAAGTCTTCAAAATGCATCGTCCATATTCTCGAATATTCCATTTAACCAAGAGGATGGTGGTCCAAAAATTAATGATTCCCATTGATCATGTAGTATCTTATTGTAGTGATCAATGATTCTTAATAATAAGTAATTAATGGTCAAGAGTCCATAAAAAGCTTCGAAATGATGGTCCATATTCTCGAATATTCCATTTATCCAAGAGGATGTTGGTCTAAAAATCTATGATTCCCATTGATCATGGAATAACTTAGCAAGTAGAGAGGAATTTTTCGTTTTAATTATTGATGAATGAGCAGGAATCCATTTTACACTTTGGGTATCTTGGTCAATAATATTGAAATGACCATTTATCCAAGAGGATGGTGGTCCAAAAATTAATGATTCCCATTGATCATGGAGTATCTTATTGTAGCGAGCAAAGATTCATTCAAATCAGTAATTAATGGTCAAAAATCCATAAAAAGCTTCGAAATGATGGTCCATATTCTCGAATATTCCATTTATCCAAGAGGATGTTGGTCCAAAAATTAATGATTCCCATTGATCATGGTGTATCTTATTGTAGCGATCAATGATTCTGAATAATCAGTAATTAATGGTCAAGAATCCATACAAAGCTTCAAAATGATGGTCCATATTCTCGAATATTCCATTAATCTAAGAGGATGTTGGTCTAAAAATCTAAGATTCCCATTGATCATGGAGTATCTTATTGTAGCGATCAATGATTCTTAATAATCAGTAATTAATGGTCAAGAATTCATAAAAAGCTTCGAAATGATAGTCCATATTTTCGAAAATTCCATTTATCCAAGAGGATGTTGTTTTAAAAATCTATGACTTTCATTGATCATGGACTAATTTGCTAAATAGAGCAATAATTTGTTAAAATGATTGCTGAATGTGCAAGAATCTATAAAAGTCTTCAAAATGCATGGTCCATATTCTCGAATATTCCATTTATCCAAGAGGATGGTGGTCCAAAAACTAATGATTTCCATTGATCATGGAGTATCTTATTGTAGTGATCAATGATTCTTAATAATCAGTAATTAATGGTCAAGAATCCATAAAAAGCTTCGAAATGATAGTCCATATTTTCGAATATTCCATTTATCCAAGAGAAATGTTGTTCTAAAAATCTATGATTCCCATTGATCATGGAATAACTTAGCAAGTAGAGAGGAATTTTTCGTTTTAATTATTGATGAATGAGAAGGAATCCATTTTACACTTTGGATATCTTGGTCAATAATCTTGAAATGACCATTTATCCAAGAGGATGGTGGTCCAAAAATTAATGATTCCCATTGATCATGGAGTATCTTATTGTAGCGAGCAAAGATTCATTCAAATCAGTAATTAATGGTCAAAAATCCATAAAAAGCTTCGAAATGATGGTCCATATTCTCGAATAATCCATTTATCCAAGAGGATGTTGGTCCAAAAATTAATGATTCCCATTGATCATGGTGTATCTTATTGTAGCGATCAATGATTCTGAATAATCAGTAATTAATGGTCAAGAATCCATACAAAGCTTCAAAATGATGGTCCATATTCTCGAATATTCCATTAATCTAAGAGGATGTTGTTTTAAAAATCTATGACTTTCATTGATCATGGACTAATTTGCTAAATAGAGCAATAATTTGTTAAAATGATTGCTGAATGTGCAAGAATATATAAAAGTCTTCAATATGCATGGTCCATATTCTCGAATATTCAATTTATCCAAGAGGATGTTGGTCTAAAAATCTATGATTCCCATTGATCATGGAATAACTTAGCAAGTAGAGAGGAATTTTTCGTTTTAATTATTGATGAATGAGCAGCAATCCATTTTACACTTTTGATATCTTGGTCAATAATCTTGAAATGACCATTTATCCTAGATGATGGTGGTCCAAAAATTAATGATTCCCATTGATCATGGAGTATCTTATTGTAGCGATCAATGATTCTTAATAATCAGTAATTAATGGTCAAGAATCCATAAAAAGCTTCGAAATGATGGTCCATATTCTCGAATATTCAATTTATCCAAGAGGATGTTGGTCTAAAAATCTATGATTCCCATTGATCATGGAATAACTTAGCAAGTAGAGAGGAATTTTTCGTTTTAATTATTGATGAATGAGCAGGAATCCATATTACACTTTGGATATCTTGGTCAATAATCTTGAAATGACCATTTATCCTAGAGGATGGTGGTCCAAAAATTAATGATTCCCATTGATCATGGAGTATCTTATTGTAGCGATCAATGATTCTTAATAATCAGTAATTAATGGTCAAGAATCCATAAAAAGCTTCGAAATGATAGTCCATATTTTCGAATATTCCATTTATCCAAGAGGATGTTGTTTTAAAAATCTATGACTTTCATTGATCATGGACTAATTTGCTAAATAGAGCAATAATTTGTTAAAATGATTGCTGAATGTGCAAGAATCTATAAAAGTCTTCAAAATGCATGGTCCATATTCTCGAATATTCCATTTATCCAAGAGGATGGTGGTCCAAAAATTAATGATTTCCATTGATCATGGAGTATCTTATTGTAGTGATCAATGATTCTTAATAATCAGTAATTAATGGTCAAGAATCCATAAAAAGCTTCGAAATGATAGTCCATATTTTCGAATATTCCATTTATCCAAGAGAAATGTTGTTCTAAAAATCTATGATTCCCATTGATCATGGAATAACTTAGCAAGTAGAGAGGAATTTTTCGTTTTAATTATTGATGAATGAGCAGCAATCCATTTTACACTTTTGATATCTTGGTCAATAATCTTGAAATGACCATTTATCCTAGAGGATGGTGGTCCAAAAATTTATGATTCCCATTGATCATGGAGTATCTTATTTTATCGAGCAATGATTCATTCAAATCAGTAATTTATGGTCAAGAATCCATAAAAAGCTTCGAAATGATGGTCCATATTCTCGAATATTCCATTTGTCTAAGAGGATGGTGGTCCAAAAATTAATGATTCTTATTGATCATGGAGTATCTTATTGTAGCGATTAATGATTCTTAATAATCAGTAATTAATGGTCAAGAATCCATAAAAAGCTTCGAAATGATAGTCCACATTCTCGAATATTCAATTTATCCAAGAGGATGTTGTTTTAAAAATCTATGACTTTCATTGATCATGGACTAATTTGCTAAATAGAGCAATAATTTGTTAAAATGATTGCTGAATGTGCAAGAATCTATAAAAGTCTTCAAAATGCATGGTCCATATTCTCGAATATTCCATTTATCCAAGAGGATGGTGGTCCAAAAATTAATGATTTCCATTGATCATGGAGTATCTTATTGTAGTGATCAATGATTCTTAATAATCAGTAATTAATGGTCAAGAATCCATAAAAAGCTTCGAAATGATAGTCCATATTTTCGAATATTCCATTTATCCAAGAGAAATGTTGTTCTAAAAATCTATGATTCCCATTGATCATGGAATAACTTAGCAAGTAGAGAGGAATTTTTCGTTTTAATTATTGATGAATGAGAAGGAATCCATTTTACACTTTGGATATCTTGGTCAATAATCTTGAAATGACCATTTCTCCAAGAGGATGGTGGTCCAAAAATTTATGATTCCCATTGATCATGGAGTATCTTATTTTATCGAGCAATGATTCATTCAAATCAGTAATTTATGGTCAAGAATCCATAAAAAGCTTCGAAATGATGGTCCATATTCTCGAATATTCCATTTGTCTAAGAGGATGGTTGTCCAAAAATTAATGATTCTTATTGATCATGGAGTATCTTATTGTAGGGATTAATGATTCTTAATAATCAGTAATTAATGGTCAAGAATCCATAAAAAGCTTCGAAATGATAGTCCATATTCTCGAATATTCAATTTATCCAAGAGGATGTTGTTTTAAAAATCTATGACTTTCATTGATCATGGACTAATTTGCTAAATAGAGCAATAATTTGTTAAAATGATTGCTGAATGTGCAAGAATCCATAAAAAGCTTCGAAATGATGGTCCATATTCTCGAATATTCCGTTTATCCAAGAGGATGTTGGTCTAAAAATCTATGATTCCCATTGATCATGGAATAACTTAGCAAGTAGAGAGGAATTTTTCGTTTTAATTATTGATGAATGAGCAGCAATCCATTTTACACTTTTGAAATCTTGGTCAATAATCTTGAAATGACCATTTATCCTAGAGGATGGTGGTCCAAAAATTAATGATTCCCATTGATCATGGAGTATCTTATTGTAGCGATCAATGATTCTTAATAATCAGTAATTAATGGTCAAGAATCCATAAAAAGCTTCGAAATGATGGTCCATATTCTCGAATATTCAATTTATCCAAGAGGATGTTGGTCTAAAAATCTATGATTCCCATTGATCATGGAATAACTTAGCAAGGAGAGAGGAATTTTTCGTTTTAATTATTGATGAATGAGCATGAATCCATTTTACACTTTGGATATCTTGGTCAATAATCTTGAAATGACCATTTATCCTAGAGGATGGTGGTCCAAAAATTTATGATTCCCATTGATCATGGAGTATCTTATTTTATCGAGCAATGATTCATTCAAATCAGTAATTTATGGTCAAGAATCCATAAAAAGCTTCGAAATGATGGTCCATATTCTCGAATATTCAATTTATCCAAGAGGATGTTGGTCTAAAAATCTATGATTCCCATTGATCATGGAATAACTTAGCAAGGAGAGAGGAATTTTTCGTTTTAATTATTGATGAATGAGCATGAATCCATTTTACACTTTGGATATCTTGGTCAATAATCTTGAAATGACCATTTATCCTAGAGGATGGTGGTCCATAAATTAATGATTCCCATTGATCATGGAGTATCTTATTGTAGCGATCAATGATTCTTAATAATCAGTAATTAATGGTCAAGAATCCATAAAAAGCTTCGAAATGATGGTCCATATTCTCGAATATTCAATTTATCCAAGAGGATGTTGGTCCAAAAATTAATGATTCCCATTGATCATGGTGTATCTTATTGTAGCGATCAATGATTCTGAATAATCAGTAATTAATGGTCAAGAATCCATACAAAGCTTCAAAATGATGGTCCATATTCTCGAATATTCCATTAATCTAAGAGGATGTTGGTCTAAAAATCTATGATTCTTATTGATCATGGAGTATCTTATTGTAGCGATTAATGATTCTTAATAATCAGTAATTAATGGTCAAGAATCCATAAAAAGCTTCGAAATGATAGTCCATATTCTCGAATATTCAATTTATCCAAGAGGATGTTGTTTTAAAAATCTATGACTTTCATTGATCATGGACTAATTTGCTAAATAGAGCAATAATTTGTTAAAATGATTGCTGAATGTGCAAGAATCTATAAAAGTCTTCAAAATGCATGGTCCATATTCTCGAATATTCCATTTATCCAAGAGGATGGTGGTCCAAAAATTAATGATTTCCATTGATCATGGAGTATCTTATTGTAGTGATCAATGATTCTTAATAATCAGTAATTAATGGTCAAGAATCCATAAAAAGCTTCGAAATGATAGTCCATATTTTCGAATATTCCATTTATCCAAGAGAAATGTTGTTCTAAAAATCTATGATTCCCATTGATCATGGAATAACTTAGCAAGTAGAGAGGAATTTTTCGTTTTAATTATTGATGAATGAGAAGGAATCCATTTTACACTTTGGATATCTTGGTCAATAATCTTGAAATGACCATTTCTCCAAGAGGATGGTGGTCCAAAAATTTATGATTCCCATTGATCATGGAGTATCTTATTTTATCGAGCAATGATTCATTCAAATCAGTAATTTATGGTCAAGAATCCATAAAAAGCTTCGAAATGATGGTCCATATTCTCGAATATTCCATTTGTCTAAGAGGATGGTTGTCCAAAAATTAATGATTCTTATTGATCATGGAGTATCTTATTGTAGCGATTAATGATTCTTAATAATCAGTAATTAATGGTCAAGAATCCATAAAAAGCTTCGAAATGATAGTCCATATTCTCGAATATTCAATTTATCCAAGAGGATGTTGTTTTAAAAATCTATGACTTTCATTGATCATGGACTAATTTGCTAAATAGAGCAATAATTTGTTAAAATGATTGCTGAATGTGCAAGAATCTATAAAAGTCTTCAATATGCATGGTCCATATTCTCGAATATTCAATTTATCCAAGAGGATGTTGGTCTAAAAATCTATGATTCCCATTGATCATGGAATAACTTAGCAAGTAGAGAGGAATTTTTCGTTTTAATTATTGATGAATGAGCAGCAATCCATTTTACACTTTTGATATCTTGGTCAATAATCTTGAAATGACCATTTATCCTAGATGATGGTGGTCCAAAAATTAATGATTCCCATTTATCATGGAGTATCTTATTGTAGCGATCAATGATTCTTAATAATCAGTAATTAATGGTCAAGAATCCATAAAAAGCTTCGAAATGATGGTCCATATTCTCGAATATTCAATTTATCCAAGAGGATGTTGGTCTAAAAATCTATGATTCCCATTGATCATGGAATAACTTAGCAAGGAGAGAGGAATTTTTCGTTTTAATTATTGATGAATGAGCATGAATCCATTTTACACTTTGGATATCTTGGTCAATAATCTTGAAATGACCATTTATCCTAGAGGATGGTGGTCCATAAATTAATGATTCCCATTGATCATGGAGTATCTTATTGTAGCGATCAATGATTCTTAATAATCAGTAATTAATGGTCAAGAATCCATAAAAAGCTTCGAAATGATGGTCCATATTCTCGAATATTCAATTTATCCAAGAGGATGTTGGTCCAAAAATTAATGATTCCCATTGATCATGGTGTATCTTATTGTAGCGATCAATGATTCTGAATAATCAGTAATTAATGGTCAAGAATCCATACAAAGCTTCAAAATGATGGTCCATATTCTCGAATATTCCATTAATCTAAGAGGATGGTGGTCCAAAAATTAATGATTCTTATTGATCATGGAGTATCTTATTGTAGCGATTAATGATTCTTAATAATCAGTAATTAATGGTCAAGAATCCATAAAAAGCTTCGAAATGATAGTCCATATTCTCGAATATTCAATTTATCCAAGAGGATGTTGTTTTAAAAATCTATGACTTTCATTGATCATGGACTAATTTGCTAAATAGAGCAATAATTTGTTAAAATGATTGCTGAATGGGCAAGAATCTATAAAAGTCTTCAAAATGCATGGTCCATATTCTCGAATATTCCATTTATCCAAGAGGATGGTGGTCCAAAAATTAATGATTTCCATTGATCATGGAGTATCTTATTGTAGTGATCAATGATTCTTAATAATCAGTAATTAATGGTCAAGAATCCATAAAAAGCTTCGAAATGATAGTCCATATTTTCGAATATTCCATTTATCCAAGAGAAATGTTGTTCTAAAAATCTATGATTCCCATTGATCATGGAATAACTTAGCAAGTAGAGAGGAATTTTTCGTTTTAATTATTGATGAATGAGCAGCAATCCATTTTACACTTTTGATATCTTGGTCAATAATCTTGAAATGACCATTTATCCAAGAGGATGTTGATCCAAAAATTAATGATTCCCATTGATCATGGTGTATCTTATTGTAGCGATCAATGATTCTGAATAATCAGTAATTAATGGTCAAGAATCCATACAAAGCTTCAAAATGATGGTCCATATTCTCGAATATTCCATTAATCTAAGAGGATGTTGGTCTAAAAATCTATGATTCCCATTGATCATGGAGTATCTTATTGTAGCGATCAATGATTCTTAATAATCAGTAATTAATGGTCAAGAATCCATAAAAAGCTTCGAAATGATAGTCCATATTTTCGAAAATTCCATTTATCCAAGAGGATGTTGTTTTAAAAATCTATGACTTTCATTGATCATGGACTAATTTGCTAAATAGAGCAATAATTTGTTAAAATGATTGCTGAATGTGCAAGAATCTATAAAAGTCTTCAAAATGCATGGTCCATATTCTCGAATATTCCATTTATCCAAGAGGATGGTGGTCCAAAAATTAATGATTTCCATTGATCATGGAGTATCTTATTGTAGTGATCAATGATTCTTAATAATCAGTAATTAATGGTCAAGAATCCATAAAAAGCTTCGAAATGATAGTCCATATTTTCGAATATTCCATTTATCCAAGAGAAATGTTCTTCTAAAAATCTATGATTCCCATTGATCATGGAATAACTTAGCAAGTAGAGAGGAATTTTTCGTTTTAATTATTGATGAATGAGAAGGAATCCATTTTACACTTTGGATATCTTGGTCAATAATCTTGAAATGACCATTTATCCAAGAGGATGGTGGTCCAAAAATTAATGATTCCCATTGATCATGGAGTATCTTATTGTAGCGATCAATGATTCTTAATAATCAGTAATTAATGGTCAAGAATCCATAACAAGCTTCAAAATTATGGTCCATATTCTCGAATATTCCATTAATCTATGAGGATGTTGGTCTAAAAATCTATGATTCCCATAGATCATGGAGTATCTCATTGTAGCGAGCAATGATTCTTAATAATCAGTAATTAATAGTCAAGAATCCAAAAAAACCTGGAATTGCATGTTCCATATTCTCGAATATTCCTATCAGCCAAGAGTATGTTAGGCTAAAAATCTATGACTTCCATTGATCATGGACTAATTTGCTAAATAGAGCAATAATTTGTTAAAATGATTGCTGAATGGGCAAGAATCTATAAAAGTCTTCAAACTGCATGGTCCATATTCTCGAATATTCCATTTATCCAAGAGGATGGTGGTCCAAAAATTAATGATTCCCATTGATCATGGAGTATCTTATTGTAGCGATCAATGATTCTTAATAATCAGTAATTAATGGTCAAGAATCCATAAAAAGCTTCGAAACGATAGTCCATAATTTCGAATATTCCATTTATCCAAGAGGATGTTGTTCTAAAAATCTATGACTTCCATTGATCATGGACTAATTTGCTAAATAGAGCAATAATTTGTTAAAATGATTGCTGAATGGGCAAGAATCTATAAAAGTCTTCAATAAGCATGGTCCATATTCTCGAATATTCCATTTAACCAAGAGGATGGTGGTCCAAAAATTAATGATTCCCATTGATCATGGAGTATCTTATTGTAGCGAGCAAAGATTCATTCAAATCAGTAATTAATGGTCAAAAATCCATAAAAAGCTTCGAAATGATGGTCCATATTCTCGAATATTCCATTAATCTAAGAGGATGTTGTTTTAAAAATCTATGACTTTCATTGATCATGGACTAATTTGCTAAATAGAGCAATAATTTGTTAAAATGATTGCTGAATGTGCAAGAATCTATAAAAGTCTTCAAAATGCATGGTCCATATTCTCGAATATTCCATTTATCCAAGAGGATGGTGGTCCAAAAACTAATGATTTCCATTGATCATGGAGTATCTTATTGTAGTGATCAATGATTCTTAATAATCAGTAATTAATGGTCAAGAATCCATAAAAAGCTTCGAAATGATAGTCCATATTTTCGAATATTCCATTTATCCAAGAGAAATGTTGTTCTAAAAATCTATGATTCCCATTGATCATGGAATAACTTAGCAAGTAGAGAGGAATTTTTCGTTTTAATTATTGATGAATGAGAAGGAATCCATTTTACACTTTGGATATCTTGGTCAATAATCATGAAATGACCATTTATCCAAGAGGATGGTGGTCCAAAAATTAATGATTCCCATTGATCATGGAGTATCTTATTGTAGCGATCAATGATTCTTAATAATCAGTAATTAATGGTCAAGAATCCATAATAAGCTTCAAAATTATGGTCCATATTCTCGAATATTCCATTTGTCTAAGAGGATGGTGGTCCAAAAATTAATGATTCTTATTGATCATGGAGTATCTTATTGTAGCGATTAATGATTCTTAATAATCAGTAATTAATGGTCAAGAATCCATAAAAAGCTTCGAAATGATAGTCCATATTCTCGAATATTCAATTTATCCAAGAGGATGTTGTTTTAAAAATCTATGACTATCATTGATCATGGACTAATTTGCTAAATAGAGCAATAATTTGTTAAAATGATTGCTGAATGTGCAAGAATCTATAAAATCTTCAATATGCATGGTCCATATTCTCGAATATTCAATTTGTCCAAGAGGATGTTGGTCTAAAAATCTATGATTCCCATTGATCATGGAATAACTTAGCAAGGAGAGAGGAATTTTTCGTTTTAATTATTGATGAATGAGCATGAATCCATTTTACACTTTGGATATCTTGGTCAATAATCTTGAAATGACCATTTATCCTAGAGGATGGTGGTCCAAAAATTAATGATTCCCATTGATCATGGAGTATCTAATTGTAGCGATCAATGATTCTTAATAATCAGTAATTAATGGTCAAGAATCCATAAAAAGCTTCGAAATGATGGTCCATATTCTCGAATATTCAATTTATCCAAGAGGATGTTGGTCTAAAAATCTATGATTCCCATTGATCATGGAATAACTTAGCAAGTAGAGAGGAATTTTTCGTTTTAATTATTGATGAATGAGCAGGAATCCATTTTACACTTTGGATATCTTGGTCAATAATCTTGAAATGACCATTTATCCAAGAGGATGGTGGTCCAAAAATTAATGATTCCCATTGATCATGGAGTATCTTATTGTAGCGAGCAAAGATTCATTCAAATCAGTAATTAATGGTCAAAAATCCATAAAAAGCTTCGAAATGATGGTCCATATTCTCGAATATTCCATTTATCCAAGAGGATGTTGGTCCAAAAATTAATGATTCCCATTGATCATGGTGTATCTTATTGTAGCGATCAATGATTCTGAATAATCAGTAATTAATGGTCAAGAATCCATACAAAGCTTCAAAATGATGGTCCATATTCTCGAATATTCCATTAATCTAAGGGGATGTTGGTCTAAAAATCTATGATTCCCATTGATCATGGAGTATCTTATTGTAGCGATCAATGATTCTGAATAATCAGTAATTAATGTGCAAGAATCTATAAAAGTCTTCAAAATGCATGGTCCATATTCTCGAATATTCCATTTATCCAAGAGGATGGTGGCACAAAAATTAATGATTTCCATTGATCATGGAGTATCTTATTGTAGTGATCAATGATTCTTAATAATCAGTAATTAATGGTCAAGAATCCATAAAAAGCTTCGAAACGATAGTCCATAATTTCGAATATTCCATTTATCCAAGAGGATGTTGTTCTAAAAATCTATGACTTCCATTGATCATGGACTAATTTGCTAAATAGAGCAATAATTTGTTAAAATGATTGCTGAATGGGCAAGAATCTATAAAAGTCTTCAATATGCATGGTCCATATTCTCGAATATTCCATTTAACCAAGAGGATGGTGGTCCAAAAATTAATGATTCCCATTGATCATGGAGTATCTTATTGTAGCGATCAATGATTCTTAATAATCAGTAATTAATGGTCAAGAATCCATAAAAAGCTTCGAAACGATAGTCCATAATTTCGAATATTCCATTTATCCAAGAGGATGTTGTTCTAAAAATCTATGACTTCCATTGATCATGGACTAATTTGCTAAATAGAGCAATAATTTGTTAAAATGATTACTGAATGGGTGAGAATCTATAAAAGTCTTCAATATGCATGGTCCATATTCTCGAATATTCCATTTATCCTAGAGGATGGTGGTCCAAAAATTAATGATTCCCATTGATCATGGAGTATCTTATTGTAGCGATCAATGATTCTTAATAATCAGTAATTAATGGTCAAGAATCCATAAAAAGCTTCGAAATGATGGTCCATATTCTCGAATATTCCATTTATCCAAGAGGATGTTGGTATAAAAATCTATGATTCCCTTTAATTATGGAATAACTTAGCAAGTAGAGAGGAATTTATAGTTTTAATTATTGATGAATGAGCAGGAATCTATTTTACACTTTTGATATCTTGGTCAATAATCTTAAAATGACCATTTATCCAAGAGGATGGTGGTCCAAAAATGAATGATTCCCATTGATCATGGAGTATCTTATTGTAGCGATCAATGGTTCTTAATAATCAGTAATTAATGGTCAAGAATCAATAAAAAGCTTCGAAATGATGGTCCATATTCTCGAATATTCCATTTATCCAAGAGGATGTTGTTCTAAAAATCTATGATTCCCATTGATCATGGAATAACTTAGCAAGTAGAGAAGAATTTTTCGTTTTAATTATTGATGAATGAGCAGGAATCCATTTTACACTTTGGATATCTTGGTCAATAATCTTGAAATGACCATTTATCCAAGAGGATGGTGGTCCAAAAATTAATGATTCCCATTGATCATAGACTAATTTGCTAAATAGAGCAATAATTTGTTAAAATGATTGCTGAATGGGCAAGAATCTATAAAAGTCTTTAATATGCATGGTCCATATTCTCGAATATTCCATTTATCCAAGAGGATGGTGTTCCAAAAATTAATGATTCCCATTGATCATGGAGTATCTTATTGTAGTGATCAATGATTCTTAATAATCAGTAATTAATGGTTAAGAATCCATAAAAAGCTTCGAAACGATAGTCCATATTTTCGAATATTCCATTTATCCAAGAGGATGAAGTTCTAAAAATGTATGATTCCCATTGATCATGGAATAACTTAGCAAGTAGAAGAGGAATTTTTCGTTTTAATTATTGATGAATGAGCAGGAATCCATTTTACACATTGGATATCTTGGTCAATAATCTTGAAATGACCATTTATCCAAGAGGATGGTGGTCCAAAAATTAATGATTCCCATTGATCATGGAGTATCTTATTGTAGCGATCAATGATTCTTAATAATCAGTAATTTATGGTCAAGAATCCATAATAAGCTTCAAAATTATGGTCCATATTCTCGAATATTCCATTAATCTATGAGGATGTTGGTCTAAAAATCTATGATTCCCATAGATCATGGAGTATCTCATTGTAGCGAGCAATGATTCTTAATAATCAGTAATTAATGGTCAAGAATCCAAAAAAACCTGGAATTGCATGTTCCATATTCTCGAATATTCCTATCAGCCAAGAGGATGTTAGGCTAAAAATCTATGACTTCCATTGATCATGGACTAATTTGCTAAATAGAGCAATAATTTGTTAAAATGATTGCTGAATGGGCAAGAATCTATAAAAGTCTTCAATATGCATGGTCCATATTCTCGAATATTCCATTTAACCAAGAGGATGGTGGTCCAAAAATTAATGATTCCCATTGATCATAGAGTATCTTATTGTAGCGATCAATGATTCTTAATAATCAGTAATTAATGGTCAAGAATCCATAAAAAGCTTCGAAATGATTGTCCAAATTCTAGAATATTCAATTTATCCAAGAGGATGTTGGTCTAAAAATCTATGATTCCCATTGATCATGGAGTATTTTATTGTAGCGAGAAATGATTCTTAATAAACAGTAATTAATGGTCAAGAATCCATAAAAAACTTGGAATTGCATGTTCCATATTCTCGAATATTCCTATCAGCCAAGAGGATGTTAGGCTAAAAATCTATGACTTCCATTGATCATGGACTAATTTGCTAAATAGCGCAATAATTTGTTAAAATGATTGCTGAATGGGAAAGAATCTATAAAAGTCTTCAAAATGCATGGTCCATATTCTCGAATATTCCATTTATCCAAGAGGATGGTGGTCCAAAAATTAATGATTCCCATTGATCATGGAGTATCTCATTGTAGCGAGCAATGATTCTTAATAATCAGTAATTAATGGTCAAGAATCCAAAAAAACCTGGAATTGCATGTTCCATATTCTCGAATATTCCTATCAGCCAAGAGTATGTTAGGCTAAAAATCTATGACTTCCATTGATCATGGACTAATTTGCTAAATAGAGCAATAATTTGTTAAAATGATTGCTGAATGGGCAAGAATCTATAAAAGTCTTCAATAAGCATGGTCCATATTCTCGAATATTCCATTTAACCAAGAGGATGGTGGTCCAAAAATTAATGATTCCCATTGATCATGGAGTATCTTATTGTAGCGAGCAAAGATTCATTCAAATCAGTAATTAATGGTCAAAAATCCATAAAAAGCTTCGAAATGATGGTCCATATTCTCGAATATTCCATTTATCCAAGAGGATGTTGGTCCAAAAATTAATGATTCCCATTGATCATGGTGTATCTTATTGTAGCGATCAATGATTCTGAATAATCAGTAATTAATGGTCAAGAATCCATACAAAGCTTCAAAATGATGGTCCATATTCTCGAATATTCCATTAATCTAAGAGGATGTTGTTTTAAAAATGTATGACTTTCATTGATCATGGACTAATTTGCTAAATAGAGCAATAATTTGTTAAAATGATTGCTGAATGTGCAAGAATCTATAAAAGTCTTCAAAATGCATGGTCCATATTCTCGAATATTCCATTTATCCAAGAGGATGGTGGTCCAAAAACTAATGATTTCCATTGATCATGGAGTATCTTATTGTAGTGATCAATGATTCTTAATAATCAGTAATTAATGGTCAAGAATCCATAAAAAGCTTCGAAATGATAGTCCATATTTTCGAATATTCCATTTATCCAAGAGAAATGTTGTTCTAAAAATCTATGATTCCCATTGATCATGGAATAACTAAGCAAGTAGAGAGGAATTTTTCGTTTTAATTATTGATGAATGAGAAGGAATCCATTTTACACTTTGGATATCTTGGTCAATAATCTTGAAATGACCATTTCTCCAAGAGGATGGTGGTCCAAAAATTTATGATTCCCATTGATCATGGAGTATCTTATTTTATCGAGCAATGATTCATTCAAATCAGTAATTTATGGTCAAGAATCCATAAAATGCTTCGAAATGATGGTCCATATTCTCGAATATTCCATTTGTCTAAGAGGATGGTGGTCCAAAAATTAATGATTCTTATTGATCATGGAGTATCTTATTGTAGCGATTAATGATTCTTAATAATCAGTAATTAATGGTCAAGAATCCATAAAAAGCTTCGAAATGATAGTCCATATTCTCGAATATTCAATTTATCCAAGTGGATGTTGTTTTAAAAATCTATGACTTTCATTGATCATGGACTAATTTGCTAAATAGAGCAATAATTTGTTAAAATGATTGCTGAATGTGCAAGAATCTATAAAAGTCTTCAATATGCATGGTCCATATTCTCGAATATTCAATTTATCCAAGAGGATGTTGGTCTAAAAATCTATGATTCCCATTGATCATGGAATAACTTAGCAAGTAGAGAGGAATTTTTCGTTTTAATTATTGATGAATGAGCAGCAATCCATTTTACACTTTTGATATCTTGGTCAATAATCTTGAAATGACCATTTATCCTAGATGATGGTGGTCCAAAAATTAATGATTCCCATTTATCATGGAGTATCTTATTGTAGCGATCAATGATTCTGAATAATCAGTAATTAATGGTCAAGAATCCATAAAAAGCTTCGAAATGATGGTCCATATTCTCGAATATTCAATTTATCCAAGAGGATGTTGGTCTAAAAATCTATGATTCCCATTGATCATGGAATAACTTAGCAACTAGAGAGGAATTTTTCGTTTTAATTATTGATGAATGAGCAGCAATCCATTTTACACTTTTGATATCTTGGTCAATAATCTTGAAATGACCATTTATCCTAGAGGATGGTGGTCCAAAAATTAATGATTCCCATTGATCATGGAGTATCTTATTGTAGCGATCAATGATTCTTAATAATCAGTAATTAATGGTCAAGAATCCATAAAAAGCTTCGAAATGATGGTCCATATTCTCGAATATTCAATTTATCCAAGAGGATGTTGGTCTAAAAATCTATGATTCCCATTGATCATGGAATAACTTAGCAAGTAGAGAGGAATTTTTCGTTTTAATTATTGATGAATGAGCAGGAATCCATTTTACACTTTGGATATCTTGGTCAATAATCTTGAAATGACCATTTATCCAAGAGGATGGTGGTCCAAAAATCTATGATTCCCATTGATCATGGAGTATCTTATTGTAGCGAGCAAAGATTCATTCAAATCAGTAATTAATGGTCAAAAATCCATAAAAAGCTTCAAAATGATGGTCCATATTCTCGAATATTCCATTAATCTAAGAGGATGTTGGTCTAAAAATCTATGATTCCCATTGATCATGGAGTATCTTATTGTAGCGATCAATGATTCTTAATAATCAGTAATTAATGGTCAAGAATCCATAAAAAGCTTCGAAATGATAGTCCATATTTTCGAAAATTCCATTTATCCAAGAGGATGTTGTTTTAAAAATCTATGACTTTCATTGATCATGGACTAATTTGCTAAATAGAGCAATAATTTGTTAAAATGATTGCTGAATGTGCAAGAATCTATAAAAGTCTTCAAAATGCATGGTCCATATTCTCGAATATTCCAATTATCCAAGAGGATGGTGGTCCAAAAATTAATGATTTCCATTGATCATGGAGTATCTTATTGTAGTGATCAATGATTCTTAATAATCAGTAATTAATGGTCAAGAATCCATAAAAAGCTTCGAAATGATAGTCCATATTTTCGAATATTCCATTTATCCAAGAGAAATGTTGTTCTAAAAATCTATGATTCCCATTGATCATGGAATAACTTAGCAAGTAGAGAGGAATTTTTCGTTTTAATTATTGATGAATGAGAAGGAATCCATTTTACACTTTGGATATCTTGGTCAATAATCTTGAAATGACCATTTCTCCAAGAGGATGGTGGTCCAAAAATTTATGATTCCCATTGATCATGGAGTATCTTATTTTATCGAGCAATGATTCATTCAAATCAGTAATTTATGGTCAAGAATCCATAAAATGCTTCGAAATGATGGTCCATATTCTCGAATATTCCATTTGTCTAAGAGGATGGTGGTCCAAAAATTAATGATTCTTATTGATCATGGAGTATCTTATTGTAGCGATTAATGATTCTTAATAATCAGTAATTAATGGTCAAGAATCCATAAAAAGCTTCGAAATGATAGTCCATATTCTCGAATATTCAATTTATCCAAGAGGATGTTGTTTTAAAAATCTATGACTTTCATTGATCATGGACTAATTTGCTAAATAGAGCAATAATTTGTTAAAATGATTGCTGAATGTGCAAGAATCTATAAAAGTCTTCAATATGCATGGTCCATATTCTCGAATATTCAATTTATCCAAGAGGATGTTGGTCTAAAAATCTATGATTCCCATTGATCATGGAATAACTTAGCAAGTAGAGAGGAATTTTTCGTTTTAATTATTGATGAATGAGCAGCAATCCATTTTACACTTTTGATATCTTGGTCAATAATCTTGAAATGACCATTTATCCTAGATGATGGTGGTCCAAAAATTAATGATTCCCATTTATCATGGAGTATCTTATTGTAGCGATCAATGATTCTTAATAATCAGTAATTAATGGTCAAGAATCCATAAAAAGCTTCGAAATGATGGTCCATATTCTCGAATATTCAATTTATCCAAGAGGATGTTGGTCTAAAAATCTATGATTCCCATTGATCATGGAATAACTTAGCAAGGAGAGAGGAATTTTTCGTTTTAATTATTGATGAATGAGCATGAATCCATTTTACACTTTGGATATCTTGGTCAATAATCTTGAAATGACCATTTATCCTAGAGGATGGTGGTCCAAAAATTAATGATTCCCATTGATCATGGAGTATCTTATTGTAGCGATCAATGATTCTTAATAATCAGTAATTAATGGTCAAGAATCCATAAAAAGCTTCGAAATGATGGTCCATATTCTCGAATATTCAATTTATCCAAGAGGATGTTGGTCTAAAAATCTATGATTCCCATTGATCATGGAATAACTTAGCAAGTAGAGAGGAATTTTTCGTTTTAATTATTGATGAATGAGCAGGAATCCATTTTACACTTTGGATATCTTGGTCAATAATCTTGAAATGACCATTTATCCAAGAGGATGGTGGTCCAAAAATTAATGATTCCCATTGATCATGGAGTATCTTATTGTAGCGAGCAAAGATTCATTCAAATCAGTAATTAATGGTCAAAAATCCATAAAAAGCTTCAAAATGATGGTCCATATTCTCGAATATTCCATTAATCTAAGAGGATGTTGGTCTAAAAATCTATGATTCCCATTGATCATGGAGTATCTTATTGTAGCGATCAATGATTCTTAATAATCAGTAATTAATGGTCAAGAATCCATAAAAAGCTTCGAAATGATAGTCCATATTTTCGAAAATTCCATTTATCCAAGAGGATGTTGTTTTAAAAATCTATGACTTTCATTGATCATGGACTAATTTGCTAAATAGAGCAATAATTTGTTAAAATGATTGCTGAATGTGCAAGAATCTATAAAAGTCTTCAAAATGCATGGTCCATATTCTCAAATATTCCATTTATCCAAGAGGATGGTGGTCCAAAAATTAATGATTTCCATTGATCATGGAGTATCTTATTGTAGTGATCAATGATTCTTAATAATCAGTAATTAATGGTCAAGAATCCATAAAAAGCTTCGAAATGATAGTCCATATTTTCGAATATTCCATTTATCCAAGAGAAATGTTGTTCTAAAAATCTATGATTCCCATTGATCATGGAATAACTTAGCAAGTAGAGAGGAATTTTTCGTTTTAATTATTGATGAATGAGAAGGAATCCATTTTACACTTTGGATATCTTGGTCAATAATCTTGAAATGACCATTTCTCCAAGAGGATGGTGGTCCAAAAATTTATGATTCCCATTGATCATGGAGTATCTTATTTTATCGAGCAATGATTCATTCAAATCAGTAATTTATGGTCAAGAATCCATAAAATGCTTGGAAATGATGGTCCATATTCTCGAATATTCCATTTGTCTAAGAGGATGGTGGTCCAAAAATTAATGATTCTTATTGATCATGGAGTATCTTATTGTAGCGATTAATGATTCTTAATAATCAGTAATTAATGGTCAAGAATCCATAAAAAGCTTCGAAATGATAGTCCATATTCTCGAATATTCAATTTATCCAAGAGGATGTTGTTTTAAAAATCTATGACTTTCATTGATCATGGACTAATTTGCTAAATAGAGCAATAATTTGTTAAAATGATTGCTGAATGTGCAAGAATCTATAAAAGTCTTCAATATGCATGGTCCATATTCTCGAATATTCAATTTATCCAAGAGGATGTTGTTCTAAAAATTTATGATTCCCATTGATCAAGGAATAACATAGCGAGTAGAGAGGAATTTTTCGTTTTAATTATTGATGAATGAGCAGGAATCCATTTTACACTTTGGATATCTTGGTCAATAATCTTGAAATGACCATTTAACCAAGAGGATGGTGGTCCAAAAATTAATTATTCCCATTGATCATGGAGTATCTTATTGTAGTGATCAATGATTCTTAATAATCAGTAATTAATGGTCAAGAATCCATAAAAAGCTTCGAAATGATGGTCCATATTCTCGAATATTCCATTTATCCAAGAGGATGTTGGTCTAAAAATCTATGATTCCCATTGATCATGGAATAACTTAGCAAGTAGAGAGGAATTTATCGTTTTAATTATTGATGAATGAGCAGGAATCCATTTTACACTTTGGATATCTTGGTCAATAATCTTGAAATGACCATTTATCCAAGTGGATGGTGGTCCAAAAATTAATGACTCGCATTGATCATGGAGTATCTTATTGTAGCGATCAATGATTCTTAATTATCAGTAATTAATGGTCAAGAATCCATAAAAAGCTTCATAATGATGGTCCATATTCTCGAATATTCCATTAATCTAAGAGGATGTTGTTCTAAAAATTTATGATTCCCATTGATCATGGAATAACTTAGCAAGTAGAGAGGAATTTTTCGTTTTAATTATTGATGAATGAGCAGGAATCCATTTTACACTTTGGATATCTTGGTCAATAATCTTGAAATGACCATTTATCCAAGAGGATGGTGGTCCAAAAATTAATGATTCCCATTGATCATGGAGTATCTTATTGTAGCGAGCAAAGATTCATTCAAATCAGTAATTAATGGTCAAAAATCCATAAAAAGCTTCGAAATGATGGTCCATATTCTCGAATATTCCATTTATCCAAGAGGATGTTGGTCCAAAAATTAATGATTCCCATTGATCATGGTGTATCTTATTGTAGCGATCAATGATTCTGAATAATCAGTAATTAATGGTCAAGAATCCAAAAAAACCTGGAATTGCATGTTCCATATTCTCGAATATTCCTATCAGCCAAGAGGATGTTAGGCTAAAAATCTATGACTTCCATTGATCATGGACTAATTTGCTAAATAGAGCAATAATTTGTTAAAATGATTGCTGAATGGGCAAGAATCTATAAAAGTCTTCAAACTGCATGGTCCATATTCTCGAATATTCCATTTATCCAAGAGGATGGTGGTCCAAAAATTAATGATTCCCATTGATCATGGAGTATCTTATTGTAGCGATCAATGATTCTTAATAATCAGTAATTAATGGTCAAGAATCCATAAAAAGCTTCGAAACGATAGTCCATAATTTCGAATATTCCATTTATCCAAGAGGATGTTGTTCTAAAAATCTATGACTTCCATTGATCATGGACTAATTTGCTAAATAGAGCAATAATTTGTTAAAATGATTGCTGAATGGGCAAGAATCTATAAAAGTCTTCAATATGCATGGTCCATATTCTCGAATATTCCATTTAACCAAGAGGATGGTGGTCCAAAAATTAATGATTCCCATTGATCATGGAGTATCTTATTGTAGCGATCAATGATTCTTAATAATCAGTAATTTATGGTCAAAAATCCAAAAAAAGCTTGGATTTGCATGTTCCATATTCTCGAATATTCCTATCAGCCAAGAGGATGTTAGGCTAAAAATCTATGACTTCCATTGATCATGGACTAATTTGCTAAATAGAGCAATAATTTGTTAAAATGATTACTGAATGGGTGAGAATCTATAAAAGTCTTCAATATGCATGGTCCATATTCTCGAATATTCCATTTATCCTAGAGGATGGTGGTCCAAAAATTAATGATTCCCATTGATCATGGAGTATCTTATTGTAGCGATCAATGATTCTTAATAATCAGTAATTAATGGTCAAGAATCCATAAAAAGCTTCGAAATGATGGTCCATATTCTCGAATATTCCATTTATCCAAGAGGATGTTGGTCTAAAAATCTATGATTCCCTTTAATTATGGAATAACTTAGCAAGTAGAGAGGAATTTATAGTTTTAATTATTGATGAATGAGCAGGAATCTATTTTACACTTTTGATATCTTGGTCAATAATCTTAAAATGACCATTTATCCAAGAGGATGGTGGTCCAAAAATGAATGATTCCCATTGATCATGGAGTATCTTATTGTAGCGATCAATGGTTCTTAATAATCAGTAATTAATGGTCAAGAATCAATAAAAAGCTTCGAAATGATGGTCCATATTCTCGAATATTCCATTTATCCAAGAGGATGTTGTTCTAAAAATCTATGATTCCCATTGATCATGGAATAACTTAGCAAGTAGAGAAGAATTTTTCGTTTTAATTATTGATGAATGAGCAGGAATCCATTTTACACTTTGGATATCTTGGTCAATAATCTTGAAATGACCATTTATCCAAGAGGATGGTGGTCCAAAAATTAATGATTCCCATTGATCATGGACTAATTTGCTAAATAGAGCAATAATTTGTTAAAATGATTGCTGAATGGGCAAGAATCTATAAAAGTCTTTAATATGCATGGTCCATATTCTCGAATATTCCATTTATCCAAGAGGATGGTGTTCCAAAAATTAATGATTCCCATTGATCATGGAGTATCTTATTGTAGTGATCAATGATTCTTAATAATCAGTAATTAATGGTCAAGAATCCATAAAAAGCTTCGAAACGATAGTCCATATTTTCGAATATTCCATTTATCCAAGAGGATGAAGTTCTAAAAATGTATGATTCCCATTGATCATGGAATAACTTAGCAAGTAGAAGAGGAATTTTTCGTTTTAATTATTGATGAATGAGCAGGAATCCATTTTACACTTTGGATATCTTGGTCAATAATCTTGAAATGACCATTTATCCAAGAGGATGGTGGTCCAAAAATTAATGATTCCCATTGATCATGGAGTATCTTATTGTAGCGATCAATGATTCTTAATAATCAGTAATTAATGGTCAAGAATCCATAATAAGCTTCAAAATTATGGTCCATATTCTCGAATATTCCATTAATCTATGAGGATGTTGGTCTAAAAATCTATGATTCCCATTGATCATGGAGTATCTCATTGTAGCGAGCAATGATTCTTAATAATCAGTAATTAATGGTCAAGAATCCAAAAAAACCTGGAATTGCATGTTCCATATTCTCGAATATTCCTATCAGCCAAGAGGATGTTAGGCTAAAAATCTATGACTTCCATTGATCATGGACTAATTTGCTAAATAGAGCAATAATTTGTTAAAATGATTGCTGAATGGGCAAGAATCTATAATAGTCTTCAATATGCATGGTCCATATTCTCGAATATTCCATTTAACCAAGAGGATGGTGGTCCAAAAATTAATGATTCCCATTGATCATAGAGTATCTTATTGTAGCGATCAATGATTCTTAATAATCAGTAATTAATGGTCAAGAATCCATAAAAAGCTTCGAAATGATGGTCCATATTCTCGAATATTCAATTTATCCAAGAGGATGTTGGTGTAAAAATCGATGATTCCCATTGATCATGGAATAACTTAGCAAGTAGAGAGGAATTTTTCGTTTTAATTAATGATGAATGAGCAGGAATCCATTTTACACTTTGGATATCTTGGTCAATAATCTTGAAATGACCATTTATCCTAGAGGATGGTGGTCCAAAAATTAATGATTCCCATTGATCATGGAGTATCTTATTGTAGCGATCAATGATTCTTAATAATCAGTAATTAATGGTCAAGAATCCATAAAAAGCTTCGAAATGATTGTCCATATTCTCGAATATTCAATTTATCCAAGAGGATGTTGGTCTAAAAATCTATGATTCCCATTGATCATGGAGTATTTTATTGTAGCGAGAAATGATTCTTAATAAACAGTAATTAATGGTCAAGAATCCATAAAAAACTTGGAATTGCATGTTCCATATTCCCGAATATTCCTATCAGCCAAGTGGATGTTAGGCTAAAAATCTATGACTTCCATTGATCATGGACTAATTTGCTAAATAGAGCAATAATTTGTTAAAATGATTGCTGAATGGTCAAGAATCTATAAAAGTCTTCAAAATGCATGGTTCATATTCTCGAATATTCCATTAATCTAAGAGGATGTTGGTCTAAAAATCTATGATTCACATTCATCATGGAATAACTTAGCAAGTACACAGGAATTTTTCGTTTTAATTATTGATGAATGAGCAGGAATCCATTTTACACTTTGGATATCTTGGTCAATAATCTTGAAATGACCATTTATCCAAGAGGATGTTGGTCTAAAAATCTATGATTCCCATTGATCATGGAATAACTTAGCAAGTAGAGAGGAATTTATCGTTTTAATTATTGATGAATGAGCAGGAATCCATTTTACACTTTGGATATCTTGGTCAATAATCTTGAAATGACCATTTATCCAAGTGGATGGTGGTCCAAAAATTAATGACTCGCATTGATCATGGAGTATCTTATTGTAGCGATCAATGATTCTTAATAATCAGTAATTAATGGTCAAGAATCCATAAAAAGCTTCAAAATGATGGTCCATATTCTCGAATATTCCATTTATCCGAGAGGATGTTGTTCTAAAAATCTATGATTCCCATTGATCATGGAGTATCTTATTGTAGCGATCAATGATTCTTAATAATCAGTAATTAATGGTCAAGAATCCATAAAAAGCTTCGAAATGATAGTCCAAATTTTCGAATATTCCATTTATCCGAGAGGATGTTGTTCTAAAAATCTATGATTCCCATTGATCATGGACTTATTTGCTAAATAGAGCAATAATTTGTTAAAATGATTGCTGAATGGGCAAGAATCCATAAAAAGCTTCAAAATGATGGTCCATATTCTCGAATATTCCATTAATCTAAGAGGATGTTGGTCTAAAAATCTATGATTCCCATTGATCATGGAGTATCTTATTGTAGCGAGCAATGATTCTTAATTATCAGTAATTAATGGTCAAGAATCCAAAAAAAGCTTGAAATTGCATGTTCCATATTCTCGAATATTCCTATCAGCCAAGAGGATGTTAGGCTAAAAATCTATGACTTCCATTGATCATGGACTAATTTGCTAAATAGCGCAATAATTTATTAAAATGATTGCTGAATGGGAAAGAATCTATAAAAGTCTTCAAAATGCATGGTCCATATTCTCGAATATTCCATTTATCCAAGAGGATGGTGGTCCAAAAATTAATGATTCCCATTGATCATGGAGTATCTTATTGTAGTGATCAATGATTCTTAATAATCAGAAATTAATGGTCAAGAATCCATAAAAAGCTTCGAAATAATAGTCCATATTTTCGAATATTCCATTTATCGGAGAGGATGATGTTCTAAAAATCTATGATTCCCATTGATCATGGACTAATTTGCTAAATAGAGCAATAATTTGTTAAAATGATTGCTGAATGGGCAAGAATCTATAAAAGTCTTCAAAATGCATGGTCCATATTCTCGAATATTCCATTTAACCAAGAGGATGGTGGTCCAAAAATTAATGATTTCCATTGATCATGGAGTATCTTATTGTAGTGATCAATGATTCTTAATAATCAGTAATTAATGGTCAAGAATCCATAAAAAGCTTCGAAACGATAGTCCATATTTTCGAATATTCCATTTATCCAAGAGGATGTTGTTCTAAAAATTTATGATTCCCATTGATCATGGAATAATTTAGCAAGTAGAGAGGAATTTTTCGTTTTAATTATTAATGAATGAGCAGGAATCCATTTTACACTTTGGATATCTTGGTCAATAATCTTGAAATGACCATTTATCCAAGAGGATGGTTTTCCAAAAATTAATTATTCCCATTGATCATGGAGTATCTTATTGTAGTGATCAATGATTCTTAATAATCAGTAATTAATGGTCAAGAATCCATAAAAAGCATCGAAATGATGGTCCATATTCTCGAATATTCCATTTATCCAAGAGGATGTTGGTCTAAAAATCTATGATTCCCATTGATCATGGAATAACTTAGCAAGTAGAGAGGAATTTATCGTTTTAATTATTGATGAATGAGCAGGAATCCATTTTACACTTTGGATATCTTGGTCAATAATCTTGAAATGACCATTTATCCAAGTGGATGGTGGTCCAAAAATTAATGACTCGCATTGATCATGGAGTATCTTATTGTAGCGATCAATGATTCTTAATAATCAGTAATTAATGGTCAAGAATCCATAAAAAGCTTCAAAATGATGGTCCATATTCTCGAATATTCCATTAATCTATGAGGATGTTGGTCTAAAAATCTATGATTCCCATTGATCATGGAGTATCTTATTGTAGCGAGCAATGATTCTTAATAATCAGTAATTAATGGTCAAGAATCCATAAAAAGCTTCGAAATGATAGTCCGTATTTTCGAATATTCCATTTATCCGAGAGGATGTTGTTCTAAAAATCTATGATTCCCATTGATCATGGAGTATCTTATTGTAGCGATCAATGATTCTTAATAATCAGTAATTAATGGTCAAGAATCCATAAAAAGCTTCGAAATGATAGTCCAAATTTTCGAATATTCCATTTATCCGAGAGGATGTTGTTCTAAAAATCTATGATTCCCATTGATCATGGACTTATTTGCTAAATAGAGCAATAATTTGTTAAAATGATTGCTGAATGGGCAAGAATCCATAAAAAGCTTCAAAATGATGGTCCATATTCTCGAATATTCCATTAATCTAAGAGGATGTTGGTCTAAAAATCTATGATTCCCATTGATCATGGAGTATCTTATTGTAGCGAGCAATGATTCTTAATTATCAGTAATTAATGGTCAAGAATCCAAAAAAAGCTTGAAATTGCATGTTCCATATTCTCGAATATTCCTATCAGCCAAGAGGATGTTAGGCTAAAAATCTATGACTTCCATTGATCATGGACTAATTTGCTAAATAGCGCAATAATTTATTAAAATGATTGCTGAATGGGAAAGAATCTATAAAAGTCTTCAAAATGCATGGTCCATATTCTCGAATATTCCATTTATCCAAGAGGATGGTGGTCCAAAAATTAATGATTCCCATTGATCATGGAGTATCTTATTGTAGTGATCAATGATTCTTAATAATCAGAAATTAATGGTCAAGAATCCATAAAAAGCTTCGAAATAATAGTCCATATTTTCGAATATTCCATTTATCGGAGAGGATGATGTTCTAAAAATCTATGATTCCCATTGATCATGGACTAATTTGCTAAATAGAGCAATAATTTGTTAAAATGATTGCTGAATGGGCAAGAATCTATAAAAGTCTTCAAAATGCATGGTCCATATTCTCGAATATTCCATTTAACCAAGAGGATGGTGGTCCAAAAATTAATGATTTCCATTGATCATGGAGTATCTTATTGTAGTGATCAATGATTCTTAATAATCAGTAATTAATGGTCAAGAATCCATAAAAAGCTTCGAAACGATAGTCCATATTTTCGAATATTCCATTTATCCAAGAGGATGTTGTTCTAAAAATTTATGATTCCCATTGATCATGGAATAATTTAGCAAGTAGAGAGGAATTTTTCGTTTTAATTATTAATGAATGAGCAGGAATCCATTTTACACTTTGGATATCTTGGTCAATAATCTTGAAATGACCATTTATCCAAGAGGATGGTTTTCCAAAAATTAATTATTCCCATTGATCATGGAGTATCTTATTGTAGTGATCAATGATTCTTAATAATCAGTAATTAATGGTCAAGAATCCATAAAAAGCATCGAAATGATGGTCCATATTCTCGAATATTCCATTTATCCAAGAGGATGTTGGTCTAAAAATCTATGATTCCCATTGATCATGGAATAACTTAGCAAGTAGAGAGGAATTTATCGTTTTAATTATTGATGAATGAGCAGGAATCCATTTTACACTTTGGATATCTTGGTCAATAATCTTGAAATGACCATTTATCCAAGTGGATGGTGGTCCAAAAATTAATGACTCGCATTGATCATGGAGTATCTTATTGTAGCGATCAATGATTCTTAATAATCAGTAATTAATGGTCAAGAATCCATAAAAAGCTTCAAAATGATGGTCCATATTCTCGAATATTCCATTAATCTATGAGGATGTTGGTCTAAAAATCTATGATTCCCATTGATCATGGAGTATCTTATTGTAGCGAGCAATGATTCTTAATAATCAGTAATTAATGGTCAAGAATCCATAAAAAGCTTCGAAATGATAGTCCGTATTTTCGAATATTCCATTTATCCGAGAGGATGTTGTTCTAAAAATCTATGATTCCCATTGATCATGGAGTATCTTATTGTAGCGATCAATGATTCTTAATAATCAGTAATTAATGGTCAAGAATCCATAAAAAGCTTCGAAATGATAGTCCATATTTTCGAATATTCCATTTATCCGAGAGGATGTTGTTCTAAAAATCTATGATTCCCATTGATCATGGACTAATTTGCTAAATAGAGCAATAATTTGTTAAAATGATTGCTGAATGGGCAAGAATCCATAAAAAGCTTCAAAATGCATGGTCCATATTCTCGAATATTCCATTTATCCAAGAGGATGGTGGTCCAAAAATTAATGATTCCCATTGATCATGGAGTATCTTATTGTAGTGATCAATGATTCTTAATAATCAGAAATTAATGGTCAAGAATCCATAAAAAGCTTCGAAATAATAGTCCATATTCTCGAATATTCCATTAATCTATGAGGATGTTGGTCTAAAAATCTATGATTCCCATTGATCATGGAGTATCTCATTGTAGCGAGCAATGATTCTTAATAATCAGTAATTAATGGTCAAGAATCCAAAAAATCCTGGAATTGCATGTTCCATATTCTCGAATATTCCTATCAGCCAAGAGGATGTTAGGCTAAAAATCTATGACTTCCATTGATCATGGACTAATTTGCTAAATAGAGCAATAATTTGTTAAAATGATTGCTGAATGGGCAAGAATCTATAATAGTCTTCAATATGCATGGTCCATATTCTCGAATATTCCATTTAACCAAGAGGATGGTGGTCCAAAATTTAATGATTCCCATTGATCATAGAGTATCTTATTGTAGCGATCAATGATTCTTAATAATCAGTAATTAATGGTCAAGAATCCATAAAAAGCTTCGAAATGATGGTCCATATTCTCGAATATTCAATTTATCCAAGAGGATGTTGGTCTAAAAATCGATGATTCCCATTGATCATGGAATAACTTAGCAAGTAGAGAGGAATTTTTCGTTTTAATTATTGATGAATGAGCAGGAATCCATTTTACACTTTGGATATCTTGGTCAATAATCTTGAAATGACCATTTATCCTAGAGGATGGTGGTCCAAAAATTAATGATTCCCATTGATCATGGAGTATCTTATTGTAGCGATCAATGATTCTTAATAATCAGTAATTAATGGTCAAGAATCCATAAAAAGCATCGAAATGATTGTCCATATTCTCGAATATTCAATTTATCCAAGAGGATGTTGGTCTAAAAATCTATGATTCCCATTGATCATGGAGTATTTTATTGTAGCGAGAAATGATTCTTAATAAACAGTAATTAATGGTCAAGAATCCATAAAAAACTTGGAATTGCATGTTCCATATTCCCGAATATTCCTATCAGCCAAGAGGATGTTAGGCTAAAAATCTATGACTTCCATTGATCATGGACTAATTTGCTAAATAGAGCAATAATTTGTTAAAATGATTGCTGAATGGTCAAGAATCTATAAAAGTCTTCAAAATGCATGGTTCATATTCTCGAATATTCCATTAATCTAAGAGGATGTTGGTCTAAAAATCTATGATTCACATTCATCATGGAATAACTTAGCAAGTACACAGGAATTTTTCGTTTTAATTATTGATGAATGAGCAGGAATCCATTTTACACTTTGGATATCTTGGTCAATAATCTTGAAATGACCATTTATCCAAGAGAATGTTGGTCTAAAAATCTATGATTCCCATTGATCATGGAATAACTTAGCAAGTAGAGAGGAATTTATCGTTTTAATTATTGATGAATGAGCAGGAATCCATTTTACACTTTGGATATCTTGGTCAATAATCTTGAAATGACCATTTATCCAAGTGGATGGTGGTCCAAAAATTAATGGCTCGCATTGATCATGGAGTATCTTATTGTAGCGATCAATGATTCTTAATAATCAGTAATTAATGGTCAAGAATCCATAAAAAGCTTCAAAATGATGGTCCATATTCTCGAATATTCCATTAATCTAAGAGGATGTTGGTCTAAAAATCTATGATTCCCATTGATCATGGAGTATCTTACTGTAGCGAGCAATGATTCTTAATAATCAGTAATTAATGGTCAAGAATCCATAAAAAGCTTCGAAATGATAGTCCGTATTTTCGAATATTCCATTTATCCGAGAGGATGTTGTTCTAAAAATCTATGATTCCCATTGATCATGGAGTATCTTATTGTAGCGATCAATGATTCTTAATAATCAGTAATTAATGGTCAAGAATCCATAAAAAGCTTCGAAATGATAGTCCATATTTTCGAATATTCCATTTATCCGAGAGGATGTTGTTCTAAAAATCTATGATTCCCATTGATCATGGACTTATTTGCTAAATAGAGCAATAATTTGTTAAAATGATTGCTGAATGGGCAAGAATCCATAAAAAGCTTCAAAATGATGGTCCATATTCTCGAATATTCCATTAATCTAAGAGGATGTTGGTCTAAAAATCTATGATTCCCATTGATCATGGAGTATCTTATTGTAGCGAGCAATGATTCTTAATTATCAGTAATTAATGGTCAAGAATCCAAAAAAAGCTTGAAATTGCATGTTCCATATTCTCGAATATTCCTATCAGCCAAAAGGATGTTAGGCTAAAAATCTATGACTTCCATTGATCATGGACTAATTTGCTAAATAGCGCAATAATTTATTAAAATGATTGCTGAATGGGAAAGAATCTATAAAAGTCTTCAAAATGCATGGTCCATATTCTCGAATATTCCATTTATCCAAGAGGATGGTGGTCCAAAAATTAATGATTCCCATTGATCATGGAGTATCTTATTGTAGTGATCAATGATTCTTAATAATCAGAAATTAATGGTCAAGAATCCATAAAAAGCTTCGAAATAATAGTCCATATTTTCGAATATTCCATTTATCGGAGAGGATGATGTTCTAAAAATCTATGATTCCCATTGATCATGGACTAATTTGCTAAATAGAGCAATAATTTGTTAAAATGATTGCTGAATGGGCAAGAATCTATAAAAGTCTTCAAAATGCATGGTCCATATTCTCGAATATTCCATTTAACCAAGAGGATGGTGGTCCAAAAATTAATGATTTCCATTGATCATGGAGTATCTTATTGTAGTGATCAATGATTCTTAATAATCAGTAATTAATGGTCAAGAATCCATAAAAAGCTTCGAAACGATAGTCCATATTTTCGAATATTCCATTTATCCAAGAGGATGTTGTTCTAAAAATTTATGATTCCCATTGATCATGGAATAACTTAGCAAGTAGAGAGGAATTTATCGTTTTAATTATTGATGAATGAGCAGGAATCCATTTTACACTTTGGATATCTTGGTCAATAATCTTGAAATGACCATTTATCCAAGTGGATGGTGGTCCAAAAATTAATGACTCGCATTGATCATGGAGTATCTTATCGTAGCGATCAATGATTCTTAATAATCAGTAATTAATGGTCAAGAATCCATAAAAAGCTTCAAAATGATGGTCCATATTCTCGAATATTCCATTAATCTATGAGGATGTTGGTCTAAAAATCTATGATTCCCATTGATCATGGAGTATCTTATTGTAGCGAGCAATGATTCTTAATAATCAGTAATTAATGGTCAAGAATCCATAAAAAGCTTCGAAATGATAGTCCGTATTTTCGAATATTCCATTTATCCGAGAGGATGTTGTTCTAAAAATCTATGATTCCCATTGATCATGGAGTATCTTATTGTAGCGATCAATGATTCTTAATAATCAGTAATTAATGGTCAAGAATCCATAAAAAGCTTCGAAATGATAGTCCATATTTTCGAATATTCCATTTATCCGAGAGGATGTTGTTCTAAAAATCTATGATTCCCATTGATCATGGACTAATTTGCTAAATAGAGCAATAATTTGTTAAAATGATTGCTGAATGGGCAAGAATCCATAAAAAGCTTCAAAATGATGGTCCATATTCTTGAATATTCCATTAATCTAAGAGGATGTTGGTCTAAAAATCTATGATTCCCATTGATCATGGAGTATCTTATTGTAGCGAGCAATGATTCTTAATTATCAGTAATTAATGGTCAAGAATCCAAAAAAAGCTTGAAATTGCATGTTCCATATTCTCGAATATTCCTATCAGCCAAGAGGATGTTAGGCTAAAAATCTATGACTTCCATTGATCATGGACTAATTTGCTAAATAGCGCAATAATTTGTTAAAATGATTGCTGAATGGGAAAGAATCTATAAAAGTCTTCAAAATGCATGGTCCATATTCTCGAATATTCCATTTATCCAAGAGGATGGTGGTCCAAAAATTAATGATTCCCATTGATCATGGAGTATCTTATTGTAGTGATCAATGATTCTTAATAATCAGAAATTAATGGTCAAGAATCCATAAAAAGCTTCGAAATAATAGTCCATATTTTCGAATATTCCATTTATCGGAGAGGATGATGTTCTAAAAATCTATGATTCCCATTGATCATGGACTAATTTGCTAAATAGAGCAATAATTTGTTAAAATGATTGCTGAATGGGCAAGAATCTATAAAAGTCTTCAAAATGCATGGTCCATATTCTCGAATATTCCATTTAACCAAGAGGATGGTGGTCCAAAAATTAATGATTTCCATTGATCATGGAGTATCTTATTGTAGTGATCAATGATTCTTAATAATCAGTAATTAATGGTCAAGAATCCATAAAAAGCTTCTAAACGATAGTCCATATTTTCGAATATTCCATTTATCCAAGAGGATGTTGTTCTAAAAATTTATGATTCCCATTGATCATGGAATAATTTAGCAAGTAGAGAGGAATTTTTCGTTTTAATTATTGATGAATGAGCAGGAATCCATTTTACACTTTGGATATCTTGGTCAATAATCTTGAAATGACCATTTATCCAAGAGGATGGTTTTCCAAAAATTAATTATTCCCATTGATCATGGAGTATCTTATTGTAGTGATCAATGATTCTTAATAATCAGTAATTAATGGTCAAGAATCCATAAAAAGCATCGAAATGATGGTCCATATTCTCGAATATTCCATTTATCCAAGAGGATGTTGGTCTAAAAATCTATGATTCCCATTGATCATGGAATAACTTAGCAAGTAGAGAGGAATTTATCGTTTTAATTATTGATGAATGAGCAGGAATCCATTTTACACTTTGGATATCTTGGTCAATTATCTTGAAATGACCATTTATCCAAGTGGATGGTGGTCCAAAAATTAATGACTCGCATTGATCATGGAGTATCTTATTGTAGCGATCAATGATTCTTAATAATCAGTAATTAATGGTCAAGAATCCATAAAAAGCTTCAAAATGATGGTCCATATTCTCGAATATTCCATTAATCTAAGAGGATGTTGGTCTAAAAATCTATGATTCCCATTGATCATGGAGTATCTTATTGTAGCGAGCAATGATTCTTAATAATCAGTAATTAATGGTCAAGAATCCAAAAAAAGCTTGAAATTGCATGTTCCATATTCTCGAATATTCCTATCAGCCAAGAGGATGTTAGGCTAAAAATCTATGACTTCCATTGATCATGGACTAATTTGCTAAATAGCGCAATAATTTGTTAAAATGATTGCTGAATGGGCAAGAATCTATAAAAGTCTTCAAAATGCATGGTCCATATTCTCGAATATTCCATTTATCCAAGAGGATGGTGGTCCAAAAATTAATGATTCCCATTGATCATAGAGTATCTTATTGTAGTGATCAATGATTCTTAATAATCAGTAATTAATGGTCAAGAATCCATAAAAAGCTTCGAAATGCATGTTCCATATTCTCGAATATTACATTAATCTAGGTGGATCTTGGTCTAAAAATCTATGATTCCCATTGATCACAGACAAACTTGCTAAATAAAACAATTATTTGTTATAATAATTGCTGAATGGTCAAGAATCCATAAAAAGCTTCGAAATGATGGTCCATATTCTCGAATATTCCATTTATCCAAGAGGATGTTGGTCTAAAAATCTATGATTCCCATTGATCATGGAATAACTTAGCAAGTAGAGAGGAATTTTTCGTTTTAATTATTGATGAATGAGCAGGAATCCATTTTACACTTTTGATATCTTGGTCAATAATCTTGAAATGACCATTTATCCTAGAGGATGGTGGTCCAATAATTAATGATTCCCATTGATCATGGAGTATCTTATTGTAGCGAGCAATGATTCTTAATAATCAGTAATTAATAGTCAAGAATCCATAAAAAGATTCGAAAAGATGGTCCATATTCTCGTATATTCCATTTATCCAAGAGGATGTTGGTCTATAAATCTATGACTTCCATTGATCATGGACTAATTTGCTAAATAGAGCAATAATTTGTTAAAATGATTGCTGAATGGGCAAGAATCTATAAAAGTCTTCAAAATGCATCGTCCATATTCTCGAATATTCCATTTAACCAAGAGGATGGTGGTCCAAAAATTAATGATTCCCATTGATCATGGAGTATCTTATTGTAGTGTTCAATGATTCTTAATAATCAGAAATTAATGGTCAAGAATCCATAAAAAGCTTCGAAATGATAGTCCATATTTTCGAATATTCCATTTATCCGAGTGGATGTTGTTCTAAAAATCTATGATTCCCATTGATCATGGACTAATTTGCTAAATAGAGCAATAATTTGTTAAAATGATTGCTGAATGGGCAAGAATCTATAAAAGTCTTCAAAATGGATCATCCATATTCTCGAATATTCCATTAATCTAAGAGGATGTTGGTCTAAAAATCTATGATTCCCATTGATCATGGAGTATCTTATTGTAGCGAGCAATGATACTTAATAATCAGTAATTAATGGTCAAGAATCCAAAAAAAGCTTGAAATTGCATGTTCCATATTCTCGAATATTCCTATCAGCCAAGAGGATGTTAGGCTAAAAATCTATGACTTCAATTGATCATGGACTAATTTGCTAAATAGAGCAATAATTTGTTAAAATGATTGCTGAATGGGCAAGAATCTATAAAAGTCTTCAAAATGCATGGTCCATATTCTCGAATATTCCATTTAACCAAGAGGATGGTGGTCCAAAAATTAATGATTTCCATTGATCATGGAGTATCTTATTGTAGTGATCAATGATTCTTAATAATCAGTAATTAATGGTCAAGAATCCATAAATAGCTTCGAAATGATAGTATATATTTTCGAATATTCCATTTATCCAAGAGGATGTTGTTCTAAAAATTTATGATTCCCATTGATCAAGGAATAACATAGCGAGTAGAGAGGAATTTTTCGTTTTAATTATTGATGAATGAGCAGGAATCCATTTTACACTTTGGATATCTTGGTCAATAATCTTGAAATGACCATTTATCCAAGAGGATGGTGGTCCAAAAATTAATTATTCCCATTGATCATGGAGTATCTTATTGTAGTGATCAATGATTCTTAATAATCAGTAATTAATGGTCAAGAATCCATAAAAAGCTTCGAAATGATGGTCCATATTCTCGAATATTCCATTTATCCAAGAGGATGTTGGTCTAAAAATCTATGATTCCCATTGATCATGGAATAACTTAGCAAGTAGAGAGGAATTTATCGTTTTAATTATTGATGAATGAGCAGGAATCCATTTTACACTTTGGATATCTTGGTCAATAATCTTGAAATGACCATTTATCCAAGTGGATGGTGGTCCAAAAATTAATGACTCGCATTGATCATGGAGTACCTTATTGTAGCGATCAATGATTCTTAATTATCAGTAATTAATTGTCAAGAATCCATAAAAAGCTTCATAATGATGGTCCATATTCTCGAATATTCCATTAATCTAAGAGGATGTTGTTCTAAAAATTTATGATTCCCATTGATCATGGAATAACTTAGCAAGTAGAGAGGAATTTATCGTTTTAATTATTGATGAATGAGCAGGAATCCATTTTACACTTTGGATATCTTGGTCAATAATCTTGAAATGACCATTTATCCAAGTGGATGGTGGTCCAAAAATTAATGACTCGCATTGATCATGGAGTTTCTTATTGTAGCGATCAATGATTCTTAATTATCAGTAATTAATGGTCAAGAATCCATAAAAAGCTTCATAATGATGGTCCATATTCTCGAATATTCCATTAATCTAAGAGGATGTTGTTCTAAAAATTTATGATTCCCATTGATCATGGAATAACTTAGCAAGTAGAGAGGAATTTTTCGTTTTAATTATTGATGAATGAGCAGGAATCCATTTTACACTTTGGATATCTTGGTCAATAATCTTGAAATGACGATTTATCCAAGAGGATGGTGGTCCAAAAATTAATTATTCCCATTGATCATGGAGTATCTTATTGTAGTGATCAATGATTCTTAATAATCAGTAATTAATTGTCAAGAATCCAAAAAAAGCTTGAAATTGCATGTTCCATATTCTCGAATATTCCTATCAGCCAAGAGGATGTTAGGCTAAAAATCAATGACTTCCATTGATCATGGACTAATTTGCTAAATAGCGCAATAATTTGTTAAAATGATTGCTGAATGGGCAAGAATCTATAAAAGTCTTCAAAATGCATGGTCCATATTCTCGAATATTACATTAATCTAAGTGGATCTTGGTCTAAAAATCTATGATTCCCATTGATCACAGACAAACTTGCTAAATAGAGCAATAATTTGTTAAAATGATTGCTGAATGGGCAAGAATCTATAAAAGACTTCAAAATGCATCGTCCATATTCTCGAATATTCCATTTAACCAAGAGGATGGTGGTCCAAAAATTAATGATTCCCATTGATCATGGAGTATCTTATTGTAGTGTTCAATGATTCTTAATAATCAGAAATTAATGGTCAAGAATCCATAAAAATCTTCGAAATGATAGTCCATATTTTCGAATATTCCATTTATCCGAGAGGATGTTGTTCTAAAAATCTATGATTCCCATTGATCATGGACTAATTTGCTAAATAGAGCAATAATTTGTTAAAATGATTGCTGAATGGGCAAGAATCTATAAAAGTCTTCAAAATGGATCATCCATATTCTCGAATATTCCATTAATCTAAGAGGATGTTGGTCTAAAAATCTATGATTCCCATTGATCATGGAGTATCTTATTGTAGCGAGCAATGATTCTTAATAATCAGTAATTAATGGTCAAGAATCCAAAAAAAGCTTGAAATTGCATGTTCCATATTCTCGAATATTCCTATCAGCCAAGAGGATGTTAGGCTAAAAATCTATGACTTCAATTGATCATGGACTAATTTGCTAAATAGAGCAATAATTTGTTAAAATGATTGCTGAATGGGCAAGAATCTATAAAAGTCTTCAAAATGCATGGTCCATATTCTCGAATATTCCATTTAACCAAGAGGATGGTGGTCCAAAAATTAATGATTTCCATTGATCATGGAGTATCTTATTGTAGTGATCAATGATTCTTAATAATCAGTAATTAATGGTCAAGAATCCATAAAAAGCTTCGAAATGCATGTTCCATATTCTCGAATATTACATTAATCTAAGTGAATCTTGGTCTAAAAATCTATGATTCCCAATTGATCACAGACAAACTTGCTAAATAGAGCAATAATTTGTTAAAATGATTGCTGAATGGGCAAGAATCTATAAAAGACTTCAAAATGCATCGTCCATATTCTCGAATATTCCATTTAACCAAGAGGATGGTGGTCCAAAAATTAATGATTCCCATTGATCATGGAGTATCTTATTGAAGTGTTCAATGATTCTTAATAATCAGAAATTAATGGTCAAGAATCCATAAAAAGCTTCGAAATGATAGTCCATATTTTCGAATATTCCATTTATCCAAGAGGATGTTGGTCTAAAAATCTATGACTTCCATTGATCATGGACTAATTTGCTAAATAGAGCAATAATTTGTTAAAATGATTGCTGAATGGGCAAGAATCTATAAAAGTCTTCAAAATGCATCGTCCATATTCTCGAATATTCCATTTAACCAAGAGGATGGTGGTCCAAAAATTAATGATTCCCATTGATCATGGAGTATCTTATTGTAGTGTTCAATGATTCTTAATAATCAGAAATTAATGGTCAAGAATCCATAAAAAGCTTCGAAATGATAGTCCATATTTTCGAATATTCCATTTATCCGAGAGGATGTTGTTCTAAAAATCTATGATTCCCATTGATCATGGACTAATTTGCTAAATAGAGCAATAATTTGTTAAAATGATTGCTGAATGGGCAAGAATCTATAAAAGTCTTCAAAATGCATCGTCCATATTCTCGAATATTCCATTTAACCAAGAGGATGGTGGTCCAAAAATTAATGATTCCCATTGATCATGGAGTATCTTATTGTAGTGTTCAATGATTCTTAATAATCAGAAATTAATGGTCAAGAATCCATAAAAAGCTTCGAAATGATAGTCCATATTTTCAAATATTCCATTAATCTAAGAGGATGTTGGTCTAAAAATCTATGATTCCCATTGATCATGGAGTATCTTATTGTAGCGAGCAATGATACTTAATAATCAGTAATTAATGGTCAAGAATCCAAAAAAAGCTTGAAATTGCATGTTCCATATTCTCGAATATTCCTATCAGCCAAGAAGATGTTAGGCTAAAAATCTATGACTTCAATTGATCATGGACTAATTTGCTAAATAGAGCAATAATTTGTTAAAATGATTGCTGAATGGGCAAGAATCTATAAAAGTCTTCAAAATGCATGGTCCATATTCTCGAATATTCCATTTAACCAAGAGGATGGTGGTCCAAAAATTAATGATTTCCATTGATCATGGAGTATCTTATTGTAGTGATCAATGATTCTTAATAATCAGTAATTAATGGTCAAGAATCCATAAATAGCTTCGAAATGATAGTATATATTTTCGAATATTCCATTTATCCAAGAGGATGTTGTTCTAAAAATTTATGATTCCCATTGATCAAGGAATAACATAGCGAGTAGAGAGGAATTTTTCGTTTTAATTATTGATGAATGAGCTGGAATCCATTTTACACTTTGGATATCTTGGTCAATAATCTTGAAATGACCATTTATCCAAGAGGATGGTGGTCCAAAAATTAATTATTCCCATTGATCATGGAGTATCTTATTGTAGTGATCAATGATTCTTAATAATCAGTAATTAATGGTCAAGAATCCATAAAAAGCTTCGAAATGATGGTCCATATTCTCGAATATTCCATTTATCCAAGAGGATGATGGTCTAAAAATCTATGATTCCCATTGATCATGGAATAACTTAGCAAGTAGAGAGGAATTTTTCGTTTTAATTATTGATGAATGAGCAGGAATCCATTTTACACTTTGGATATCTTGGTCAATAATCTTGAAATGACGATTTATCCAAGAGGATGGTGGTCCAAAAATTAATTATTCCCATTGATCATGGACTAATTTGCTAAATAGAGCAATAATTTGTTAAAATGATTGCTGAATGGGCAAGAATCTATAAAAGTCTTCAAAATGCATGGTCCATATTCTCGAATATTCCATTTATCCAAGAGGATGGTTGTCCAAAAATTTATGATTCCCATTGATCAAGGAATAACATAGCGAGTAGAGAGGAATTTTTCGTTTTAATTATTGATGAATGAGCAGGAATCCATTTTACACTTTGGATATCTTGGTCAATAATCTTGAAATGACCATTTATCCAAGAGGATGGTGGTCCAAAAATTAATTATTCCCATTGATCATGGAGTATCTTATTGTAGTGATCAATGATTCTTAATAATCAGTAATTAATGGTCAAGAATCCATAAAAAGCTTCGAAATGATGGTCCATATTCTCGAATATTCCATTTATCCAAGAGGATGTTGGTCTAAAAATCTATGATTCCCATTGATCATGGAATAACTTAGCAAGTAGAGAGGAATTTATCGTTTTAATTATTGATGAATGAGCAGGAATCCATTTTACACTTTGGATATCTTGGTCAATAATCTTGAAATGACCATTTATCCAAGTGGATGGTGGTCCAAAAATTAATGACTCGCATTGATCATGGAGTACCTTATTGTAGCGATCAATGATTCTTAATTATCAGTAATTAATTGTCAAGAATCCATAAAAAGCTTCATAATGATGGTCCATATTCTCGAATATTCCATTAATCTAAGAGGATGTTGTTCTAAAAATTTATGATTCCCATTGATCATGGAATAACTTAGCAAGTAGAGAGGAATTTATCGTTTTAATTATTGATGAATGAGCAGGAATCCATTTTACACTTTGGATATCTTGGTCAATAATCTTGAAATGACCATTTATCCAAGTGGATGGTGGTCCAAAAATTAATGACTCGCATTGATCATGGAGTTTCTTATTGTAGCGATCAATGATTCTTAATTATCAGTAATTAATGGTCAAGAATCCATAAAAAGCTTCATAATGATGGTCCATATTCTCGAATATTCCATTAATCTAAGAGGATGTTGTTCTAAAAATTTATGATTCCCATTGATCATGGAATAACTTAGCAAGTAGAGAGGAATTTTTCGTTTTAATTATTGATGAATGAGCAGGAATCCATTTTACACTTTGGATATCTTGGTCAATAATCTTGAAATGACGATTTATCCAAGAGGATGGTGGTCCAAAAATTAATTATTCCCATTGATCATGGAGTATCTTATTGTAGTGATCAATGATTCTTAATAATCAGTAATTAATTGTCAAGAATCCAAAAAAAGCTTGAAATTGCATGTTCCATATTCTCGAATATTCCTATCAGCCAAGAGGATGTTAGGCTAAAAATCAATGACTTCCATTGATCATGGACTAATTTGCTAAATAGCGCAATAATTTGTTAAAATGATTGCTGAATGGGCAAGAATCTATAAAAGTCTTCAAAATGCATGGTCCATATTCTCGAATATTACATTAATCTAAGTGGATCTTGGTCTAAAAATCTATGATTCCCATTGATCACAGACAAACTTGCTAAATAGAGCAATAATTTGTTAAAATGATTGCTGAATGGGCAAGAATCTATAAAAGACTTCAAAATGCATCGTCCATATTCTCGAATATTCCATTTAACCAAGAGGATGGTGGTCCAAAAATTAATGATTCCCATTGATCATGGAGTATCTTATTGTAGTGTTCAATGATTCTTAATAATCAGAAATTAATGGTCAAGAATCCATAAAAATCTTCGAAATGATAGTCCATATTTTCGAATATTCCATTTATCCGAGAGGATGTTGTTCTAAAAATCTATGATTCCCATTGATCATGGACTGATTTGCTAAATAGAGCAATAATTTGTTAAAATGATTGCTGAATGGGCAAGAATCTATAAAAGTCTTCAAAATGGATCATCCATATTCTCGAATATTCCATTAATCTAAGAGGATGTTGGTCTAAAAATCTATGATTCCCATTGATCATGGAGTATCTTATTGTAGCGAGCAATGATTCTTAATAATCAGTAATTAATGGTCAAGAATCCAAAAAAAGCTTGAAATTGCATGTTCCATATTCTCGAATATTCCTATCAGCCAAGAGGATGTTAGGCTAAAAATCTATGACTTCAATTGATCATGGACTAATTTGCTAAATAGAGCAATAATTTGTTAAAATGATTGCTGAATGGGCAAGAATCTATAAAAGTCTTCAAAATGCATGGTCCATATTCTCGAATATTCCATTTAACCAAGAGGATGGTGGTCCAAAAATTAATGATTTCCATTGATCATGGAGTATCTTATTGTAGTGATCAATGATTCTTAATAATCAGTAATTAATGGTCAAGAATCCATAAAAAGCTTCGAAATGCATGTTCCATATTCTCGAATATTACATTAATCTAAGTGAATCTTGGTCTAAAAATCTATGATTCCCAATTGATCACAGACAAACTTGCTAAATAGAGCAATAATTTGTTAAAATGATTGCTGAATGGGCAAGAATCTATAAAAGACTTCAAAATGCATCGTCCATATTCTCGAATATTCCATTTAACCAAGAGGATGGTGGTCCAAAAATTAATGATTCCCATTGATCATGGAGTATCTTATTGAAGTGTTCAATGATTCTTAATAATCAGAAATTAATGGTCAAGAATCCATAAAAAGCTTCGAAATGATAGTCCATATTTTCGAATATTCCATTTATCCAAGAGGATGTTGGTCTAAAAATCTATGACTTCCATTGATCATGGACTAATTTGCTAAATAGAGCAATAATTTGTTAAAATGATTGCTGAATGGGCAAGAATCTATAAAAGTCTTCAAAATGCATCGTCCATATTCTCGAATATTCCATTTAACCAAGAGGATGGTGGTCCAAAAATTAATGATTCCCATTGATCATGGAGTATCTTATTGTAGTGTTCAATGATTCTTAATAATCAGAAATTAATGGTCAAGAATCCATAAAAAGCTTCGAAATGATAGTCCATATTTTCGAATATTCCATTTATCCGAGAGGATGTTGTTCTAAAAATCTATGATTCCCATTGATCATGGACTAATTTGCTAAATAGAGCAATAATTTGTTAAAATGATTGCTGAATGGGCAAGAATCTATAAAAGTCTTCAAAATGCATCGTCCATATTCTCGAATATTCCATTTAACCAAGAGGATGGTGGTCCAAAAATTAATGATTCCCATTGATCATGGAGTATCTTATTGTAGTGTTCAATGATTCTTAATAATCAGAAATTAATGGTCAAGAATCCATAAAAAGCTTCGAAATGATAGTCCATATTTTCAAATATTCCATTAATCTAAGAGGATGTTGGTCTAAAAATCTATGATTCCCATTGATCATGGAGTATCTTATTGTAGCGAGCAATGATACTTAATAATCAGTAATTAATGGTCAAGAATCCAAAAAAAGCTTGAAATTGCATGTTCCATATTCTCGAATATTCCTATCAGCCAAGAAGATGTTAGGCTAAAAATCTATGACTTCAATTGATCATGGACTAATTTGCTAAATAGAGCAATAATTTGTTAAAATGATTGCTGAATGGGCAAGAATCTATAAAAGTCTTCAAAATGCATGGTCCATATTCTCGAATATTCCATTTAACCAAGAGGATGGTGGTCCAAAAATTAATGATTTCCATTGATCATGGAGTATCTTATTGTAGTGATCAATGATTCTTAATAATCAGTAATTAATGGTCAAGAATCCATAAATAGCTTCGAAATGATAGTATATATTTTCGAATATTCCATTTATCCAAGAGGATGTTGTTCTAAAAATTTATGATTCCCATTGATCAAGGAATAACATAGCGAGTAGAGAGGAATTTTTCGTTTTAATTATTGATGAATGAGCTGGAATCCATTTTACACTTTGGATATCTTGGTCAATAATCTTGAAATGACCATTTATCCAAGAGGATGGTGGTCCAAAAATTAATTATTCCCATTGATCATGGAGTATCTTATTGTAGTGATCAATGATTCTTAATAATCAGTAATTAATGGTCAAGAATCCATAAAAAGCTTCGAAATGATGGTCCATATTCTCGAATATTCCATTTATCCAAGAGGATGATGGTCTAAAAATCTATGATTCCCATTGATCATGGAATAACTTAGCAAGTAGAGAGGAATTTTTCGTTTTAATTATTGATGAATGAGCAGGAATCCATTTTACACTTTGGATATCTTGGTCAATAATCTTGAAATGACGATTTATCCAAGAGGATGGTGGTCCAAAAATTAATTATTCCCATTGATCATGGACTAATTTGCTAAATAGAGCAATAATTTGTTAAAATGATTGCTGAATGGGCAAGAATCTATAAAAGTCTTCAAAATGCATGGTCCATATTCTCGAATATTCCATTTATCCAAGAGGATGGTTGTCCAAAAATTAATGATTCCCATTGATCATGGAGTATCTTATTGTTGCGAGCAATGATTCTTAATAATCAGAAATTAATGGTCAAGAATCCATAAAAAGCTTCGAAATGATAGTCCATATTTTCGAATATTCCATTTATCCGAGAGGATGTTGTTCTAAAAATCTATGATTCCCATTGATCATGGACTAATTTGCTAAATAGAGCAATAATTTGTTAAAATGATTGCTGAATGGGCAAGAATCTATAAAAGACTTCAAAATGCATCGTCCATATTCTCGAATATTCCATTTAACCAAGAGGATGGTGGTCCAAAAATTAATGATTGCCATTGATCATGGAGTATCTTATTGAAGTGTTCAATGATTCTTAATAATCAGAAATTAATGGTCAAGAATCCATAAAAAGCTTCGAAATGATAGTCCATATTTTCGAATATTCCATTTATCCAAGAGGATGTTGGTCTAAAAATCTATGACTTCCATTGATCATGGACTAATTTGCTAAATAGAGCAATAATTTGTTAAAATGATTGCTGAATGGGCAAGAATCTATAAAAGTCTTCAAAATGCATCGTCCATATTCTCGAATATTCCATTTAACCAAGAGGATGGTGGTCCAAAAATTTATGATTCCCATTGATCAAGGAATAACATAGCGAGTAGAGAGGAATTTTTCGTTTTAATTATTGATGAATGAGCAGGAATCCATTTTACACTTTGGATATCTTGGTCAATAATCTTGAAATGACCATTTATCCAAGTGGATGGTGGTCCAAAAATTAATGACTCGCATTGATCATGGAGTATCTTATTGTAGCGATCAATGATTCTTAATTATCAGTAATTAATGGTCAAGAATCCATAAAAAGCTTCATAATGATGGTCCATATTCTCGAATATTCCATTAATCTAAGAGGATGTTGTTCTAAAAATTTATGATTCCCATTGATCATGGAATAACTTAGCAAGTAGAGAGGAATTTTTCGTTTTAATTATTGATGAATGAGCAGGAATCCATTTTACACTTTGGATATCTTGGTCAATAATCTTGAAATGACGATTTATCCAAGAGGATGGTGGTCCAAAAATTAATTATTCCCATTGATCATGGAGTATCTTATTGTAGTGATCAATGATTCTTAATAATCAGTAATTAATGGTCAAGAATCCATAAAAAGCTTCGAAATGATGGTCCATATTCTCGAATATTCCATTTATCCAAGAGGATGTTGGTCTAAAAATCTATGATTCCCATTGATCATGGAATAACTTAGCAAGTAGAGAGGAATTTTTCGTTTTAATTATTGATGAATGAGCAGGAATCCATTTTACACTTTGGATATCTTGGTCAATAATCTTGAAATGACGATTTATCCAAGAGGATGGTGGTCCAAAAATTAATTATTCCCATTGATCATGGAGTATCTTATTGTAGTGATCAATGATTCTTAATAATCAGTAATTCATTGTCGAGAATCCAAAAAAAGCTTGAAATTGCATGTTCCATATTCTCGAATATTCCTATCAGCCAAGAGGATGTTAGGCTAAAAATCTATGACTTCCATTGATCATGGACTAATTTGCTAAATAGCGCAATAATTTGTTAAAATGATTGCTGAATGGGCAAGAATCTATAAAAGTCTTCAAAATGCATGGTCCATATTCTCGAATATTCCATTTATCCAAGAGGATGGTTGTCCAAAAATTAATGATTCCCATTGATCATGGAGTATTTTATTGTTGCGAGCAATGATTCTTAATAATCAGAAATTAATGGTCAAGAATCCATAAAAAGCTTCGAAATGATAGTCCATATTTTCGAATATTCCATTTATCCGAGAGGATGTTGTTCTAAAAATCTATGATTCCCATTGATCATGGACTAATTTGCTAAATAGAGCAATAATTTGTTAAAATGATTGCTGAATGGGCAAGAATCTATAAAAGTCTTCAAAATGGATCATCCATATTCTCGAATATTCCATTAATCTAAGAGGATGTTGGTCTAAAAATATATGATTCCCATTGATCATGGAGTATCTTATTGTAGCGAGCAATGATTCTTAATAATCAGTAATTAATGGTCAAGAATCCAAAAAAAGCTTGAAATTGCATGTTCCATATTCTCGAATATTCCTATCAGCCAAAAGGATGTTAGGATAAAAATCTATGACTTCAATTGATCATGGACTAATTTGCTAAATAGAGCAATAATTTGTTAAAATGATTGCTGAATGGGCAAGAATCTATAAAAGTCTTCAAAATGCATGGTCCATATTCTCGAATATTCCATTTAACCAAGAGGATGGTGGTCCAAAAATTAATGATTTCCATTGATCATGGAGTATCTTATTGTAGTGATCAATGATTCTTAATAATCAGTAATTAATGGTCAAGAATCCATAAAAAGCTTCGAAACGATAGTCCATATTTTCGAATATTCCATTTATCCAAGAGGATGTTGTTCTAAAAATTTATGATTCCCATTGATCATGGAATAACTTAGCGAGTAGAGAGGAATTTTTCGTTTTAAATATTGATGAATGAGCAGGAATCCATTTTACACTTTGGATATCTTGGTCAATAATCTTGAAATGACCATTTATCCAAGTGGATGGTGGTCCAAAAATTAATGACTCGCATTGATCATGGAGTTTCTTATTGTAGCGATCAATGATTCTTAATTATCAGTAATTAATGGTCAAGAATCCATAAAAAGCTTCATAATGATGGTCCATATTCTCGAATATTCCATTAATCTAAGAGGATGTTGTTCTAAAAATTTATGATTCCCATTGATCATGGAATAACTTAGCAAGTAGAGAGGAATTTTTCGTTTTAATTATTGATGAATGAGCAGGAATCCATTTTACACTTTGGATATCTTGGTCAATAATCTTGAAATGACGATTTATCCAAGAGGATGGTGGTCCAAAAATTAATTATTCCCATTGATCATGGAGTATCTTATTGTAGTGTTCAATGATTCTTAATAATCAGAAATTAATGGTCAAGAATCCATAAAAATCTTCGAAATGATAGTCCATATTTTCGAATATTCCATTTATCCGAGAGGATGTTGTTCTAAAAATCTATGATTCCCATTGATCATGGACTAATTTGCTAAATAGAGCAATAATTTGTTAAAATGATTGCTGAATGGGCAAGAATCTATAAAAGTCTTCAAAATGGATCATCCATATTCTCGAATATTCCATTAATCTAAGAGGATGTTGGTCTAAAAATCTATGATTCCCATTGATCATGGAGTATCTTATTGTAGCGAGCAATGATTCTTAATAATCAGTAATTAATGGTCAAGAATCCAAAAAAAGCTTGAAATTGCATGTTCCATATTCTCGAATATTCCTATCAGCCAAGAGGATGTTAGGCTAAAAATCTATGACTTCAATTGATCATGGACTAATTTGCTAAATAGAGCAATAATTTGTTAAAATGATTGCTGAATGGGCAAGAATCTATAAAAGTCTTCAAAATGCATGGTCCATATTCTCGAATATTCCATTTAACCAAGAGGATGGTGGTCCAAAAATTAATGATTTCCATTGATCATGGAGTATCTTATTGTAGTGATCAATGATTCTTAATAATCAGTAATTAATGGTCAAGAATCCATAAAAAGCTTCGAAATGCATGTTCCATATTCTCGAATATTACATTAATCTAAGTGAATCTTGGTCTAAAAATCTATGATTCCCAATTGATCACAGACAAACTTGCTAAATACAGCAATAATTTGTTAAAATGATTGCTGAATGGGCAAGAATCTATAAAAGACTTCAAAATGCATCGTCCATATTCTCGAATATTCCATTTAACCAAGAGGATGGTGGTCCAAAAATTAATGATTCCCATTGATCATGGAGTATCTTATTGAAGTGTTCAATGATTCTTAATAATCAGAAATTAATGGTCAAGAATCCATAAAAAGCTTCGAAATGATAGTCCATATTTTCGAATATTCCATTTATCCAAGAGGATGTTGGTCTAAAAATCTATGACTTCCATTGATCATGGACTAATTTGCTAAATAGAGCAATAATTTGTTAAAATGATTGCTGAATGGGCAAGAATCTATAAAAGTCTTCAAAATGCATCGTCCATATTCTCGAATATTCCATTTAACCAAGAGGATGGTGGTCCAAAAATTAATGATTCCCATTGATCATGGAGTATCTTATTGTAGTGTTCAATGATTCTTAATAATCAGAAATTAATGGTCAAGAATCCATAAAAAGCTTCGAAATGATAGTCCATATTTTCGAATATTCCATTTATCCGAGAGGATGTTGTTCTAAAAATCTATGATTCCCATTGATCATGGACTAATTTGCTAAATAGAGCAATAATTTGTTAAAATGATTGCTGAATGGGCAAGAATCTATAAAAGTCTTCAAAATGCATCGTCCATATTCTCGAATATTCCATTTAACCAAGAGGATGGTGGTCCAAAAATTAATGATTCCCATTGATCATGGAGTATCTTATTGTAGTGTTCAATGATTCTTAATAATCAGAAATTAATGGTCAAGAATCCATAAAAAGCTTCGAAATGATAGTCCATATTTTCAAATATTCCATTAATCTAAGAGGATGTTGGTCTAAAAATCTATGATTCCCATTGATCATGGAGTATCTTATTGTAGCGAGCAATGATACTTAATAATCAGTAATTAATGGTCAAGAATCCAAAAAAAGCTTGAAATTGCATGTTCCATATTCTCGAATATTCCTATCAGCCAAGAAGATGTTAGGCTAAAAATCTATGACTTCAATTGATCATGGACTAATTTGCTAAATAGAGCAATAATTTGTTAAAATGATTGCTGAATGGGCAAGAATCTATAAAAGTCTTCAAAATGCATGGTCCATATTCTCGAATATTCCATTTAACCAAGAGGATGGTGGTCCAAAAATTAATGATTTCCATTGATCATGGAGTATCTTATTGTAGTGATCAATGATTCTTAATAATCAGTAATTAATGGTCAAGAATCCATAAATAGCTTCGAAATGATAGTATATATTTTCGAATATTCCATTTATCCAAGAGGATGTTGTTCTAAAAATTTATGATTCCCATTGATCAAGGAATAACATAGCGAGTAGAGAGGAATTTTTCGTTTTAATTATTGATGAATGAGCTGGAATCCATTTTACACTTTGGATATCTTGGTCAATAATCTTGAAATGACCATTTATCCAAGAGGATGGTGGTCCAAAAATTAATTATTCCCATTGATCATGGAGTATCTTATTGTAGTGATCAATGATTCTTAATAATCAGTAATTAATGGTCAAGAATCCATAAAAAGCTTCGAAATGATGGTCCATATTCTCGAATATTCCATTTATCCAAGAGGATGATGGTCTAAAAATCTATGATTCCCATTGATCATGGAATAACTTAGCAAGTAGAGAGGAATTTTTCGTTTTAATTATTGATGAATGAGCAGGAATCCATTTTACACTTTGGATATCTTGGTCAATAATCTTGAAATGACGATTTATCCAAGAGGATGGTGGTCCAAAAATTAATTATTCCCATTGATCATGGACTAATTTGCTAAATAGAGCAATAATTTGTTAAAATGATTGCTGAATGGGCAAGAATCTATAAAAGTCTTCAAAATGCATGGTCCATATTCTCGAATATTCCATTTATCCAAGAGGATGGTTGTCCAAAAATTAATGATTCCCATTGATCATGGAGTATCTTATTGTTGCGAGCAATGATTCTTAATAATCAGAAATTAATGGTCAAGAATCCATAAAAAGCTTCGAAATGATAGTCCATATTTTCGAATATTCCATTTATCCGAGAGGATGTTGTTCTAAAAATCTATGATTCCCATTGATCATGGACTAATTTGCTAAATAGAGCAATAATTTGTTAAAATGATTGCTGAATGGGCAAGAATCTATAAAAGACTTCAAAATGCATCGTCCATATTCTCGAATATTCCATTTAACCAAGAGGATGGTGGTCCAAAAATTAATGATTGCCATTGATCATGGAGTATCTTATTGAAGTGTTCAATGATTCTTAATAATCAGAAATTAATGGTCAAGAATCCATAAAAAGCTTCGAAATGATAGTCCATATTTTCGAATATTCCATTTATCCAAGAGGATGTTGGTCTAAAAATCTATGACTTCCATTGATCATGGACTAATTTGCTAAATAGAGCAATAATTTGTTAAAATGATTGCTGAATGGGCAAGAATCTATAAAAGTCTTCAAAATGCATCGTCCATATTCTCGAATATTCCATTTAACCAAGAGGATGGTGGTCCAAAAATTAATGATTCCCATTGATCATGGAGTATCTTATTGTAGTGTTCAATGATTCTTAATAATCAGAAATTAATGGTCAAGAATCCATAAAAAGCTTCGAAATGATAGTCCATATTTTCGAATATTCCATTTATCCGAGAGGATGTTGTTCTAAAAATCTATGATTCCCATTGATCATGGACTAATTTGCTAAATAGAGCAATAATTTGTTAAAATGATTGCTGAAGGGGCAAGAATCTATAAAAGTCTTCAAAATGCATCGTCCATATTCTCGAATATTCCATTTAACCAAGAGGATGGTGGTCCAAAAATTAATGATTTCCATTGATCATGGAGTATCTTATTGTAGTGATCAATGATTCTTAATAATCAGTAATTAATGGTCAAGAATCCATAAATAGCTTCGAAATGATAGTATATATTTTCGAATATTCCATTTATCCAAGAGGATGTTGTTCTAAAAATTTATGATTCCCATTGATCAAGGAATAACATAGCGAGTAGAGAGGAATTTTTCGTTTTAATTATTGATGAATGAGCAGGAATCCATTTTACACTTTGGATATCTTGGTCAATAATCTTGAAATGACCATTTATCCAAGTGGATGGTGGTCCAAAAATTAATGACTCGCATTGATCATGGAGTATCTTATTGTAGCGATCAATGATTCTTAATTATCAGTAATTAATGGTCAAGAATCCATAAAAAGCTTCATAATGATGGTCCATATTCTCGAATATTCCATTAATCTAAGAGGATGTTGTTCTAAAAATTTATGATTCCCATTGATCATGGAATAACTTAGCAAGTAGAGAGGAATTTTTCGTTTTAATTATTGATGAATGAGCAGGAATCCATTTTACACTTTGGATATCTTGGTCAATAATCTTGAAATGACGATTTATCCAAGAGGATGGTGGTCCAAAAATTAATTATTCCCATTGATCATGGAGTATCTTATTGTAGTGATCAATGATTCTTAATAATCAGTAATTAATGGTCAAGAATCCATAAAAAGCTTCGAAATGATGGTCCATATTCTCGAATATTCCATTTATCCAAGAGGATGTTGGTCTAAAAATCTATGATTCCCATTGATCATGGAATAACTTAGAAAGTAGAGAGGAATTTTTCGTTTTAATTATTGATGAATGAGCAGGAATCCATTTTACACTTTGGATATCTTGGTCAATAATCTTGAAATGACGATTTATCCAAGAGGATGGTGGTCCAAAAATTAATTATTCCCATTGATCATGGAGTATCTTATTGTAGTGATCAATGATTCTTAATAATCAGTAATTCATTGTCGAGAATCCAAAAAAAGCTTGAAATTGCATGTTCCATATTCTCGAATATTCCTATCAGCCAAGAGGATGTTAGGCTAAAAATCTATGACTTCCATTGATCATGGACTAATTTGCTAAATAGCGCAATAATTTGTTAAAATGATTGCTGAATGGGCAAGAATCTATAAAAGTCTTCAAAATGCATGGTCCATATTCTCGAATATTCCATTTATCCAAGAGGATGGTTGTCCAAAAATTAATGATTCCCATTGATCATGGAGTATTTTATTGTTGCGAGCAATGATTCTTAATAATCAGAAATTAATGGTCAAGAATCCATAAAAAGCTTCGAAATGATAGTCCATATTTTCGAATATTCCATTTATCCGAGAGGATGTTGTTCTAAAAATCTATGATTCCCATTGATCATGGACTAATTTGCTAAATAGAGCAATAATTTGTTAAAATGATTGCTGAATGGGCAAGAATCTATAAAAGTCTTCAAAATGGATCATCCATATTCTCGAATATTCCATTAATCTAAGAGGATGTTGGTCTAAAAATATATGATTCCCATTGATCATGGAGTATCTTATTGTAGCGAGCAATGATTCTTAATAATCAGTAATTAATGGTCAAGAATCCAAAAAAAGCTTGAAATTGCATGTTCCATATTCTCGAATATTCCTATCAGCCAAAAGGATGTTAGGATAAAAATCTATGACTTCAATTGATCATGGACTAATTTGCTAAATAGAGCAATAATTTGTTAAAATGATTGCTGAATGGGCAAGAATCTATAAAAGTCTTCAAAATGCATGGTCCATATTCTCGAATATTCCATTTAACCAAGAGGATGGTGGTCCAAAAATTAATGATTTCCATTGATCATGGAGTATCTTATTGTAGTGATCAATGATTCTTAATAATCAGTAATTAATGGTCAAGAATCCATAAAAAGCTTCGAAACGATAGTCCATATTTTCGAATATTCCATTTATCCAAGAGGATGTTGTTCTAAAAATTTATGATTCCCATTGATCATGGAATAACTTAGCGAGTAGAGAGGAATTTTTCGTTTTAAATATTGATGAATGAGCAGGAATCCATTTTACACTTTGGATATCTTGGTCAATAATCTTGAAATGACCATTTATCCAAGTGGATGGTGGTCCAAAAATTAATGACTCGCATTGATCATGGAGTTTCTTATTGTAGCGATCAATGATTCTTAATTATCAGTAATTAATGGTCAAGAATCCATAAAAAGCTTCATAATGATGGTCCATATTCTCGAATATTCCATTAATCTAAGAGGATGTTGTTCTAAAAATTTATGATTCCCATTGATCATGGAATAACTTAGCAAGTAGAGAGGAATTTTTCGTTTTAATTATTGATGAATGAGCAGGAATCCATTTTACACTTTGGATATCTTGGTCAATAATCTTGAAATGACGATTTATCCAAGAGGATGGTGGTCCAAAAATTAATTATTCCCATTGATCATGGAGTATCTTATTGTAGTGATCAATGATTCTTAATAATCAGTAATTAATTGTCAAGAATCCAAAAAAAGCTTGAAATTGCATGTTCCATATTCTCGAATATTCCTATCAGCCAAGAGGATGTTAGGCTAAAAATCTATGACTTCCATTGATCATGGACTAATTTGCTAAATAGCGCAATAATTTGTTAAAATGATTGCTGAATGGGCAAGAATCTATAAAAGTCTTCAAAATGCATGGTCCATATTCTCGAATATTACATTAATCTAAGTGGATCTTGGTCTAAAAATCTATGATTCCCATTGATCACAGACAAACTTGCTAAATAGAGCAATAATTTGTTAAAATGATTGCTGAATGGGCAAGAATCTATAAAAGACTTCAAAATGCATCGTCCATATTCTCGAATATTCCATTTAACCAAGAGGATGGTGGTCCAAAAATTAATGATTTCCATTGATCATGGAGTATCTTGTTGTAGTGATCAATGATTCTTAATAATCAGTAATTAATGGTCAAGAATCCATAAAAAGCTTCGAAATGCATGTTCCATATTCTCGAATATTACATTAATCTAAGTGAATCTTGGTCTAAAAATCTATGATTCCCAATTGATCACAGACAAACTTGCTAAATAGAGCAATAATTTGTTAAAATGATTGCTGAATGGGCAAGAATCTATAAAAGTCTTCAAAATGCATCGTCCATATTCTCGAATATTCCATTTAACCAAGAGGATGGTGGTCCAAAAATTAATGATTCCCATTGATCATGGAGTATCTTATTGTAGTGTTCAATGATTCTTAATAATCAGAAATTAATGGTCAAGAATCCATAAAAAGCTTCGAAATGATAGTCCATATTTTCGAATATTCCATTTATCCGAGAGGATGTTGTTCTAAAAATCTATGATTCCCATTGATCATGGACTAATTTGCTAAATAGAGCAATAATTTGTTAAAATGATTGCTGAATGGGCAAGAATCTATAAAAGTCTTCAAAATGCATGGTCCATATTCTCGAATATTCCATTTAACCAAGAGGATGGTGGTCCAAAAATTAATGATTTCCATTGATCATGGAGTATCTTATTGTAGTGATCAATGATTCTTAATAATCAGTAATTAATGGTCAAGAATCCATAAAAAGCTTCGAAATGCATGTTCCATATTCTCGAATATTACATTAATCTAAGTGAATCTTGGTCTAAAAATCTATGATTCCCAATTGATCACAGACAAACTTGCTAAATAGAGCAATAATTTGTTAAAATGATTGCTGAATGGGCAAGAATCTATAAAAGTCTTCAAAATGCATCGTCCATATTCTCGAATATTCCATTTAACCAAGAGGATGGTGGTCCAAAAATTAATGATTCCCATTGATCATGGAGTATCTTATTGTAGTGTTCAATGATTCTTAATAATCAGAAATTAATGGTCAAGAATCCATAAAAAGCTTCGAAATGATAGTCCATATTTTCGAATATTCCATTTATCCGAGAGGATGTTGTTCTAAAAATCTATGATTCCCATTGATCATGGACTAATTTGCTAAATAGAGCAATAATTTGTTAAAATGATTGCTGAATGGGCAAGAATCTATAAAAGTCTTCAAAATGGATCATCCATATTCTCGAATATTCCATTAATCTAAGAGGATGTTGTTCTAAAAATCTATGATTCCCATTGATCATGGAGTATCTTATTGTAGTGATCAATGATTCTTAATAATCAGTAATTAATGGTCAAGAATCCATAAAAAGCTTCGAAATGATGGTCCATATTCTCGAATATTCCATTTATCCAAGAGGATGTTGGTCTAAAAATCTATGATTCCCATTGATCATGGAATAACTTAGCAAGTAGAGAGGAATTTATCGTTTTAATTATTGATGAATGAGCAGGAATCCATTTTACACTTTGGATATCTTGGTCAATAATCTTGAAATGACCATTTATCCAAGTGGATGGTGGTCCAAAAATTAATGACTCGCATTGATCATGGAGTATCTTATTGTAGCGATCAATGATTCTTAATTATCAGTAATTAATGGTCAAGAATCCATAAAAAGCTTCATAATGATGGTCCATATTCTCGAATATTCCATTAATCTAAGAGGATGTTGTTCTAAAAATTTATGATTCCCATTGATCATGGAATAACTTAGCAAGTAGAGAGGAATTTTTCGTTTTAATTATTGATGAATGAGCAGGAATCCATTTTACACTTTGGATATCTTGGTCAATAATCTTGAAATGACGATTTATCCAAGAGGATGGTGGTCCAAAAATTAATTATTCCCATTGATCATGGAGTATCTTATTGTAGTGATCAATGATTCTTAATAATCAGTAATTAATGGTCAAGAATCCATAAAAAGCTTCGAAATGATGGTCCATATTCTCGAATATTCCATTTATCCAAGAGGATGTTGGTCTAAAAATCTATGATTCCCATTGATCATGGAATAACTTAGCAAGTAGAGAGGAATTTTTCGTTTTAATTATTGATGAATGAGCAGGAATCCATTTTACACTTTGGATATCTTGGTCAATAATCTTGAAATGACGATTTATCCAAGAGGATGGTGGTCCAAAAATTAATTATTCCCATTGATCATGGAGTATCTTATTGTAGTGATCAATGATTCTTAATAATCAGTAATTCATTGTCGAGAATCCAAAAATAGCTTGAAATTGCATGTTCCATATTCTCGAATATTCCTATCAGCCAAGAGGATGCTAGGCTAAAAATCTATGACTTCCATTGATCATGGACTAATTTGCTAAATAGCGCAATAATTTGTTAAAATGATTGCTGAATGGGCAAGAATCTATAAAAGTCTTCAAAATGCATGGTCCATATTCTCGAATATTCCATTTATCCAAGAGGATGGTTGTCCAAAAATTAATGATTCCCATTGATCATGGAGTATCTTATTGTAGCGAACAATGATTCTTAATAATCAGTAATTAATAGTCAAGAATCCATAAAAAGATTCGAAATGATGGTCCATATTCTCGAATATTCTATTTATCCAAGAGGATGTTGGTCTAAAAATCTATGACTTCCATTGATCATGGACTAATTTGCTAAATAGAGCAATAATTTGTTAAAATGATTGCTGAATGGGCAAGAATCTATAAAAGTCTTCAAAATGCATCGTCCATATTCTCGAATATTCCATTTAACCAAGAGGATGGTGGTCCAAAAATTAATGATTCCCATTGATCATGGAGTATCTTATAGTAGTGTTCAATGATTCTTAATAATCAGAAATTAATGGTCAAGAATCCATAAAAAGCTTCATAATGATGGTCCATATTCTCGAATATTCCATTAATCTAAGAGGATGTTGTTCTAAAAATTTATGATTCCCATTGATCATGGAATAACTTAGCAAGTAGAGAGGAATTTTTCGTTTTAATTATTGATGAATGAGCAGGAATCCATTTTACACTTTGGATATCTTGGTCAATAATCTTGAAATGACGATTTATCCAAGAGGATGGTGGTCCAAAAATTAATTATTCCCATTGATCATGGAGTATCTTATTGTAGTGATCAATGATTCTTAATAATCAGTAATTAATGGTCAAGAATCCATAAAAAGCTTCGAAATGATGGTCCATATTCTCGAATATTCCATTTATCCAAGAGGATGTTGGTCTAAAAATCTATGATTCCCATTGATCATGGAATAACTTAGAAAGTAGAGAGGAATTTTTCGTTTTAATTATTGATGAATGAGCAGGAATCCATTTTACACTTTGGATATCTTGGTCAATAATCTTGAAATGACGATTTATCCAAGAGGATGGTGGTCCAAAAATTAATTATTCCCATTGATCATGGAGTATCTTATTGTAGTGATCAATGATTCTTAATAATCAGTAATTCATTGTCGAGAATCCAAAAAAAGCTTGAAATTGCATGTTCCATATTCTCGAATATTCCTATCAGCCAAGAGGATGTTAGGCTAAAAATCTATGACTTCCATTGATCATGGACTAATTTGCTAAATAGCGCAATAATTTGTTAAAATGATTGCTGAATGGGCAAGAATCTATAAAAGTCTTCAAAATGCATGGTCCATATTCTCGAATATTCCATTTATCCAAGAGGATGGTTGTCCAAAAATTAATGATTCCCATTGATCATGGAGTATTTTATTGTTGCGAGCAATGATTCTTAATAATCAGAAATTAATGGTCAAGAATCCATAAAAAGCTTCGAAATGATAGTCCATATTTTCGAATATTCCATTTATCCGAGAGGATGTTGTTCTAAAAATCTATGATTCCCATTGATCATGGACTAATTTGCTAAATAGAGCAATAATTTGTTAAAATGATTGCTGAATGGGCAAGAATCTATAAAAGTCTTCAAAATGGATCATCCATATTCTCGAATATTCCATTAATCTAAGAGGATGTTGGTCTAAAAATATATGATTCCCATTGATCATGGAGTATCTTATTGTAGCGAGCAATGATTCTTAATAATCAGTAATTAATGGTCAAGAATCCAAAAAAAGCTTGAAATTGCATGTTCCATATTCTCGAATATTCCTATCAGCCAAAAGGATGTTAGGATAAAAATCTATGACTTCAATTGATCATGGACTAATTTGCTAAATAGAGCAATAATTTGTTAAAATGATTGCTGAATGGGCAAGAATCTATAAAAGTCTTCAAAATGCATGGTCCATATTCTCGAATATTCCATTTAACCAAGAGGATGGTGGTCCAAAAATTAATGATTTCCATTGATCATGGAGTATCTTATTGTAGTGATCAATGATTCTTAATAATCAGTAATTAATGGTCAAGAATCCATAAAAAGCTTCGAAACGATAGTCCATATTTTCGAATATTCCATTTATCCAAGAGGATGTTGTTCTAAAAATTTATGATTCCCATTGATCATGGAATAACTTAGCGAGTAGAGAGGAATTTTTCGTTTTAAATATTGATGAATGAGCAGGAATCCATTTTACACTTTGGATATCTTGGTCAATAATCTTGAAATGACCATTTATCCAAGTGGATGGTGGTCCAAAAATTAATGACTCGCATTGATCATGGAGTTTCTTATTGTAGCGATCAATGATTCTTAATTATCAGTAATTAATGGTCAAGAATCCATAAAAAGCTTCATAATGATGGTCCATATTCTCGAATATTCCATTAATCTAAGAGGATGTTGTTCTAAAAATTTATGATTCCCATTGATCATGGAATAACTTAGCAAGTAGAGAGGAATTTTTCGTTTTAATTATTGATGAATGAGCAGGAATCCATTTTACACTTTGGATATCTTGGTCAATAATCTTGAAATGACGATTTATCCAAGAGGATGGTGGTCCAAAAATTAATTATTCCCATTGATCATGGAGTATCTTATTGTAGTGATCAATGATTCTTAATAATCAGTAATTAATTGTCAAGAATCCAAAAAAAGCTTGAAATTGCATGTTCCATATTCTCGAATATTCCTATCAGCCAAGAGGATGTTAGGCTAAAAATCTATGACTTCCATTGATCATGGACTAATTTGCTAAATAGCGCAATAATTTGTTAAAATGATTGCTGAATGGGCAAGAATCTATAAAAGTCTTCAAAATGCATGGTCCATATTCTCGAATATTACATTAATCTAAGTGGATCTTGGTCTAAAAATCTATGATTCCCATTGATCACAGACAAACTTGCTAAATAGAGCAATAATTTGTTAAAATGATTGCTGAATGGGCAAGAATCTATAAAAGACTTCAAAATGCATCGTCCATATTCTCGAATATTCCATTTAACCAAGAGGATGGTGGTCCAAAAATTAATGATTTCCATTGATCATGGAGTATCTTGTTGTAGTGATCAATGATTCTTAATAATCAGTAATTAATGGTCAAGAATCCATAAAAAGCTTCGAAATGCATGTTCCATATTCTCGAATATTACATTAATCTAAGTGAATCTTGGTCTAAAAATCTATGATTCCCAATTGATCACAGACAAACTTGCTAAATAGAGCAATAATTTGTTAAAATGATTGCTGAATGGGCAAGAATCTATAAAAGTCTTCAAAATGCATCGTCCATATTCTCGAATATTCCATTTAACCAAGAGGATGGTGGTCCAAAAATTAATGATTCCCATTGATCATGGAGTATCTTATTGTAGTGTTCAATGATTCTTAATAATCAGAAATTAATGGTCAAGAATCCATAAAAAGCTTCGAAATGATAGTCCATATTTTCGAATATTCCATTTATCCGAGAGGATGTTGTTCTAAAAATCTATGATTCCCATTGATCATGGACTAATTTGCTAAATAGAGCAATAATTTGTTAAAATGATTGCTGAATGGGCAAGAATCTATAAAAGTCTTCAAAATGCATGGTCCATATTCTCGAATATTCCATTTAACCAAGAGGATGGTGGTCCAAAAATTAATGATTTCCATTGATCATGGAGTATCTTATTGTAGTGATCAATGATTCTTAATAATCAGTAATTAATGGTCAAGAATCCATAAAAAGCTTCGAAATGCATGTTCCATATTCTCGAATATTACATTAATCTAAGTGAATCTTGGTCTAAAAATCTATGATTCCCAATTGATCACAGACAAACTTGCTAAATAGAGCAATAATTTGTTAAAATGATTGCTGAATGGGCAAGAATCTATAAAAGTCTTCAAAATGCATCGTCCATATTCTCGAATATTCCATTTAACCAAGAGGATGGTGGTCCAAAAATTAATGATTCCCATTGATCATGGAGTATCTTATTGTAGTGTTCAATGATTCTTAATAATCAGAAATTAATGGTCAAGAATCCATAAAAAGCTTCGAAATGATAGTCCATATTTTCGAATATTCCATTTATCCGAGAGGATGTTGTTCTAAAAATCTATGATTCCCATTGATCATGGACTAATTTGCTAAATAGAGCAATAATTTGTTAAAATGATTGCTGAATGGGCAAGAATCTATAAAAGTCTTCAAAATGGATCATCCATATTCTCGAATATTCCATTAATCTAAGAGGATGTTGTTCTAAAAATCTATGATTCCCATTGATCATGGAGTATCTTATTGTAGTGATCAATGATTCTTAATAATCAGTAATTAATGGTCAAGAATCCATAAAAAGCTTCGAAATGATGGTCCATATTCTCGAATATTCCATTTATCCAAGAGGATGTTGGTCTAAAAATCTATGATTCCCATTGATCATGGAATAACTTAGCAAGTAGAGAGGAATTTATCGTTTTAATTATTGATGAATGAGCAGGAATCCATTTTACACTTTGGATATCTTGGTCAATAATCTTGAAATGACCATTTATCCAAGTGGATGGTGGTCCAAAAATTAATGACTCGCATTGATCATGGAGTATCTTATTGTAGCGATCAATGATTCTTAATTATCAGTAATTAATGGTCAAGAATCCATAAAAAGCTTCATAATGATGGTCCATATTCTCGAATATTCCATTAATCTAAGAGGATGTTGTTCTAAAAATTTATGATTCCCATTGATCATGGAATAACTTAGCAAGTAGAGAGGAATTTTTCGTTTTAATTATTGATGAATGAGCAGGAATCCATTTTACACTTTGGATATCTTGGTCAATAATCTTGAAATGACGATTTATCCAAGAGGATGGTGGTCCAAAAATTAATTATTCCCATTGATCATGGAGTATCTTATTGTAGTGATCAATGATTCTTAATAATCAGTAATTAATGGTCAAGAATCCATAAAAAGCTTCGAAATGATGGTCCATATTCTCGAATATTCCATTTATCCAAGAGGATGTTGGTCTAAAAATCTATGATTCCCATTGATCATGGAATAACTTAGCAAGTAGAGAGGAATTTTTCGTTTTAATTATTGATGAATGAGCAGGAATCCATTTTACACTTTGGATATCTTGGTCAATAATCTTGAAATGACGATTTATCCAAGAGGATGGTGGTCCAAAAATTAATTATTCCCATTGATCATGGAGTATCTTATTGTAGTGATCAATGATTCTTAATAATCAGTAATTCATTGTCGAGAATCCAAAAATAGCTTGAAATTGCATGTTCCATATTCTCGAATATTCCTATCAGCCAAGAGGATGCTAGGCTAAAAATCTATGACTTCCATTGATCATGGACTAATTTGCTAAATAGCGCAATAATTTGTTAAAATGATTGCTGAATGGGCAAGAATCTATAAAAGTCTTCAAAATGCATGGTCCATATTCTCGAATATTCCATTTATCCAAGAGGATGGTTGTCCAAAAATTAATGATTCCCATTGATCATGGAGTATCTTATTGTAGCGAACAATGATTCTTAATAATCAGTAATTAATAGTCAAGAATCCATAAAAAGATTCGAAATGATGGTCCATATTCTCGAATATTCTATTTATCCAAGAGGATGTTGGTCTAAAAATCTATGACTTCCATTGATCATGGACTAATTTGCTAAATAGAGCAATAATTTGTTAAAATGATTGCTGAATGGGCAAGAATCTATAAAAGTCTTCAAAATGCATCGTCCATATTCTCGAATATTCCATTTAACCAAGAGGATGGTGGTCCAAAAATTAATGATTCCCATTGATCATGGAGTATCTTATAGTAGTGTTCAATGATTCTTAATAATCAGAAATTAATGGTCAAGAATCCATAAAAAGCTTCGAAATGATAGTCCATATTTTCGAATATTCCATTTATCCGAGAGGATGTTGTTCTAAAAATCTATGATTCCCATTGATCATGGACTAATTTGCTAAATAGAGCAATAATTTGTTAAAATGATTGCTGAATGGGCAAGAATCTATAAAAGTCTTCAAAATGGATCATCCATATTCTCGAATATTTTATTAATCTAAGAGGATGTTGGTCTAAAAATCTATGATTCCCATTGATCATGGAATAACTTAGCAAGTAGAGAGGAATTTATCGTTTTAATTATTGATGAATGAGCAGGAATCCATTTTACACTTTGGATATCTTGGTCAATAATCTTGAAATGACCATTTATCCAAGAGGATGGTGGTCCAAAAATTAATTATTCCCATTGATCATGGAGTATCTTATTGTAGTGATCAATGATTCTTAATAATCAGTAATTAATGGTCAAGAATCCATAAAAAGCTTCGAAATGATGGTCCATATTCTCGAATATTCCATTTATCCAAGAGGATGTTGGTCTAAAAATCTATGATTCCCATTGATCATGGAGTATCTTATTGTAGCGAGCAATGATTCTTAATAATCAGTAATTAATGGTCAAGAATCCAAAAATAGCTTGAAATTGCATGTTCCATATTCTCGAATATTCCTATCAGCCAAGAGGATGTTAGGCTAAAAATCTATGACTTCCATTGATCATGGACTAATTTGCTAAATAGCGCAATAATTTGTTAAAATGATTGCTGAATGGGCAAGAATCTATAAAAGTCTTCAAAATGCATGGTCCATATTCTCGAATATTCCATTTATCCAAGAGGATGGTGGTCCAAAAATTAATGATTCCCATTGATCATGGAGTATCTTATTGTAGTAATCAATGATTCTTAATAATCAGTAATTAATGGTCAAGAATCCATAAAAAGCTTCGAAATGCATGTTCCATATTCTCGAATATTACATTAATCTAAGTGGATCTTGGTCTAAAAATCTATGATTCCCATTGATCACAGACAACCTTGCTAAATAAAACAATTATTTGTTATAATAATTGCTGAATGGTCAAGAATCCATAAAAAGCTTCGAAATGATGGTCCATATTCTCGAATATTCCATTTATCCAAGAGGATGTTGGTCTAAAAATCTATGATTCCCATTGATCATGGAATAACTTAGCAAGTAGAGAGGAATTTTTCGTTTTAATTATTGATGAATGAGCAGGAATCCATTTTACATTTTTGATATCTTGGTCAATAATCTTGAAATGACCATTTATCCTAGAGGATGGTGGTCCAAAAATTAATGATTCCCATTGATCATGGAGTATCTTATTGTAGTGATCAATGATTCTTAATAATCAGTAATTAATGGTCAAGAATCAAAAAAAAGCTTGGATTTGCATGTTCCATATTCTCGAATATTCCTATCAGCCAAGAGGATGTTAGGCTAAAAATCTATGACTTCCATTGATCATGGACTAATTTGCTAAATAGAACAATAATTTGTTAAAATGATTGCTGAATGGGCAAGAATCTATAAAAGTCTTCAAAATGGATCATCCATATTCTCGAATATTTTATTAATCTAAGAGGATGTTGGTCTAAAAATCTATGATTCCCATTGATCATGGAATAACTTAGCAAGTAGAGAGGAATTTATCGTTTTAATTATTGATGAATGAGCAGGAATCCATTTTACACTTTGGATATCTTGGTCAATAATCTTGAAATGACCATTTATCCAAGAGGATGGTGGTCCAAAAATTAATTATTCCCATTGATCATGGAGTATCTTATTGTAGTGATCAATGATTCTTAATAATCAGTAATTAATGGTCAAGAATCCATAAAAAACTTGGAATTGCATGTTCCATATTCTCGAATATTCCATTAATCTAAGAGGATGTTGGTCTAAAAATCTATGATTCACATTGATCGTGGAATAACTTAGCAAGTAGAGAGGAATTTTTCGTTTTAATTATTGATGAATGAGCAGGAATCCATTTTACACTTTGGATATCTTGGTCAATAATCTTGAAATGACCATTTATCCAAGAGGATGGTGGTCCAAAAATTAATGATTCCCATTGATCATGGTGTATCTTATTGTAGCGATCAATGATTCTGAATAATCAGTAATTAATGGTCAACAATCCATAAAAAGCTTGGAATTGCATATTCCATATTCTCGAATATTACATTAATCTAGGAGGATCTTGGTCTAAAAATCTATGATTCCCATTGATCACAGACTAACTTGTTAAATAAAACAATTATTTGTTATAATAATTGCTGAATGGGCAAGAATTTATAAACGTCTTCAAAATGCATGTTCCATATTCTCTAATATTCCATTTATCCAAGAGGATGGTGGTACAAAAATTAATGATTCCCATTGATCATGGAATAACATAGCAAGTAGAGAGGAATTTTTCGTTTTAATTATTGATGAATGAGCAGGAATCCATTTTGCACTTTGGATATCTTGGTCAATAATCTTGAAATGACCATTTATCCAAGAGGATGGTGGTCCAAAAATTAATGATTCCCATTGATCATGGTGTATCTTATTGTAGCGATCAATGATTCTTAATAATCAGTAATTAATGGTCAAGAATCCATAAAAAGCTTCGAAATGATGGTCCATATTCTCGAATATTCCATTTATCCAAGAGGATGTTGGTCTAAAAATCTATGATTCCCATTGATCATGGAATAACTTAGCAAGTAGAGAGGAATTTTTCGTTTTAATTATTGATGAATGAGCAGGAATCCATTTTACACTTTGGATATCTTGGTCAATAATCTTGAAATGACCATTTGTCCTAGAGGATGGTGGTCCAAAAATTAATGATTCCCATTGATCATGGAATATCTTATTTTATCGAGCAATGATTCATTCAAATCAGTAATGTATGGTCAAGAATCCATAAAAAGCTTCAAAATGATGGTCCATATTCTCGAATATTCGATTAATCTAAGAGGATGTTGGTCTAAAAATCTATGATTCCCATTGATCATGGAGTATCTTATTGTAGCGAGCAATGATTTTTAATAATCAGTAATTAATGGTCAAGAATCTATAAAAGTCTTCAAAATGCATGGTTCATATTCTCGAATATTCCATTAATCCAAGAGGATGTTGGTCTAAAAATCTATGATTCCCTTTGATCATGGAATAACTTAGCAAGTAGAGAGGAATTTATTGTTTTAATTATTGATGAATGAGCAGGAATCCATTTTTCACTTTTGATATCTTGGTCAATAATCTTGAAATGACCATTTATCCAAGAGGATGGTGGACCAAAAATTAATGATTCCCATTGATCATGGAGTATCTTATTGTAGTGATCAATGATTCTTAATAATCAGTAATTAATGGTCAAGAATCTATAAAAGTCTTCAAAATGCATGGTTCATATTCTCGAATATTCCAATAATCTAAGAGGATGGTGGTCCAAAAATTAATGATTCCCATTGATCATGGAATAACTTAGCAAGTAGAGAGGAATATTTCGTTTTAATTATTGATGAATTAGCAGGAATCCATTTTACACTTTGGATATCTTGGTCAATAATCTTGAAATGACCATTTATCCAAGAGGAAGGTGGTCCAAAAATTATTGATTCCCATTGATCATGGTGTATCTTATTGTAGCGATCAATGATTCTTAATAATCAGTAATTAATGGTCAAGAATCCATTAAAAGATTCAAAATGATGGTCCATATTCTCGAATATTCCAATAATCTAAGAGGATGTTGGTCTAAAAATCTATGATTCCCATTGATCATGGAGTATTTTATTGTAGCGAGAAATGATTCTTAATAAACAGTAATTAATGGTCAAGAATCCATAAAAAACTTGGAATTGCATGTTCCATATTCTCGAATATTCCTATCAGCCAAGAGGATGTTCGGCTAAAAATCTATGACTTCCATTGATCATGGACTAATTTGCTAAATAGAGCAATAATTTGTTAAAATGATTGCTGAATGGGCAAGAATCTATAAAAGTCTTCAAAATGCATGGTCCATATTCTCGAATATTCCATTTAACCAAGAGGATGTTGGTCTAAAAAACTATGATTCACATTGATCATGGAATAACTTAGCAAGTAGAGAGGAATTTATAGTTTTAATTATTGATGTATGAGCAGGAATCCATTTAACACTTTTGATATCTTGGTCAATAATCTTGAAATGACCATTTATCCAAGAGGATGGTGGACCAAAAATTAATGATTCCCATTGATCATGGAGTATCTTATTGTAGCGAGCAAATATTCATTCAAATCAGTAATTAATGGTCAAGAATCCATAAAAAGCTTCGAAATGATGGTCCATATTCTCGAATATTCCATTTATCCAAGAGGATGTTGGTCTAAAAATCTATGATTCCCATTGATCATGGAATAATTTAGAAAGTAGAGAGGAATTTTTAGTTTTAATTATTGATGAATGAGCAGAAATCCATTTTACACTTTGGATATCTTGGTCAATAATCTTGAAATGACCATTTATCCAAGAGGATGGTGGTCCAAAAATTAATGATTCCCATTAATCATGGAGTATAATATTTTTTCGAGCAATGATTCATTCAAATCAGTAATTTATGGTCAAGAATCCATAAAAAGCTTCAAAATGATGGTCCATATTCTCGAATATTCCAATAATCTAAGAGGATGTTGGTCTAAAAATCTATGATTCCCATTGATCATGGAGTATTTTATTGTAGCGAGAAATGATTCTTAATAAACAGTAATTAATGGTCAAGAATCCATAAAAAACTTGGAATTGCATGTTCCATATTCTCGAATATTCCTATCAGCCAAGAGAGTGTTAGGCTAAAAATCTATGACTTCCATTGATCATGGACTAATTTGCTAAATAGAGCAATAATTTGTTAAAATGATTGCTGAATGGGCAAGAATCTATAAAAGTCTTCAAAATGCATGGTTCATATTCTCGAATATTCCATTAATCTAAGAGGATGTTGGTCTAAAAATCTATGATTCACATTGATCATGGAATAACTTATTGTAGCGATCAATGATTCTTAATAATCAGAAATTAATGGTCAAGAATCCATAAAAAGCTTCGAAATGATGGTCCATATTCTCGAATATTCCATTTATCCAAGAGGATGTTGGTCTAAAAATCTATAATTCCCATTGATCATGGAATACCTTGGATTAGAAAGAAATAATTTAATATAATCTGTGATATATTCAAAAATGCTTTTGGAATCGTTGAAGTCATTATTCAAATATATGACACTCCCATTAATCTGAATGTGTAATGGTCTAAAACAAAAAAATATCCATAAATTTTGATGTATCTTCATGTAAAAGATAAAACTGCTCGATTTTCAATGTAGAATAGCCATGTTACCATAACAAATCACAAAATATCTTGATGCATATTCTTGAAGTTTCCATTTATCCAAGAGGATGGTGGTCTAAAAATTAATGATTTCCATTGATCATGGAGTATCTTATTGTAGCGAGTAATGATTCTTAATAATCAGTAATTTATGGTCAAGAATCCATAAAAAGTTTCGAAATGATGGACCATATTCTCGAATATTCCATTTAACCAAGAGGATGGTGGTCTAAAAATCTATAATTCCTATTGACCATGGAATACCATGGATTAGAAAGAAATAATTTAATATAATCTGTGATATATTCATAAAAATCTCTTAGAATCGTTGAAGTCATTATTCAAATAAATGACAATCCCATTAATCTGAATGTGTAATGGTCTAAAAAAAAATATATCCATAAATTTTGATGTATCTTCATGGAAAAGATAAAACTGCTAAATTTACAATGTGGAATAGCCAAGTTACCATAACAATTCACAAAATATCTTGATCCATATTCTCGAATATTCCATTTGTCCAAGAGGATGGTGGTCTAAAAATCTATGATTCCCATTGCTCATGGAGTATCTTATTGTAGCGATCAATGATTCTTAATAATCAGTAATTAATGGTCAAGAATCTATAAAAGTCTTCAAAATGCATGGTTCATATTCTCGAATATTCCATTAATCTAAGAGGATGTTGGTCTAAAAATCTATGATTCACATTCATCATGGAATAACTTAGCAAGTAGAGAGGAATTTTTCGTTTTAATTATTGATGAATGAACAGGAATCCATTTTACACTTTGGATATCTTGGTCAATAATCTTGAAACGACCATTTATCCAAGAGGATGGTGGACCAAAAATTAATGATTCCCATTAATCATGGAGTATAATATTTTTTCGAGCAATGATTCATTCAAATCAGTAATTTATGGTCAAGAATCCATAAAAAGCTTCAAAATGATGGTCCATATTCTCGAATATTCCAATAATCTAAGAGGATGTTGGTCTAAAAATCTATGATTCCCATTGATCATGGAGTATTTTATTGTAGCGAGAAATGATTCTTAATAAACAGTAATTAATGGTCAAGAATCCATAAAAAACTTGGAATTGCATGTTCCATATTCTCGAATATTCCTATCAGCCAAGAGAGTGTTAGGCTAAAAATCTATGACTTCCATTGATCATGGACTAATTTGCTAAATAGAGCAATAATTTGTTAAAATGATTGCTGAATGGGCAAGAATCTATAAAAGTCTTCAAAATGCATGGTTCATATTCTCGAATATTCCATTAATCTAAGAGGATGTTGGTCTAAAAATCTATGATTCACATTGATCATGGAATAACTTATTGTAGCGATCAATGATTCTTAATAATCAGAAATTAATGGTCAAGAATCCATAAAAAGCTTCGAAATGATGGTCCATATTCTCGAATATTCCATTTATCCAAGAGGATGTTGGTCTAAAAATCTATAATTCCCATTGATCATGGAATACCTTGGATTAGAAAGAAATAATTTAATATAATCTGTGATATATTCAAAAATGCTTTTGGAATCGTTGAAGTCATTATTCAAATATATGACACTCCCATTAATCTGAATGTGTAATGGTCTAAAACAAAAAAATATCCATAAATTTTGATGTATCTTCATGTAAAAGATAAAACTGCTCGATTTTCAATGTAGAATAGCCATGTTACCATAACAAATCACAAAATATCTTGATGCATATTCTTGAAGTTTCCATTTATCCAAGAGGATGGTGGTCTAAAAATTAATGATTTCCATTGATCATGGAGTATCTTATTGTAGCGAGTAATGATTCTTAATAATCAGTAATTTATGGTCAAGAATCCATAAAAAGTTTCGAAATGATGGACCATATTCTCGAATATTCCATTTAACCAAGAGGATGGTGGTCTAAAAATCTATAATTCCTATTGACCATGGAATACCATGGATTAGAAAGAAATAATTTAATATAATCTGTGATATATTCATAAAAATCTCTTAGAATCGTTGAAGTCATTATTCAAATAAATGACAATCCCATTAATCTGAATGTGTAATGGTCTAAAAAAAAATATATCCATAAATTTTGATGTATCTTCATGGAAAAGATAAAACTGCTAAATTTACAATGTGGAATAGCCAAGTTACCATAACAATTCACAAAATATCTTGATGCATATTCTCGAATATTCCATTTGTCCAAGAGGATGGTGGTCTAAAAATCTATGATTCCCATTGATCATGGAATAACTTAGCAAGTAGAGAGGTATTTATAGTTTTAATTATTGATGAATGAGCAGGAATCCATTTTACACTTTTGATATCTTGGTCAATAATCTTGAAATGACCATTTATCCAAGAGGATGGTGGACCAAAAATTAATGATTCCCATTGATCATGGAGTATCTTATTGTAGCGATCAATGATTCTTAATAATCAGTAATTAATGGTCAAGAATCCATAAATAGCTTCGAAATGATGGTCCATATTCTCGAATATTCCATTTATCCAAGAGGATGTTGGTCTAAAAATCTGTGATTCCCATTGATCATGGAATAACTTAGCAAGTAGAGAGGAATTTTTCGTTTGAATTATTGATGAATGAGCAGGAATCCATTTTACACTTTGGATATCTTGGTCAATAATCATGAAATGACCATTTATCCAAGAGGATGGTGGTCCAAAAATTAATGATTCCCATTGATCATGGTGTATCTTATTGTAGCGATCAATGATTCTTAATAATCAGTAATTTATGGTCAAGAATCCATAAAAAGCTTCGAAATGATGGACCATATTTTTGAATATTCCATTTAACCAAGAGGATGGTGGTCTAAAAATCTATAATTCCTATTGACCATGGAATACCATGGATTAGAAAGAAATAATTTAATATAATCTGTGATATATTCATAAAAATCTCTTAGAATCGTTGAAGTCATTATTCAAATAAATGACAATCCCATTAATCTGAATGTGTAATGGTCTAAAAAAAAATATATCCATAAATTTTGATGTATCTTCATGGAAAAGATAAAACTGCTAAATTTACAATGTGGAATAGCCAAGTTACCATAACAATTCACAAAATATCTTGATCCATATTCTCGAATATTCCATTTGTCCAAGAGGATGGTGGTCTAAAAATCTATGATTCCCATTGCTCATGGAGTATCTTATTGTAGCGATCAATGATTCTTAATAATCAGTAATTAATGGTCAAGAATCTATAAAAGTCTTCAAAATGCATGGTTCATATTCTCGAATATTCCATTAATCTAAGAGGATGTTGGTCTAAAAATCTATGATTCACATTCATCATGGAATAACTTAGCAAGTAGAGAGGAATTTTTCGTTTTAATTATTGATGAATGAACAGGAATCCATTTTACACTTTGGATATCTTGGTCAATAATCTTGAAACGACCATTTATCCAAGAGGATGGTGGACCAAAAATTAATGATTCCCATTAATCATGGAGTATAATATTTTTTCGAGCAATGATTCATTCAAATCAGTAATTTATGGTCAAGAATCCATAAAAAGCTTCAAAATGATGGTCCATATTCTCGAATATTCCAATAATCTAAGAGGATGTTGGTCTAAAAATCTATGATTCCCATTGATCATGGAGTATTTTATTGTAGCGAGAAATAATTCTTAATAAACAGTAATTAATGGTCAAGAATCCATAAAAAACTTGGAATTGCATGTTCCATATTCTCGAATATTCCTATCAGCCAAGAGAGTGTTAGGCTAAAAATCTATGACTTCCATTGATCATGGACTAATTTGCTAAATAGAGCAATAATTTGTTAAAATGATTGCTGAATGGGCAAGAATCTATAAAAGTCTTCAAAATGCATGGTTCATATTCTCGAATATTCCATTAATCTAAGAGGATGTTGGTCTAAAAATCTATGATTCACATTGATCATGGAATAACTTATTGTAGCGATCAATGATTCTTAATAATCAGAAATTAATGGTCAAGAATCCATAAAAAGCTTCGAAATGATGGTCCATATTCTCGAATATTCCATTTATCCAAGAGGATGTTGGTCTAAAAATCTATAATTCCCATTGATCATGGAATACCTTGGATTAGAAAGAAATAATTTAATATAATCTGTGATATATTCAAAAATGCTTTTGGAATCGTTGAAGTCATTATTCAAATATATGACACTCCCATTAATCTGAATGTGTAATGGTCTAAAACAAAAAAATATCCATAAATTTTGATGTATCTTCATGTAAAAGATAAAACTGCTCGATTTTCAATGTAGAATAGCCATGTTACCATAACAAATCACAAAATATCTTGATGCATATTCTTGAAGTTTCCATTTATCCAAGAGGATGGTGGTCTAAAAATTAATGATTTCCATTGATCATGGAGTATCTTATTGTAGCGAGTAATGATTCTTAATAATCAGTAATTTATGGTCAAGAATCCATAAAAAGTTTCGAAATGATGGACCATATTCTCGAATATTCCATTTAACCAAGAGGATGGTGGTCTAAAAATCTATAATTCCTATTGACCATGGAATACCATGGATTAGAAAGAAATAATTTAATATAATCTGTGATATATTCATAAAAATCTCTTAGAATCGTTGAAGTCATTATTCAAATAAATGACAATCCCATTAATCTGAATGTGTAATGGTCTAAAAAAAAATATATCCATAAATTTTGATGTATCTTCATGGAAAAGATAAAACTGCTAAATTTACAATGTGGAATAGCCAAGTTACCATAACAATTCACAAAATATCTTGATGCATATTCTCGAATATTCCATTTGTCCAAGAGGATGGTGGTCTAAAAATCTATGATTCCCATTGATCATGGAATAACTTAGCAAGTAGAGAGGTATTTATAGTTTTAATTATTGATGAATGAGCAGGAATCCATTTTACACTTTTGATATCTTGGTCAATAATCTTGAAATGACCATTTATCCAAGAGGATGGTGGACCAAAAATTAATGATTCCCATTGATCATGGAGTATCTTATTGTAGCGATCAATGATTCTTAATAATCAGTAATTAATGGTCAAGAATCCATAAATAGCTTCGAAATGATGGTCCATATTCTCGAATATTCCATTTATCCAAGAGGATGTTGGTCTAAAAATCTGTGATTCCCATTGATCATGGAATAACTTAGCAAGTAGAGAGGAATTTTTCGTTTGAATTATTGATGAATGAGCAGGAATCCATTTTACACTTTGGATATCTTGGTCAATATTCTCGAATATTCCATTTATCTAAGAAGATGTTGGTCTAAAAATTAATGATTCCCATTGATCATGGAGTATCTTATAGAAGCGAGCAATGATTCTTAATAATCAGTAATTAATGGTCAAGAATCCATAAAAAGCTTCGAAATGAAGGTCCATATTTTCGAATATTCCATTTATCCAAGAGGATGTTGGTCTAAAAATCTATGATTCCCTTTGATCATGGAATAACATAGCAAGTAGAGAGGAATTTATCGTTTTAATTATTGATGAATAAGCAGGAATCCATTTTACACTTTTGATATCTTGGTCAATAATCTTGAAATGACCATTTATCGAAGAGGATGGTGGTCCAAAAATTAATGATTCCCATTGATCATGGAGTATCTTATTGTAGCGAGCAATGATTCTTAATAATCATTAATTAATGGTCAAGAATCCATAAAAAGCTTGGAAATGCATGTTCCATTTTCTCAAATATTCCTATCAGCCAAGAGGATGTTGGGCTAAAAATCTTTGATTCCCATTGATCATGGACTAATTTGCTAAATAGAGCAATTATTTGTTAAAATGATTGCTGAATGGGCAAGAATCTATAAAAGTCTTCAAAATGCATGGTTCATATTCTCGAATATTCCATAAATCCAAGAGGATGTTGGTTTAAAAATCTATAATTCCCATTGATCATGGAATACCTTGGATTAGAAGGAAATAATTTAATAGAATCTGTGATATATTAATAATAATCTTTTGGAATCGTTGAAGTCATTATTCAAATATATGACAATCCCATTAATCTGAATGTGTAATGGTCTAAAAAAAAAAATATCCATAAATTTTGATGTATCTTCATGTAAAAGATAAAACTGCTAGACTTTCAATGTAGAATAGCCAAGTTACCATAATAATTCACAAAATATCTTGATGCATATTCTTGAATTTTCCATTTATCCAAGAGGATGGTGGTATAAAAATTAATGATTCCCATTGATCATGGATTATCTTATCGTAGCGAGCAATGATTCTTAATAATCAGTAATTCATGGTCAACAATCCATAAAAAGCTTGGAAATGCATGTTCTATATTCTCGAATATTCCTATCTGCCAAGAGGATGTTGGGCTAAAAGTCTATGATTCCCATTGATCATGGACTAATTTGCTAAATAGAGCAATTATTTGTTAAAATGATTGCTGAATGGGCAAGAATCTATAAAAGTCTTCAAAATGCATGGTTCATATTCTCGAATATTCCATTAATCTAAGAGGATGGTGGACTAAAATTCAATAATTCCCATTGATCATGGAGTATCTTATTGTATCGAGCAATGATTCATTCAAATCAGTAATTAATGGTCAAAAATCCATAAAAACCTTCAAAATGCATGGTTCATATTCTCGAATATTCCATTAATCTAAAAGGATGATGGTCTAAAAATCTATGATTCCCATTGATGAAGGAGTATCTTATTGTAGCGAGCAATGATTCTTAATAATCAGTAATTAATGGTCAAGAATCCATAAAAAGCTTGGAAATGCATGTTCCATATTCTCGAATATTCCTATCAGCCAAAAGGATGTTGGGATAACGATCTATGATTCCCATTGATCATAGACTAATTTGCTAAATAGAGCAATTATTTGTTAAAATGATTGCTGAATGGGCAAGAATCTATAAAAGTCTTCAAAATGCATGGTTCATATTTTCGAATATTACATTAATCTAAGACGATGTTGGAATAAAAATCTAGGATTCCCATTGATCATAGGCTAATATGCTAAATAGAGCAATTATTTGTTATAATAATTGCTGAATGGGCAAGAATATATAAAAAGTTTCGAAATGCAAGGTCCATATTTTCGAATATTCCATTTATCCAAGAGAATGGTGGACTAAAAATCTATGATTCCCATTGATCATAGAGTATTTTATTGTATCGAGCAATGATTCTTAATAATCAGTAATTAATAGTCAAGAATCCATAAAAACCTTCAAATTGCATGGTTCATATTTTCGAATATTCCATTTATCCAAGAGGATGTTGGTTTAAAAATCTATAATTCCCATTGATCATGGAATACCTTGGATTAGAAGGAAATAATTTAATAGAATCTGTGATATATTCATAATAATCTTTTGGAATCGTTGAAGTCATTATTCAAATATATGACAATCCGATTAATCTGAATGTGTAATGGTCTAAAAAAAAAAAATATCCATAAATTTTGATGTATCTTCATGTAAAAGATAAAACTGCTAGATTTTCAATGTAGAATAGCCAAGTTACCATAACAATTCACAAAATATCTTGATGCATATTCTTGAATTTTCCATTTATCCAAGAGGATGGTGGTATAAAAATTAATGATTCCCATTGATCATGGATTATCTTATCGTAGCGAGCAATGATTCTTAATAATCAGTAATTCATGGTCAACAATCCATAAAAAGCTTGGAAATGCATGTTCTATATTCTCGAATATTCCTATCTGCCAAGAGGATGTTGGGCTAAAAGTCTATGATTCCCATTGATCATGGACTAATTTGCTAAATAGAGCAATTATTTGTTAAAATGATTGCTGAATGGGCAAGAATCTATAAAAGTCTTCAAAATGCATGGTTCATATTCTCGAATATTACATTAATCTAAGACGATGTTGGAATAAAAATCTATGATTCCCATTGATCATAGACTAATTTGCTAAATAGAGCAATTATTTGTTAAAACGATTGCTGAATGGGCAAGAATCTATAAAAGTCTTCAAAATGCATGATTCATATTCTCGAATATTCCATCAATCTAAAAGGATGTTGGTCTAAAAATCTATGATTCACATTGATCATGGACTAATTTGCTAAATAGAGCAATTATTTGTTATAATGATTGCAGAATGGGCAAGAATCTATAAATGGCTTCGTAATGCATGGTCCATATTCTCGAATATTCCATTTATCTGAGAGGATGAAGGGCTAAAAATATATGATTCCAATTGATCATGGATAAATTGCTGTTGAGAGGAATTTTTCGTTTTAATCATTGCTGAATGAGCAGGAATCCATAAAAAGCTTCGAAATGATGGTCCATATTTTCGAATATTCCATTTATCCAAGAGGATGTTGGTCTAAAAATCTATGATTCCCTTTGATCATGGAATAACTTAGCAAGTAGAGAGGAATTTATCGTTTTAATTATTGATGAATAAGCAGGAATCCATTTTACACTTTTGATATCTTGGTCAATAATCTTGAAATGACCATTTATCCAAGAGGATGGTGGTCCAAAAATTAATGACTCCCATTGATCATGGAGTATCTTATTGTAGCGAGCAATGATTCATTCAAATCAGTAATTAATGGTCAGCAACCCATAAAAAGCGAGGAAATGCATGTTCCATATTCTCGAATATTCCTATCAGCCAAAAGGATGTTGGGATAACGATCTATGATTCCCATTGATCATAGACTAATTTGCTAAATAGAGCAATTATTTGTTAAAATGATTGCTGAATGGGCAAGAATCTATAAAAGTCTTCAAAATGCAAGGTTCATATTCTCGAATATTACATTAATCTAAGACGATGGTTGACTAAAATTCAATAATTCCCATTGATCATGGAGTATCTTATTGTATCGAGCAATGATTCATTCAAATCAGTTATTAATGGTCAAAAATCCATAAAAACCTTCAAAATGCATGGTTCATATTCTCGAATATTCCATTAATCTAAAAGGATGTTGGTCTAAAAATATATGATTCCCATTGATCATGGAGTATCTTATTGTATCGAGCAATGATTCATTCAAATCAGTAATTAATGGTCAACAATCCATAAAAAGCTAGGAAATGCATGTTCCATATTCTCGAATATTCCTATCAGCCAAAAGGATGTTGGGATAACGATCTATGATTCCCATTGATCATAGACTAATTTGCTAAATAGAGCAATTATTTGTTAAAATGATTGCTGAATGGGCAAGAATCTATAAAAGTCTTCAAAATGCATGGTTCATATTCTCGAATATTCCATTTATCCAAGAGGATGTTGGTTTAAAAATCTATAATTCCCATTGATCATGGAATACCTTGGATTAGAAGGAAATAATTTAATAGAATCTGTGATATATTCATAATAATCTTTTGGAATCGTTGAAGTCATTATTCAAATATATGACAATCCCATTAATCTGAATGTGTAATGGTCTAAAAAAAAAAAATATCCATAAATTTTGATGTATCTTCATATAAAAGATAAAACTGCTAGATTTTCAATGTAGAATAGCCAAGTTACCATAACAATTCACAAAATATCTTGATGCATATTCTTGAATTTTCCATTTATCCAAGAGGATGGTGGTATAAAAATTAATGATTCCCATTGATCATGGATTATCTTATTGTAGCGAGCAATGATTCTTAATAATCAGTAATTCATGGTCAACAGTCCATAAAAAGCTTGGAAATGCATGTTCTATATTCTCGAATATTCCTATCTGCCAAGAGGATGTTGGGCTAAAAGTCTATGATTCCCATTGATCGTGGACTAATTTGCTAAATAGAGCAATTATTTGTTAAAATGATTGCTGAATGGGCAAGAATCTATAAAAGTCTTCAAAATGCATGGTTCATATTCTCGAATATTACATTAATCTAAGACGATGTTGGAATAAAAATCTATGATTCCCATTGATCATAGACTAATTTGCTAAATAGAGCAATTATTTGTTAAAACGATTGCTGAATGGGCAAGAATCTATAAAAGTCTTCAAAATGCATGGTTCATATTCTCGAATATTCCATCAATCTAAAAGGATGTTGGTCTAAAAATCTATGATTCACATTGATCATGGACTAATTTGCTAAATAGAGCAATTATTTGTTATAATGATTGCAGAATGGGCAAGAATCTATAAATGGCTTCGTAATGCATGGTCCATATTCTCGAATATTCCATTTATCTGAGAGGATGAAGGGCTAAAAATATATGATTCCAATTGATCATGGATAAATTGCTGTTGAGAGGAATTTTTCGTTTTAATCATTGCTGAATGAGCAGGAATCCATAAAAAGCTTCGAAATGCATTGTCCATTTTCTCGAATATTCCATTAATCTAAAAGGATGTTGGTCTAAAAATCTATGATTCCCATTGATCATGGACTAACTTGCTAAATAGAGCAATTATTTGTTAAAATTATTGATGAATGGGCAAGAATCTATAAAAGCCTTCAAAATGCATGGTCCATATTCTCGAATATTCCATTTATCCAAGAGGATGGTGGTCTAAAATTCAATGATTCCCACTGATCATGGAGTATCTTATTGTAGCAAGCAATGATTCTTTATAATCAGTAATTAATGGTCAAGAATCCATAAAAAGATTCGAAATGCATGGTCCATATTCTCGAATATTCCATTTATCCAAAAGGGTTGTGGTCTAAATAACTATGATTTCTATTGATCATGGAATACCTTGTGAGAGCAATGATTTATTATAACCTGTGATATATTCATCACAATCTTTATTAATCTTTTAAACCATTATTCGTATTCTTGAGAATCCCATTAATCTGAATGTGTAATGATCTAAAGAATAAATATATCAATTAATTATGAAGTATTTGCATTTAAAAGATAAAAATGCTTGATTTTCAATATAGAATAGCCAACTAACTATAACAATTCTAAGAATATCATGGTCAATATTCTTGAAATTACCATTTATCCAAGAGTATGATTGTCTAAAAACCTATGATTTCCATTGATCATGGAGTATTTATTGTAGTGAGCAACGATTCTTTATAATCAGTGAGAAATATATATATATAATTTGGAATATTTGACATTATTATTCAAATACATGGGTACGTTATTTATCCGTATGTGTCATGGTCTAAAAAAATAAACATACCCATCAATTATGAGTTAATTTTGTTTAGAAGCTAAAAATCTTGGATTGTCAATAAAAAATATCTTAGAATCCATAAAAATCTTTGAAAATCATGGTCCTTGCTCTTGAAGTTTCCATTTATCTAAGTTTATGGTATTCTGAAAACCTTTGATTCCCATTGATCATGGAATACCTTGTTGAAAAGAGCAATGATTCTTTATAATATGTGGTGATTGGGAAAGAATCTATTAAAATCTTTGAATTTCATGCTTCATTTAATTGGATTTTCCATTTATCCAAGAGGTTTTTGGTCTAAAAACATATAATTTCCACGATCGTTTAGTATCTTGGGTAGAGAGCAATGATTCTTGTTAATCAGTGTAGAATTGCCAAGAATTCTTTGGAATCTTTGACAAGCATGATTCAATTACATTATATTCCTATTGATGCTTAAGAATCATTGTCACAAATCCTATTGTAACCATTAATCATAAAATACCTCATTTTAGAGGTTAGTAGTCATTTTTGATAAATGCGGAATTGTCAAGAATCCATAAAAATATTAAATCATCCTGGTTCAATTACATGAAATTCCTATTAATTCTAGCAGATTATTGTATTAAAAGAAAAAACTCCAACATACTTGGAGTAATTTGATGTAGGCTATAATACTCTTTATAAATCCTAACAAATCCTTGATAATTTTGTTGGAAGAGACAAAAATTAATAACGACCTTTTTAAAACTTTGACCCAAATACATGAAAATCCTATTAATCCGAAAGTATCATGGTCTAATAACCTATAATTCCCTAATTATGAATTATCTTATTGTAGAAGCTAATTATCATTGATACAGTGCTTGAACCCGTTTTCTATACTGATTTCTGGAATTGTTATATACCGTTATTAAAAGCAAAACCGTAAAAAATTTGATACTGATATTAAGTCACAACCAATAACCGTAAAAATTTAAAATCCGGTGTACGAAAATCATATCTAAAACCGAAATTGTCTAATACCGGTATTGAAAAATTTATACTGAAACTGGAATTATTTCTATGTTTCATGCCCTGTTTAAAATGTCTTTATATATTATGTTTTTCTGAACTTCACTATATTCAATTCCATATTTGATTTATTTTAATATATTAACTTTTTATACTATTTTATTACTATTTATTTTAAATTATTTTATAGTATTTACAACAAGGTGTTCCTTAATTTAGATTTATTTTGATATAATACAGAGTATAAACATACATGACTGTAATAATTAATAATTAAATACTAATAAATAATAATATAATAAATGTAATATTTTCGAAAAATTAACAATACCACAAATAATAAAAGATTTTAAGAACTATATTAAAAAATAAAACATATTATTCAATATATTTAGTGATATAGGCTAACAGATTGTCTCTACTTAGAACCGATTTTCGTATACAGATTAATTATATCAATAAATTTAAATTTAACAGTGTTCCACTCGACACCTGATTTACCAAAGTGATATCTACTTGCGTACTTATTTTATTTTTTTTATACAATTTTTCAGAAATGCGTTGAATATATTCGTCGTGGTCGTACACCTGTTGTTTCTTATGATCAGATATTATCTGTGTTAGAAGGTAATGAATTCTATGTGTTTGAAAACGAGACTGGTAAATTGAAAAGATCTAATGATGAAATATGGAGACATTATTAAAACGCAAAATAGGGGTAATTTATTAAATAATTTAATGGAAAAAACTGGACTATCCCAAGATGAATATTTTAATATAAATAAAAATGTTAGTGATTCGGAGTCACTAAGTGATGAATATGATATGGATGATTTTGAAGAAGATTCCAACAATTTTAATTTTAAAATATATTTAACTTTTGATGACTTTGGACAATTACAACCAGAAATATAGACTTATGAACGTGGTATTTATACAAAATCGTATGCAATTTTAAAGTCTCGTCATTAGACAAGTGTTTTTTATTCTAAATTTTAGGAAAATAATTTCCTTGCAATTATGTCTTTAAAAAATCTACTTTAAATAATAACAACAGTCTACATTATTTTACATTTATGGGGATATGCAAAGATTACTAAGCATAAATTAATGGATGGTCTGACAATAAACCTACTGAGGACAATTTAGTTTGGGAAATTAATATTGTAGCTGATAAATCCAAAATATCTAAAAACAACCATATAACCAAAAAATATTGCAAAGGAGTTGAAAGATTATAAATTAGTCAACATTTTTTGCTTGACCTGCCTTCGAATTAGCGATGAAAAATGGTAAATAAAATCTGTGACTTTGGCGATAAAATACAACCAAACGTATGCAATGTCACAGTATTAAGGCAAGCAAAAAGTGAGTATAAGGGAAAACAACTGGGAACTAAGAAAACGGATCCTATTCAATCGCTAGACGTCCTTAAACAATCATCACAAAAAGGTCTCATACACACAATTAGTCTTAATAAATTATTTGTGCATTATTGTTCACTATATCAGTTAGCTGTTTATAAATCAGCATATTAAAAAAACCACTGCAAATTGGCAATTAATGCAACAGATAGCTTAGTCAAGAAAAAAAACGATCAACAGCAAAATGCTCAATATATATTCTATATGAAATAGTTTTATATGGTCATGGAGTACAAGTATTGATTGCCCAAGTGTTAAGTGAAAAACAAAACATTGCTATTATTCAATTTTGATTACAAAAATAGCAAATGACCGGAGTTCCAGTTCCAAAATAGGTACATTTAATTTTGTTTATTATGTAATGTATCAACTTCATTAATATAAATAATATAATATGATAATATAAATCTGAAATTAAAATTTAATTAATTAATTAATCTGAACAATTAATATTTAGACAAAAATTTATTTTTATTTATTATAAAGATTTTATTTTTTTAATAATTCTTTTTGAAATATCTTAAAAATGTATTATACATTTTTAAATATAACTAAGAAAATATAACTTTTACTATGAATTGGAATATATTTTTCAATAGACTACAATTTTGAGTATTTTTTGAGTTTTGATTAAATCAAATTATAAAATAATCATGGAATAAATATTAGTTATTATTTTATCTGTACCATTTCAAAAAAATGTGTCATTTTTGTAGTCCAAGCATAAACCATTGGAAACAACTTAAATAGAAAATACAGTCAATAGGTATTGTGTTATAAATTATTTAAAATATATTAATGTTACAAGTCCTCTACCCAACTAATTATACTTACTATATATTTTAAAACTATTTGAAATATTAATAGATATAATTTAGTCAACTGTGATGGACATCTTGGAACCATTTTAAAATTGCCATCAATTCCTGCAACGGTTACTGTTAACAAATAATCTCTATATTTTTGAATAGCATCTAAATTTGCAAAAATTATACCGACCCATTATCCTTCTACCATATACGGTAATTGTTGTTGAAAAAAAAAAAAATAAAAATGAATTTAAATATTTTATTTTTCTAGATAATACATGTGAAATTTTATTTTGAGGATGGATTCTGCATTGTTGATCCATATGCTGAGTTTTGTTACTGGCTCAAGGTATCTACCAGTTCATTAACTGTAGATGGGTTTTTACGGTGACGGCGTCGACACATTTTTTTTTTACACACAATTGGGACTATAGTATATGTGTAGTTTGTTGCACCTTTTGGATTATTAAGGCAGTAAATAAACATTCTTACTCAATTATTAGTAAAACCAATCGGATTGATATTAGCAGTTATTTAGTAATTATATTGATAATCGATTATTATTGATCTTCTCTTACTCGACTATTTTTCTGTTATACATTTCTCTAATAGAGTTGGTCATAGTTCCAGGTTTTGTTCCAGCTACACCAATAGCTCTTCAAATTAACGATAGGAACATTGACTAACCTAGGTGCATGATTGTGTTGTCCTAATACCGTTATTGTATTATCATTTATATTTATATGGACATAAGCAGTGGCAGGACAAAATGCTGTGCGATTCTTTTGATTTTCGCACATTATATATCTATATAGTAATAAACTAAGAATTTTTTATATAATTCTACTAGCCAAACAAACCAAATTCTAAAATAAATTTTTTTAATTCTTAATGTAAAATAATTTTTACTCACATTATATTATTTCAAAGTTTACTTATATAATACCTGTAGTTAAAATTATCCACAAATATTTGGAACTTAGGTCTAACACCAGGAAGTTTATGTTGTTATTGTTTCTTGGACTGTATAAATATATTGGAAATTAATATGTAATTGATGGGGATTTTCCAATGTAAATAATATACACCTTATATATAAATATATGCATGTAATTTAACCAAACATAATAATTTGTATGTTTTATATGTTATTTGTAAAATTTTGTAAAATATATAACAAAAATGTATGTTTGAAAAAGTACTTACAGTTAATTTTGTCATCTGAATCCACTATATTTTCTTCTGCAAAATTAGGAAGAACATAATTGTGGTCATCTAAATGATTTATATTTGATGTCGGATGACAATATTACATGGAAAAAAGCTACAACACAGGAGATAGAGGTGTGAGACTAAAAGTATTTTATAAAATAATAATAATAAAATTATGTTTCCATAACTTTTCAAAATTATCAGAATTCTCAAATTCTAAGTTAATTGAATTTTTGGAGCAATATAGTCTTTTAAATAATGTTCATCCATATTTTTTTATAGAACAGTAAATTAGCAATACGAACCGGCGCGTACGAATTGCGTCTTGTATAAAAAGGTATAAGACTAATTACGTCCATGGTTTTTCTCGAGCACGACTAAATTGCGTCCCCAGTAGTACCTGTGATATCTAAAATGTATAAAAGCAAAATTATTGATTATTATAAATTATTTTAGGAACATATTTTCGATTTAATAAAAACGATTACGTTGAAACTTTGACAATTTTGTTGTGAGTTACGTTTTGTAGATGACCAACACGATTATTGTCGCAGTTCAATGTTCCTACATGTGTTACATATTTAATATTTTTATACATGTACAATAAAAAATTGCAATAATTAATATAAAAAGCTAAAACAACATTTTTAACTTATCTGTAGTAGTAATTATGTAATTATTATTACTGACAGTCCTAAGTCTGTATAAAAATGGGAAGGGAAATGTAGTTAAGTTTTTAAAATATACGAGACACATTTGGTATGCACATAAAAAAACTATTACCAGTTTTCCATTTCAATTTGCACCTCCTAATGCTTTTAATGTTATAATCTGTGTTAAAATTGTAAAAAATGGTTAATTTATTTATAATTAAAATAATATAATTGTTTAGGGTTAAGGTGGGTATTATATGTTGGAAAAAAACTGCAATTAAAGATAAAGATAAGTGAGCATAATAAAAAAATTAGCTAATAGTTTCTTAAGAAAATTTCAAAAAGATTGTGTTTACCATTTTTGAATAAATTCTTGATCACTCTCAACATCATACTTTCTATTTCTAAGAAATTAATTTCGTCAGACAATGGGAATCTAATACTCAATTCATTTAGTTCATCATCCAAGAGAGCATTATTATTAGAATTGGTTGGTCTTTTTATGAAATGATCCAACATTGTTTTATTTTCTTAATTTTGCGCTTGCAATGATTCTATTTTTAATGTGATTTCTGATAGTTTTTATTTTTTTGAAATTTATTAAATTTGCCAAACTACAGCATAAAAAACAACACAATTATAAATAATTATATAAAATCCAAAAGAACATTTCATTTTTACTGTAATGATCGCAAGGTTGATTAGGTATGTAATGTTTTGTTGACTGGTGTTCTTTCGGTAAATGGTAGCAGTGGTGTATATAGATTTCTGAAGATTTTTTAATGATGTCTAATTTAAACAAAAATGGTATAAATGATATTATCAATTTTAAGTTATTTACTATTTATTACTATTAAATGTCTGTGGAATTCTTCGAGTAGGTGTAGAAGCAAGCATGTTATTGGTTATATAATGAAGGAAATGTTGAAAATTGATTTTTGGTGATACCCTAGTTAATCATAAAATTCAATTGTATTCTAAACCCAATAATATGTTAAGTTAAATACTATTTATTACTCTTTGAAACATCAAAAGCTTTGGTCTAATTATGTTTAAATGGTTTCCGTATTGATAAAAGTTCTTCATCGTCATAGTTGTCAAGAAATGGAATATAGTTATTTTATTATAATTAAAAGTTCTCATTGATCGTCTAAGTACGGTTGCATTTTTTTCCTGTCTTGTTTTAAAACTCCACATACTTCTTATCTAAATAATAATAAATTAAAATAACAATAAAAACAATACAAAAACATATTTATGTGGATATTATAACTGGTTAGTATGCAGTATGTGGTGTGTATATATGTAAAGAACATACTACTCCTACTTGTCCGACATGCAACACCGTGAAAGAAAACTCGAAAAATTCTAACGATAAGTTATAATTTTAAATTTGTTTTTATTTTAATAGATTTTGTTACAAAAAAGTGATTTGTTTAATTGTTATATAATATCTTTTTTACTACCAAAAATTATGTTTTTTTATTTATATATAAAAAATTTGAGAGAAATTTACTATTAATAAATAAATATTATTATTAATTTTGCTAATAAACAATATAATTATTGTAGGATTAAACTAGACAAATATTTTTATCATTGTTTCACTATTCCGAGTTCAATAAATAATTCACAGAATCGAAAAAACGATAATGTTAGCGTAGTGCTATCACAATACCAATCATGTAACAGTATATAGCGATACCAATGACAGGTTAAAATGTATTATGGCTTTGAGTCCAATTGTAATAATTACAAAAAAATGCACTGTTTAACACTGTTAATTTTTACCAGAACAAGGCAAGTTATTATCTATTGGTAAGTAGTATATCTGTGGAGATTAGAGATATATCGAATCTCCGTGGATATATCACAAAATTTAGTCGTTTCTCTAAAAATTAGTGATATACGGTTTTTACGGTAATTTTAAATACTATTTCCCGATTTTAGAGTTTTAGATGTTGGCAACACTGACTGGAGCACTGTTCGTTCCGCGTTACTCCCGCCGCCGCGCGTCCGTGTACGACATTGTAGCAGATCGACGTTTCGTTACTCCTCGTGTTCTACTGAGGTAAAGTAGTCATTGCCTCGTTTAGCCGGTCGTCCGTAAATACCCATTTTTAATCATCCCCGTCAGTTTTCGTAATCCTTTAATTACCACGTGTCCGACGATCGGATTTGTACGCAAGCGATTTCGGTGTCCGTAATCAAACCGGTGTTTGTAGAAATGTATCGCATGTATGGCCGTCCACCTTCTTCAAGTGGTTCAGACGACGATTGGGACTCTTCGAGCGACAATAGCAGATCAGGCGGTTTACCGACGCTAATGACTATGGACACCATAGGCACGGCATGGAAGCACGAGTCGTCGACTTCTTCGTCCTCGTCTTCGTCCCCGTCAATATCCATTTCTGACGACAGAAATGCCGATATGACTTTGGACTTTATCGGAAGTGACAACGAGAGCGAAGAAATCCGTGACGGCTATCGCCGCTCAAAGCGCATGAAGTTGACCACCCAAGGTCGTGCCGCCATCCATTTATACAGGAACACCCGAGATCCTGCCGCGGTGTCTTTTCACAAAGTTCCTCACACCATCAGAGCCGATATTGACACCGACTCCGATTCCAATAGCGACAACGACACCGACACTAACGGCTTGTACGAAACCGATAATGTCTACTACCAGACGGACGCCTACATCCACTCCGAAATAACCACCGACGCCAATGTTCACTTCGAAATGGATAACGTCGGTGACGTTCCGGAAACCGACGAAATCAACGCCAAGGCCGTCCTCGGACAACAGTTATCATTGCCCAACAAGTATGTTATTCAACATTTCTAACGATTAGCGTTCAAAGTAAACACGCTGTCTGCCCGTTTGCCGCGCGATTCTTGCTATCTCGCCGTTATCGTTTATTGTTGTTGTTTACCCGTCTGTGTGTTTTTATCACGGTCGGTGGAAAAAACGCGATTTTCGTATATTATATTTTTGATTATTATTTTTTAACTTGTGTCAGTTCAGGCTATGTCCGATGTGTTCAAACATTTTATCCGTGGCTAATTAGTAGGAATAGTCTACTCGTTTAAATAGAAATAAACAATGCTTTGGACATTGTAGAAAAAATACTTAACAAATTAATTAAAAAAATAAATATAAATATAAACATATTTTGTAATATGTAAAAAAATTATTTTAATTTAGATTATTATTTTTCAAATTAAATAGTAAGAGCTAAGGTGTGAAGGTTGATATTTTAATTAGCCAGGAAATTATTCAACTTTTTAACTGGTTAATATCCACCTTTGTAAATATGGCCAGAGAAATGAAAATAAATGTTCAAAGTCACTCTAATGGTACCATTAAATTAATTAAATAGTCTGAAATATTACATTTAAGTCTTATACCTTCAATAAACTTTCATATTATGATACATTTATTTCTGTTTAGTTATTAATATACAAGTAGAATCTCGTTGTAATAATATTTTCTATTCTACAAGTTCTATGGTTTTAAATCACAACTATGAATTTTCACTTAAATTATTTGTAATAGGTATATTAATTATTAAATACATTTTTTGTTTTATAGTTCTGCGTCAAACGAACCATCATCAGCCACAGACGACTGCGAAACTATTTTTCAAAGAGAAATAGTTGATAAAGATCCAAAAGATCCTTTGTATGGTGATGGATTCGAAATAGACAGAATGTTTGGTCCAATGTTAACAGGAGGCGAAATTTATTTCCATCTACAATGGCGAAAAGGCCTACACTCTGGTGTAGGTTTACTTGAAGCTACTGCTATTTATAAAAAATGGCCTAAAGTGGCACTCAAGTTTTACAAGAACCATTATGGAGAAGACTGATTGATACTAGATCCCTACTTCCTTAGTTTATAAGTTAATTTAATTTTAGCTGTAATTAGTATTATTAATCAATCATAATTTTGTTATGCTAAATATTTATACTATATATAACCTTTTAACCTGAGCTCAAGCCCGTTTACATGTAAATAAATAAATAAATAATGTACCTGATTATAGGTCTATATTAACTGATGAGCACTAATTACATAAATACATACTTAATGTACCAATACTTTTATATTTCATTATTTATCATTAAACATTTTTTTGTTTACTCTGCTTAGAGTAAGAATGTATTTTTGTGACATACATATTTATTCATATGTATGCCCCTCTGCATTACATCTTCGGTTAGTGAATGTATTTACTGATTGTTGTCAAACGTAATGTGCAACCACAAATAATATGTTTTTTTACCAAAGTATTTTGTTTCCAATAACAAATGATATCTTTTTTTACTAAATTTAATTGGGATATTCTGTTTTATCAATATTTGTGTTTCTCTCAATTTATGATCCTGAACAATATTGAGTTTGATTATTTACAATGCAGTAGTTATAGTAGCTCTTCAAGTCTATTGAAACCTACAATTAATATACTAAATTACATACATGATCAAAAACTTTATACTAATTTCATAAATTGGTTTTAGTTGTTAATGGGTAAGTTTTTGTTTAAGATTCTAACCAAATGTTTTAAACTAATAATAAATATTGATAAATTAAAACTGATACTAAATATTAATAATAAATTATCGATTATAGTTTAATGACAAATCTATACTGACTCATTCATTTTAACTAATTATATTTATGACTGAAGATGGGTTGTTGATGATCTAAGTAATATCGAAAATATCAAAATGTTTGTAAACAAAATTTAGTAAACATTTAAATTGTTAGTTAAATTTACTGTAAATATATATATATATATACATATAAAATTATTAAAAAAAAAAATGTCAACTTTCATTGTTTGAAAAAAATTCTCCACATTGTACAAAAACTACTAAAAGTGACCTATAATATTAAAAATGACCTAAACGTATATAAAATGAATTTAAAAATCCAAAAAAATGTATTTATAGCTAAAAATGCAATAATAAATTAATACAATATGTTGAATCAAGGGGACATGAAACCAATTTATAGATTAGATAGAACTGTATAGGATCAAAGGAAAAAAAAATGCTGAAGTCATCAACAAAAGTGTTATCTAAGGAGATATGACTTAATGAGGAAATTTAAAAAAAAAACTATTACCAGTTTTCCTAATACACACGGAATAAACGTGTAAACATACACTTGTAAAGACTTTGGTAAAGGAGCATAGCGCATAACCTATAAGCAAAATTTGTTTTTGATGTCTTGATAATACCATATTATTAACACTAGAAATTCCCATAAATTGAGCATTTATGAAGATTGGTGATTTCTGTACTTATTAGCAGACATTAAAATTTTGGATTACACCTTGAGCAAAAAAATTAAACAATTAATTAGAAATGATGGAAAGGTGTATTATGGACAAAAGAAGAAATGATAATTGGAATATTTTGAGATATCCATGGATATTATAGATAATTATCATAAGTAATAATCATAGATATATTCAGTATAATTATAATTCTTTGGTAGTAGTAAAAGTTTCAATGTATACATAGGTATCTATATAATATGTCAACATATTGAGCACCTCTATTATTCAGTATACTGTATTATTGTTTAATAAATGATAATAACTACGTCAATAATTAACATAAGGACACCGTTTTATACTTTTATTTTTATGTATTTTAACTATTTTAATATGAATTATTAATTATTTATTGTTTTGTGTTAAAATTACAAGTAATAAGACAAGCTTACTTTCAATTTGTTAGGTACTATTAATGTTATTGGTGTTTAAATTTTTTTACTTTCAAGTGAGCTAATAACTGTAATCATGGTATACGATTATTACCATATCTTTGATTTTTTGTTAAAAAAAAATAATGGTTTTATTTCTTTGTAAATTGTTATTACATTGTAATTTTTAGTCACAACTCAGAGATTTATTTCATTAATTCTTTATCAAACTTTTTATCTACAAGTAGTGTAAATGAGTGGTTATGAATTTTCACCATCATTGTGATCTACTGTTAACAACAACATTAATGCAATGTTTCATAACAATATCTGCCAATAGTTTTGAATATCTTTAGTACATAATGGTAATACTACTTTTTAAATTTGGTTAAATATTGGCAATTTTGGTCATTTGTAAGATTTTTACTTGATTACATTCACTTTTGTACTATACTTGAAAATATTGTATACAAAAATAGTAACTCATAGAGATATTTGTTTTCATAAACAGTGCCTTCTATAGGAGCGAATTAAAACTTGTAATGCAAATAATATTGGGGAAATTACAATCTTTCGATGTTACCACAAGTCAAAATGTTTCGTTAATGAATGTATCGAATATAAATTAACCTACCAGCATTGATACTTCTTTAAATAATATGAATGTATGTATAGAAAAATATGTTGTGCCCTATACTATAAATGCACATGGTGTATAACAAAATATGCTATTTCCTATAAAATAAATACTTAATATATTTTTTTTTTACAGTCTTGTTCTTCTTTTTGTTGAAATGATAGCGAATCAATTGACCGTGTACTGCAAAATTGTATTGCAGTGATGTGTATAACAAAATATTCTATTTCCTATAAAATAAATACTTAATATATTTTGTTTTTCTTACAGTCTACAAAATATCTCGTTGTATTTCTTGAAGTTCAGAAATATGCTAAGCTCATAAAGAGAATAGAAGCAAACACCCAAGTTTTTAAAACAATTAAATTTGATTCAGAAACAATGATTCTAGTAAATGTGTGTTTACCAAAATATTTTATATCAGTATTTTTTTAAATAAGTACATAAAATATTTTTTTCTAACAGACTTCCAATGTTAGAACAAATATTTCTTTAATGAATGTATCGAATATAAATCAACCCACCAGCGTTGATACTTCTTCAATTAATATGAATGTATGTATAGAAAAATATGCTGTGTCCTGTACTATAAACACTCAACATTTTCTATATCCTATAAACTCAATACTCAATATATTTTATTTTTCTTACAGCCTTCCGATGTTACCGCTAGTCAAAATGTATACTTCCCAATCGTCAATAAAACGTTTCTTTCTGTTCTTGAGATTTGTCCTCCGTTGGAGCATGTATATATATGAAGCTAATATCAAACTATTGTACTTCTATTATTAACATTCTTATTCTAGGTTTTTGAATATTTTAACTAGATGGACTATATTTGTGTGTACCGCAAAACCCGTTCCTAGTTGACGTTGATCAGCACAGCTACCATAGAAGATGGTTGTATCGTTTATCATTATTGTCCCTGTATTGGTCCATCTAATTTCTTGTAGTGTTGTTAATTTGACTCTATATTTTTCAACTTCATTCACTATCTTGTGAACTGTTCCAGGTTTATATAATATGCGTTCCAGGTCCCGAAAAATAAGTCCTTTTTCCGTTTTCCAGTCAATTTTCTAAAAACTGTCTTGAGGCATATTTGTTTGTACCTGAACATGTAGTATTTTACTAGGTAGGTTTGTTAACCCTACACTAAACCCCCTACCAGGAGGATCAGGCCACACCAACTAGTTAAAGGCAGTATGAGGCTATTGCAGTACAATATATTGTGTACCGGACGATGGGCGGGCCACTTTCCCTACGCCTTCTATCAGATAATATAGAAGAAGATATTATAAGTAAAATTACTAAATTCGGTAAATAATTCAAATATTACTTATTTTTTCTATAATCCAACCAGTGTTTAGTTAATACATTTTAAATATTATGATTTTTTATAGATATAAAAATTACCTGTTAATTAAATTCACATATTGATTCTTATTTTATTAAAATACTATCTCAACTTAATTTAAATAAATATTATTAATATTATTATAATCGTAATCACAATAATGTTAGTTTAAATTTAGCATTATAAAATGTTCATGTTAATGTCTCTAATAATCCTAATCCATTATTTCCTATCGATAATCACCACCCCGTGTTAAGTATATCTTTAGACTGTAATCAATTTGACCTTCTAATACTACCTGAGTAATTTTATGATTTTAAAATCTGTAATTATGTTAATATTATTAATTATTTAGTAGACTCATTCTTCAACCAGGTTTTTAATTTATCTGACGTTAATACTCTTGTTAATCAATTATATTCAATCATATATAAAGCAATTGATAATTTTGTTCCAGTTAAATATATATTCCAAAGTTCTTTACCTAATTGGTATTCTAATAAGCTTAAGTTGTTGATAAAAAAAAAAAAAAATGCACATTTAGCCTATAAGCAAAATAATAATTTAATTTATTACAATCATTTTTCTCAGCTGCGAGCTAAATGTAAAAGTCTAACAACATTTAATTATAACAACTATATCATTAAATCTCAACTTTCTATTAAACATAATCCGAAAGAATTTTAGAAATTTGTAAATAGTAGAAGAAATAAAAACACCTTACCAAAAATTATTAATTTTGATTCTATTTTTGCTGATAATGGCCAAGATATTGTTAACTTTTTTGCATCTTATTTTTCTAAAGCCTATTTTTTTTTTCTAATCATACTAATTATCGAAATAATAACTTAAGTGATAATGCAATAAATTCAACCTTTTCGTTTAATAAATTAACATTCACTAAAATAGAAGTATTTAATATAATCTCTAGTCTACCTCTTATATCAAGTAATGGACCTGATGGTATTCGACCTATTTTTCTTTATAATTGTAGATTCGTTTTAACACCGATTTTAACTTATATTTTCAATACCTCTCTTAATCAAGGTATTTTTCCTGAATTCTGAAAAACTTCTTTTTTTTCCCCAGTCTTTAAGAAAGGTGACCCATCATCAATTCCAAATTATCTGTTATACCTAAACTATTTTCTAATTTAATATCATCTAAATTAACAAGTTACTGTTCTTTATACCTTTTCAAAATCAGCATGGTTTTATATCTAAACGTTCAACGTGCACTGATTTATTTTTGGTAAAAAATGTAATACTTAATTCATTTGATTCTAATGCACAAACTGATATTATTTATACAGACTTATCTAAAGCAATCTTGAAATATTGTTTTAACCCACTCATAATATTATCGTCAACAAATTCTATATGAGTCATGCTCTCGGAAATATTATGCCCTTATCCGGAATAAATCATTTTATGTATAAGTCCCCACGATTCTGTAAACATATACATTTTTACTCCAAATTTATGTTTTATATTTTTTGTATACTGTCGAAATATTAACCGTCCACGCCATAAAACCATCGACTCATCAAGTGACAAATTTTTAGTAGGTTCAAATATTTCGTTCATACTTGAATTGAAGTAATTTACGATAGGTTGAATTTTGTGTAATCTATTACTAGAAACAGATTCTCCTTCAGCTGGGTTGCGTGAAAAATGTAATGCTCTGAGTAATATAGTAAATCGATTTCTACTCATATAGGTACGAAGAAAAAATGATAAATTAAATAACTTATTTGTTTTCCAGTAATCTTCTAATCTAGGCATTTTATTTGTTCCCAAATGAAATAACAAACTTAAAAATGTTTTCATTTCCAATCTATTTGTATTTACCCAATCACTAATCCTAAACTTGTCACAGACAGAATTTAAAAAAAATTTAATAGCATCATTAGTTTCATCTACAAGAAAGTCTAATAATTCATCAGTTACTAATAAATTAAAATAATCAATTGGCTTGTCTCCATTTAGTAAACACTTAAGTCCAAGTGTAGCTGTATATTCAAAATGGTTTACATTTTGTGAGTCAGTGGACCAATTAAAATTTGTAGAACTATACATTTCAGATAAAACTTCACCGACTTCATTCCCTCCAGAACCCACATAATCACTCATAACAATATTTTATAAATCGTTATCTTCATTTTCTCCATCATCACCATCAGAACCATAATTATATTCTGATTCATCATCAAGTTTTTCTTCAAATGATATCTATTTATCGTTTTCCAAAATATCAAGTAGCTCAGCATTCGATACTATGTGTTTTTTCATACTTTTTTTGATGGGACTTCGAGAGCGATCAACTCTTGATGGACCAGCAGGAAGGTCCTTGTTATTATAATATAAAATAAATTGATACTAAATTATAGAATACTAATTATAAAATGAATAATATGTCTTAAAAAACAACAGTATGCAAATCGCATAAGTACTGTAGCTGTTTTCATTAAAACTTAACGAAAATATACGAGAAACACAAACCAACTGCAACGCATTATTTATTAATACTTTCTGAATGACCATGATTAATATTGAAGCAGTGTCTCTATGACCGAATTATTTATAAACATATCTAAATAAAAATAAGTGCTAGTGACGATCATGGATCGGCAGTGTCAGTGAACGTGTTTAAATATTGTGTATTTATTATTGGGTTATAAACGTATATTTTTTTTACTTTCTTATTACATATTTTGTATTAGGTCAAACAGGCCAATCAATTTTTTTTTTAATAATTTTGTATCGACTCAACGGAGTAATATTGCCAATTCATTATTATTATATATATATGCTAAACAGACCATAAATTTATTGCTATTTTTATTGGACATTCACCTATTAAATCCTCAACCAAACAATCGAAAACTTCTTTAGGTTCTAAAAATATTAAACCAAATATTATGTCACCAAGTACCGATAATTGATCATTTATCAATCACTTGCGACCAAAATATAATGTAGGGGTCGCAAAAATATTATTTTACAATCCCTGAAATTTTCATATTTATGGGTTTATTGCTAGATAGTAAAATAATTTAAATAAGTAAGTAATTATTTAGTTTATTAATTATGAAATAAAATACGTTGTAAAATGAGAAAATTGAGATTAAATAATATATTATCAATACTCCAACAATGAAAATAATATAATTGATTACGATCACGATTTAACTCTTTCCGGCACGGTGGGATACACGTAATCCCACCAAAAAAATAGCCCGTCCGACACGGTGGGACAAATAGCATACCACCTATAATCTATTTTTTTTCTATTTTTAATTCGTCTGTTGGTTTAATTTAAGATATTTAATATGTTTTCTATAATATATAGCTAATGCATATAAATTCTTAGAAGGCTAACATTATTAAATATAATTTAATTAATTTTCTTAAATTATTATTTTTAAATATTTATTCTTAAAACTTGATGTTTAGTTTTCTCCTTATTGACTCGACCGATTTGCTTGATTATTATTTCATTGAATTCCAAATATAAAATAGATTATTTTGGTTTTGGTTTTAATTAGCTATTCTAAGTATATGGCTTGATATTTGTGTAAAAGTGAGCATCCATTATATGTCCCGCCGTGCAATTACGCGTGAGTATTCATAGTGGACACCACTGGTGGTACGCGTACTGTGCGATTTCGTTTATTGTTGGATTTATTGTTTATTATTCGTCGAAGTGTGCGATTTTATTATTTTTTAACGTTATTCAGACCATGAAGTAAATGAAATGTTATTCGAAGATTTACCGTCAGATGACGAAAGTTTATCGTCTATTGATGATACCGATGACGACGAAACATATGTTCCCGAACCTAATAATAATACATTATTAATTACCGACTCCGATTCAGACAGTGATGAAAATGTAGAGATTTTAAACATAGAAGAAAATGTTACTTATATTTTCCCAAGTCCGCAAAAAAATCGTTCGTCAAATCGTCGAAAAATTCCAAATAAATTCACACCAAATGCTTTCCCTAACTATCGTGGTCGTGAACTTTTTCCTAGTATTGAAAATTATCAAATAAACGATGAACTTGCTGTACCTTTACTAACACAAAATATGTCAAGGGAAGTACAAACTTTTGACTCAAATTCAAATTTTCAAGACGAGTTTATGGAACCTGTTTGGTCGTCTAATGAAAATATAAATATTGAAATTTCTTCGTTTGATTGTTTGGAAGGACCTACAAATATTGTAGAAACCTTATCTGAAATAACTCCATTTTCAGTTTTTAAACTTTTACTGACAGACGAAGTTATTTCGTATATTACCTTTCACACTAATTTGTATGCAAATCAAAATTACATGCGAAATGGAAAATCATACACGGAAACAAATAATAACGAAATAAATGCATTTATTGGATTAAATCTATTAATGGGGATTAAAAAACAATGTAGTTATAGAGACTATTGGTCATCCGCCCCAGATTTACATGATACATATATAAGTAGTATTATGCCATTAAATCGTTTTAGTTGGATACTGTCTCATTTGCATTTGAACGATAATTCGGTTATTCCAAAAAGAGGTGAAGTAAATTTTGACAAGTTGTATAAAGTAAGACCATACCTAAATTTTATTTTAAAAAATAGTCAGGCATTGTATAATCCTAATCGAATAGTGGCTATTGATGAATCGATGATTAAATTTAAAGGTCGTAATTCATGTAAACAATATATGCCTAAAAAGCCCATAAAAAGAGGTTACAAAGTATGGGCTTTAGCTGACAAACATGGGTACTTATGGAACTTCGATGTGTACACAGGGAAATCTGGTGACATAACTGGAAAAAACTTGGGTGCTCGAGTGGTTAAACATTTGTCTGCTCCACTTCAAAATAAAAATTATTTTTTATACTTTGATAATTATTTTACGAGTTATCCACTTATAACTTATTTAAAATCAAATGGTATTTACGCATGTGGAACTGTGAATATGTCAAGAAAACATTTGCCTAAGTTCAAAGATGATAAATTGTTTAAACAAGGAGATTACGATTGGCGTATTGATCAATTTTCAACATCAATCATCAAATGGAAAGACCAACGTATGGTAAGTCTTTTATCAAATTTTCATAACCCAAGAGATACCGAAAATGTGCAAAGGCGAGCTAAAGATGGAACAGTTTCAATAATACCATGTCCAAAAGTTTTGAAAGATTATAATCAAAATATGAACTGCGTGGATAAACTGGATCAAAATAAAAAATCATGTCAAATAGATCGCAAAAGTAAAAAATGGTGGCATAGAATTTTTTTTCATTTTCTTGATATTGCAGTTGTAAATTCGCATATAGTATATACACAAGCTACCGGAAATAAAATGACAATGAAAGATTTTCGTCGAAATATTTCGGGACAACTTCTAAGTACAACAATTGTTAATAAACGTAAATTAAAAAACACAACAAAATCACCAACAGAAATAAAAAAATTCAAGTCATCGGTTCCCGATTACATCAGACTCGAAAAATCCGATCATCAGCCAAAATTGTCGACTAGAAGGAGATGTACTCGATGTAGCACAAAACAAAAAGAAGTTAGAACAGAGTGGATTTGTTCAATATGTGAAATTCCCCTTTGTATTACAAAATCTAGAACTTGTTTTTCAGATCATCATAATGCGTAAAAAATGGTAAATATTTAGAATAAAAATAATTAAAATACAGAAAACTCATTATTTTATATGGTTGTTGTTTCAGTTTTGAAGAATACATACTAGTATCAACGTGGACACAAAAAAAGTATTATAAGGAACGATTTTTTTATAAGTGTATAATTATATTAAAATATTTATAATAAGTATTGTATAAAAATTTTTTGCTACTATATTTTGTGCATCAGCAGTTTATATGTTTTATTTTGCAGTTAAGTTTTAATTTGTATTAAGCTATCCTGGTTATTTTTTTTAATTCATTATATAATTTATTTTAATTGTTAATTATATGCATATAGATAATTAAGCAAATTGTCAAATTAAAGTTATATAAATAAATTAATTCGTATGAAATGACAGAAAAGAATAGTTACTCTATGTAGATGTATAAAATATATGAAACGTTTATTGCATGGTGGGATTTACGCTGTCCCACCTTTGGTAACTTCCTAAGTTTTTAAGTATTTTTTGTTTTATTTCTAAAATCTATGTTTAATTATAATTCTAAATACAAAATAGTAACGAAAAAAAAAAAAACAAAAATGTATATGTCCGTGCAACAAGGGTGTAGAACATACTCAAAATCTCGTGCATTAAAGAGTTAAGATACTAATTAAGAAGTACCATGGGACAATCTAGACTAAATTATTTAGGAGTTTTACAAATAGAACGTTAAAGATTATTAAATATTAATAACGACGAAGTCATAAAACAATTTGACTCATCTACAATACCACGTAGTTTGAAGTTTAATAATTATTAAAACATTGTTTGTTTTTATAATGTTGGTGGTATAGGGGGAAGCCCCCGCGGGCTTGTAATTTTTGCAACCCCTGTTATTTTTTCCAAATTACACCACTGACTACGTAAATAATATAAACGGACAAAATATTTATCAGAGCTAGACGATTTTGACAGTGACGTAGTTAGGAGGACAATGCATGAGTTTTATGATAGGCGTGAGTATCCTAAATTACAATTAATAATCAATTCTGTCAAAAGTAAAATTAATTATTCAGGAAGTCTTACTTCAATTTAAAGAGTTCTAAAGATTTTAACATTTTCATGTAAAAAATGTAATGACGGTCGTAAGTTTTTGATGGAGCGTAACGATATAGTTGCGCTTAGATGTACATTTTTGAGACAAATATGTACAATGCGCAAAAACAAAAATCCTCGACCAATTGTATACCTGAATGATCAAAAACGATGGCCATGATCAACCAAAATCAATCGCGGAGCGTTGCATGACAACAACATGAGACAAATATGATGGGTCAAAAATTCCCTACTGGAAAAGGCGGGCGTCTCATTGTTGTCCATGCAGGATGTGTTAAGTACGGTTTCATTCAGAATTCAAAATTGGTTTTCCGTAATAATATTGGCAATTCTATGGATTACTACAGCCAAATGAATTCTGAAGTGTTTAAATCTTGGTTCACGCAAATGTTGTGCAGTCTTGAAAAACTCGAATGGCTCGTCATATACCTTACAACTTAACACTTCCAAATACATAAAAGCAATCATCAACCCATATGATCTGGATCAACTATATTCCAAGTGGTATGTTATTGCAAAAACCATAATACTCCAGATATCTTGCAATTTAAACTTCTTATCGTATATAGCTCTATGCTGTGATCATTTTGACGTTTTTTCCGTTCTGTGCAAACCATTATTTAAGGTGGTTTATGGTGGAGAAATGGTCTGCGGTGCGGGGGGCCGGTAATATTACGTAAACTCAAACATTGCAAATTTAGCCTGCTATAAGCAATTGATTTTACTGACGTATCCTCTCGAACGGCACAAAAACATTATTTTTGGGCACTTAAGGCATGTCAAAAAGTGAATACAATCAGTGGTAAACAACTTAGAGAATATTTTGAAAGTAGAACGTTACATTATGAATAAACGTGTATTGATTGATTTAAACCATCAACTGTCGCAGGCACTATTCTAACCTGGGCGCGATAATGTTTAGAAAATGTATAAACCAGAGATTCCCAAACTGTGGGTCGCGGCCCAAAAGTGGGTCGCGATTATACTTTTGGTGGGTTGCGCTATTTTTTTAAATAATACAAAAATATAATCATCTATTACTTTTCGTTGATGTTCAAAGTTCAAATTCAGTTTTATCGTCAATCCTTATCTGTGAGTGTGACAATTACGAGTTTACCAGCGGCCGTGTCAAATCGACACAATCAGATTAATAAAGAATAGTTATTGTAAATATAACGATTTACCTATCTGAAACAAATTAGTAGATACGTGAATGTATCTACGTCGCTTGACGTTCAAAACTTTTGATTATTTTCAGTAACACGCGGCACATCGAATACGATACACGTACGCAGTTTTATATTAAATAGTACTTTTTGTTTTAAATAAATTCATTTTTTGTACTATGGACAATTGGTTAAACAAAAAGTCAATGAGTCAAAGTCAAGAAAAAATGGAGACAATATCTGTATCAACAGTTGAAAAAAGAAAATTAAATTACGATGAGCCTTCAACAAGTTCTTCGGAATTAATACAAAAAAAAACTTGCAGAAAATATTGTCCGGAATATTTGCAAATTGGATTTACGTGGAACGGAGACGAAGAAAATCCACGACCACAATGTGTTATTTGTGGATGTATACTTGCAAATGAGAATATGCGACCAAACAAATTACATCGACATATCGATACAAACTATCCAGAAATGAAAGGTAAACCACTCGATTTTTATAAAAAAAAAACTAGAATCTCTAAAAACACCAAAAAATAATATTTTTAATTTTACTGTAACTAACCAAAAAGCTACGTACGCTTCATATAAAATATGTTTACGAATTGCTCAAACTGGTAAGCCTCACACAATTGGTGAGTCTAATTTTACCAGCAATCAAAGACGCAGTCGGAATCTTGTTTGATCAAAAATGTTTAAAAGAAGTTGAAAAGTTATCGCTTTCAAATAATACAGTGTCGCGTAGAATCGATGAAATTTCTGAATGGGTAGAAAATAAACTGATTGAAAGAGTTAAATTGAGTAGATGGTTTTCATTACAGCTCGACGTGTCCACAGATATACAAGGCTTATCTCAGATGATTGTTTTCGTACGTTACATATGGATGAATGAATCTCACGAGGATTTTTTGTGCTGTGAACCGATTATTCGTGGTACAAGTGATGACATTTTTAATACTCTTAATACCTATATAACAGCGAAAGGAATTGAATGGACGAAATGTGTCGGGTTATGTACGGACGGCGCCCGAGCATTGTGTGGTAAGAACAGTAGTGTTATTACTAAAATTCATGAAATTAACCCTAATGTGCCATGGATGCACTGCAATATCCATAGGGAGGCATTAGTATCAAAATCTTTGTCAGATGATTTTAGAAGTGTATTAAACACGTCTGTAAAAATAGTAAATTTTATTAAGGCAAGGCCGTTACAGTCCCGTTTATTTGAGAAGCTTTGCGAAGAAATGGGCAGTATTCACAAATCACTTCTCCTTCACACTGAGGTACGTTGGCTATCGAGGGGGAAAGTTCTTACAAGACTTGTCGAACTTTGCGAAGAAGTCACTTATTATTTGGACGAAAAAAATGATTACGTAAAATTCTTACGTGATATGAAGTTTATTTTAAAGCTTACATACTTAGCAGATATATTTTCTAAATTAAATGAACTTAATTTATATTTGCAAGGTATAGGCGGAGATATATTTTCAGTTCACGACAAAATTCGAGCATTTATGAAAAAACTTTTGTTGTGGAAAAATAATATTGAAAACAAAATGTTTGACTGTTTTGAATCATTTTCTAATTTCATAATTGAAAATCAAATAGAAGTTGATGATAGCATTATTACATCTATTTCTGATCATTTACAAACACTAAAAGATAATTTCGATTCATATTTTCTGAGTGAAATGGAGAACTATCAACAAATGAAATGGATTTCAAATCCTTTTCAAGAACATGACATGACAAGTGGGTTATCAATAAGAGCTAAAGAAGAATTAATCGAACTATTTGAAGATAGTGTGTTTAAAATGAATTTCAATCGAAAAAAATTAATAAGTTTCTGGTTATCAGATTAAGAAAATTATCCAACTGTTTCCAATGAAGCTGTAAAGATGCTACTCCCATTCATTTCATCATATAATTGTGAGGTTGGTTTTTCAGCAATGGTTGCTATTAAAACCAAATTACGGAGCAAATTGAAACTTTCAAACTCACTGCGTCTCAAGCTAACCAATGCTGAAGTGGATATCGATGATGCGATGAAAAAAAATAGGAAACAATTACATCCTTCACATTGAAATTATATACTTATTAAATTACTAATATACTATACTTATTATACTTTTTTTTTAGTAACTACATAAAATTTAATAAAATAGTTTAATTTTCTGTTGTATGGTAAAAAAAAAAAAAGGTCATTCATTGATATTGTGGGTCGCCATATTTTAAAAAATTTTCAAAATGGGTCGTACAATAAAAAGTTTGGGAACCTCTGGTATAAACACTAGTAATGTATGAGTCGGTGAATAACAATTGAGTTTATTATAAAGAAATACCATACAATATAGTCAATTTACAACTATGAAAAACAGAAATTGGGATTATCAGATATAATAATTTATTATCATTGTTTATAGTAAACCATAGATAATTAAAATATGGATAGGCCATAACGGTCTATAAATTATTAATTTTATAGTTGCTCGTGATATGCATAAGAGACAATTTAAAAAAATTTTAAATGATTTAACTGTGAATATGATACTCTTTTATTGTGCAATAATGTACGCTGGCTAAGCCGGTCTATATCATTAGAACGATTTGTAAATTGTTTGGACGAAATTCACCTATTTTTACATGATAATAAGACTGAATTTTAAGAACTTTATAATACAGTGGCTAGCAAAATTGATGTTTTTCACAGATCTAACATTACATTTGAACACTTTGAATAAAAAGTTACAAGGACGCGGGAAAACAATTGAAGTCATGTTTGGATTAATAAAAGGTTTTGAAATTAAAATAGATATGTTTATTAACGATATCAAATCTGGAAAATTTCGGTACCCAAAAGTGAAAAAAATGTTAGGTGAAGTGGACATTTTTGAACAAACTAATTGGGATTTTACTAATGAATTTTCAAATATTGTTGATCTGATTAAAATACAGTTTTCAAAAAGGTTTCATGATTTTAAAAAAATTGAAAAATTAATAAAAATTATTAATTATCCCGATTTATTCGATGTGCAGGATTTTGATGATTACTATCTTAATTGGATGGAATTAGAAAATTTAGAAATGCAGTTAATCGATTTTCAAACTAATCCAATTTGAACAAACAAATTTGTGAATATGCGAGAACGTATCGAAGAATTGGAACGTCATCGAATACATAACGAAGAAACAGATTGCAGCGTTGACAAACATAATATTAGAAATATGGAATAATATTCCAGAAAATTTTTATTCTGTCAAAAAATTGACAATTTCATTGTTAACAATTTTTTCTTCAACATATGCTTGCTAAAGTCTCTTTTCGGTATTAAATCATACACATTCAAAGGCTAGGAACAGATTAACGGAGGAAGATTCGGCCGCATGTATTGTCTTGCAATCAACATCATAACAACTAGATATAAAAAAACCTTTCAACCAATATGAAGCAAAAGATTTCTAACAAACAATAATAATTTAATATTTTTTTTACATAATTTTCTACATTATAATCATTAATTTTTTATTTATATTTTGTATTTGTATTTTGCTGTATTAATAAAACTAATTATGGCACGGCTGAAAATTTTTTTTGAATTTTGTCATAAATTGGCACGTAGAAAAAATCCTATTTGCTATCCCTGATATATTATGTTGCATGACGCATACCTGGTTTTTTTTTTTTAATAAATAAAAAAAAAAAATTCTAAAAATGATAATTGGATGTCTAGCTATCAATCCTTTACCGATGCAAATCGATACCTGTGCTGAGCAATCCTCCTATGGCGGATTGTTATACCTCCTGACGTCGAAAGTGTGATGCTGTTTTGTAGTAGACAAAGTTTAAATCGAATTACATGTTAAAACTTAAATTAAGTTGTCAGATATCATCGTGGAAAATCCATTTAAACGAAACTAAACCCCTCAAGTAGGCAATCCGCCAATTACCGATTTATGTGTATTATTAGTTACCTATACATACATATTTTATAATATATTATGTACTATTTGAATGTACCAAATTCATTCAAAGAATTAAATATTAATGCTCATACATGATCAGTATAATTTCAATATATATATTATATTTCATTAGGTAGGTATCTATGTTTCAACAATATAAGAATATAATTATTTAAATTTAAAACCTGTAGAATTATACTCAAATATATTTAGTATAATATATAAACAATTGAGGCCATAAATTAAAACCTATTGATGATTATTTATTATTAAACAAATTATTTACTCTTGAGAAAAATTTAACAAACACGTGGTAGCTAATGATTACTATTGTTTAATACTGCATATTATTAACAAAAATACATTATATTGTTTATTATATATTGATTTTTATTATAGTTGAGTGTTGGATATTTATTACACTCCAAAAGCCCAATTCATTTACGTAACATAAATCTTACCACAGAAAAATATTACATATTGTTTAATGTATTTATCTGCACTTAATGTCCATATTATAATACTATGAATGAAATATTCAATACCCGAAATTACGAAATTTATCTTCTTCCATAATGGTAAATGTTGCAAAAAGAAAAATATCCCATTGTTGACAGCAGTATCAATGTTTTGATAACATTTGCATTATTTGGTGTTCAAAAACATAAAATATTATTACCATACTTATGTATAGTTATATAGTAGTGGGTGCCTATTTTTTTAAATATTTATTTTATCATTAATTAAGTACTGGCCATTCCTTTATATAAAATACACTGTGTACTTTTCTCAAAATATGTTCATTTGAATGTCGACGATAAATATATATTAAATGTTATTAACTCGCCAATTCACCTACACAGCACCTATCATGTACTTATAATTAAATATACACTCAACATAGTATATAGTACTAGTACATGTACATAGTACATGAATACAGTACCGTGCGACACAAAGGTCATCAAGAAACACTTATATGATACACAGCACAACTCGTTAAAACTATCGAGAACAACAAAACATTATAAATACAATAAAATGCAATTTATTGAATCAAAAAACAGTATTGTATACATCGATAAATGCGCTTCGAATCAAACATCAGCGCTCCATGTAAAATAATATGCATGTAAATTTAAGCAAAAAAAATTAGAATAAATATCTCGTACATCGATCGGCGTCCGCGATGCTAGGTGAGAAAATAAAAAGAACGGAGGACCGTCGTCGGCGGTCGTCCTCGTTACCGCGATCGCGACCGCTACGAACGCAAACTACGAAAAGAACGGGTTGGAAAAACTGTTCATGTCAAATCATAAGAAAAGTAGAAAATATTCAAAAAATCACGTTAATAGATATAATAATATAATGATCCGCACATGGACCATAGAGTAATATTTACTCTTTATAATATGGAGCTTTTTTCTATGCGACCGCAGCGCATTCTTTATATTATAGTAAACGAACTATTTTTCACGTTTTATTATATAAAATTTCTGTTAAACTCAACCGAAATATAGTGCCTAAAAATGTTTCTGAATCTGAACCCAAAACAAATACAGTATTTTTTTCAATTGGACCAGCTGCAAAATTCTTTGAAGAGACTTAATATTTATTCAAACGATATAAGTAGAAATAATGCCGTTTAAGGAATTTAAACATGGACTTTGATGTTGGAAGTAGGTATGAGAGTTTTAGAAAAATATAACCAATGTTAAGGATGGTGATAACAATACTATTTTCCCTAACTCAATAAATTAGTATAGTTTGTTTTAATTTTACCTCATAGAAACGCAACTGCTAAACGTATTTTTAGTGTCATTAATTTGAATAAAACAAAGCTAAGAAATAAACTACCGATAGATACTGTACAGGAATTTTACATTGTAAAAATGTATTGAAAAATCAACACAAATCATCTTTTGATTAATTTGATCATAAAATAATAAATAAAATGAATAGCTCAATATATTATGATAATTAGTGACATTGTATAAATAATATTTAATTGTATAATACCTAACACAAAGTGTGATGTAAACATTTATACGGTTTTGTTATTTTATTTTATAGTTACTCACAAGTCTGAAATAAATGTTTAAATTGCACTAATATCTATCTAGTACAAATATTTATTGACATGGGTTATGTTTCATGTACTCAAACACTATCACTGTCATCCTGGTTTCGGCGTAGCGGACGACAGAAATACAGACCAATTCGAGGCCGATCTGTTCCGTACACGTTATTAGTAACGTTCGGCATTCAACTCATATGTACAATGTACATCGCCATACCATCCACAAGCGAACGGAATAATCGAGCGTTAAATAGACGCGCTCACGACTCAAGAATCTAGTACGCGCACGCGACCGTGACTTTGTCCAACGATTCATCTAACTCGACACAAATTGTTAATCTATAATAAAATCAATTGTTCGTATAATGCTAGTCTGTACTCTTATTAAACCTTCCATTACCGTTACATGGAACTATATAGTGTCGTTGGCACGAGGTAATCAGCCACCAACCACTAAAATACTGTGGTGGGCCATGCAAGACTGCGCACGGACACAGGGCGCTATCTGGTTGTTCGCCTCGACTGGCTCGGGTAGTAACAACTCCGCGGAGCACAACTTCGTCCGCCTCTACTCAGCTACGACCACGGTCAGACATCGTCTATATAAACCTGCCACAAACACCAGACCAATGTTCTCATGGACGCCGGCTGGTCAAAGATTTTTGTGCGCCCAGCCAAAACATAATAGATAAGCAACTCGACGTTAAATTATTGAACCTGTGGTGACACCGCGTTATCACCACTTTACTGGTCGACCCGCTCGACCGACTACTTTTTATACGTGAATTTTACCTTTACATTAAATTCGTTTTTATATTTTTATATGTACACAACTTTTGTGAATATATATAAACATATCGATGCGAAGAAACGACAGCGTCCCCCACACCACGCCGTACGCGCCTAAATCGTCCCGCGAAGACTACGACGTAAAGTTCGACCTCTTTGCTCACGACGTTCAACCGAGCCACTACCCGACTCGAAACTTTAAACTACCGACCCGAACCACGACACGACACGTATCACACGCGCAACGGTCGCGTTTCGTTTCCCGTGATATAATGACGAACGAGCACTTTAATTCGACCCGCCAACGAACTCGTCCACGACGTTCCCGGTCTCGTGATACGAACTCGAACAACACTCGCACCTCCGTGCATCCCGACGCTAAAACTGCACGCTCGAGCATTGAGCATCTGACAAAACGGCTAATACTGTACGCCCAGTCACCCACGCGACAAAGCATGTCATTTTAACTGTTACGACAATTATAATACTTTCCGGCGCACAGGCGTGTGACGACTTCAATCAGCGTAAAAATGTTTTTACCTCCACGCTTGTCCTTCAATATCATCTTTTACGGAAACATTATGGCGGCAAGAGTACTGGTCGGTTAGCAAACTTACACTACGACCACTGAACCAAAACACTTGCACCTAAAATCGTTACAAGCGCTCCCGGTGTTTGTAAATAACACTAAAAAAACGTAACCATCGATAGTAACAATATTTTCATCTTTTACTATCGATCTATTTATTTTATATTAATTTAATTTATTAATAATTATACACGGTATAAAAATTATCAAGCTGTAAGAAGAATGATTTAAAAGTATTATAATAAAAAAATAATTTAATTAAATGTGCACACAACATTTTTATTTAAAAAACAACAATCATTATTAACAACAAACAAAAATTATTATTTGATCAAAACTTGAAGTATTATGTATAAATAAACACTGTGTTAGGATACATAAACTGAAACTATATTATAGAATATACTTCATACAAAATATAAATATACAGTTATACATGTTTATTAATAGTACAATATGTAGATGAAAGTATATAATTTTAAAGTTTAAACATTATAAACAGAAACAAAAATTAAATGAGACAAATAATATACGAACATTGATAAATTACACATTAAATAGTTCGTAGAAAGTAGATAGTCACAAAAATCATAACAAATGGGTAGATGCTAAAATAAGTACTATATATATATAAAAAAAATTAACCGATATTACGTATAATTTTTTGCATGTTAATACCTTTCCCAAACCTTTAAATGTACAAGGAAGGCACCCATCTAAAAACAATTCTGATAAACAACAACCAACTCAAACACTAACTTACGCTCAGGCCACATCAAATACTCCCATTGAACACACCATACCTACTACTAGTACAGAACATGCCCCAGGTATAAATAAAATGCTAACAGGCTTTCTAGTCGACTTTAAAAATATTATTAACCCACTTATGGAAATGCTTGTCAAAGTAATTTCTAGTCTATCCAACCTATTAAATAAATAAAATGTTTAATAACAACACATATAATTCAGTCACCGATAAAACATTATTAATTTGCCTATTCAATGCAAATGGCCTGAAAAACCACATTCACGAACTTGAGACTGTCCTAAACAATAAACGTATAGACATCGCCTTAATTACTGAAACGCATTTCACCAAGTATACTTCTATCCATATTCCAGGCTATAAACTTATTAAAACAAACCATCCTGACAACACCGCACATGGCGGTGTTGCAATCTTTATTAAATCGTCAATAATTTTTAAACCACTTCCTAGCTTTAGTCATGATTATATTTAATCCTGTGCCATTTTACTTAACCTGAACAACATTCCGATCTCTATTGCTGCATTATACTCTCCTCCAAAACACAATATTACAAACTCAAAACTTTCTGAATACTTTCACACATTTAAAAACAATTTTATTGTTGGCGGCGATTTCAACGCCAAGCACCACTCATGAGGATGCCGCACTAATAATCCTCGGCGTTTAGTCCTTTACAACTATGCTTCCTCCAAACATCTTAAAGTTCTCGCCCCTCCTGGACCTACATACTGGCCAACCTCCACTAAAAAATACCCAGATATACTGGACATCTTTGTTTCAAAAATCCCGAATTGTCTTCATTACACCACAACAAATATCTTAGATTTAAACTCTGATCACTCGTCTATAATGCTAACTCTCAATACCACTCCCCCTCTCTGCCAAGGCCACCCAAAGCTTTTCAATCGTACTACAAACCACAAAAAATTTCACGACCTCGTAAACGAAGAAATCAAATTAAATACTAAATTAAAAACTGTAGATGATATTGAATCAGCCGTAAATATTCTAACTACCATTATACAGTCAGCTGCTTGGTCAGCAACAAACTATGATACAAATCCATTGACACATAAATCTCTTCCAGAGTTCATTCGAACCAAAATAGTCGAAAAACGCAAGGCCAGAGCGTTATATCAACGCACGCGCCTCCCCTCACATAAACACGCCTATAACCATCTAGCTAATTCTCTCAAAAAAATGCTAATAAAAATTAAAACTAAGGATTTCGAAAGTCATCTCATCAATCTCTCACCCAAAGACGGTTCTCTCTGGAGGTCCACAAAGCAAGCAAGCACTTAATTATAAAACTCATGATCTTCCAATAAAAAAACTTGATGGATCTCTGGCTTCCTCTGATTCAGAAAAAGCCGAACTATTCAAAGCGCATCTTTCAGCCACATTTCAGCCCCATCCAGACGTTTTTAATGTTAATAATATGAATACCGTAGAAACCTTTCTTGATTCCCCCCTTCCACTTACTCTTCCAGTAAAACCCTTCATACCAAACGACGTAAAATATTCAATACTGCACTATTCACTGAAAAAATCTCCTGGCTACGACCTGATAACTGCTGAAGTAGCTAGATGCCTTCCAAATAGAGCTATTACCCACTTATCTCATATTTTCAACGCAACACTAAGACTCTCCTATTTTCCTCTAGTCTGGAAATTTTCTACCATTATAATGTTCCCCAAACCTAATAAACCTCCGGACCAAATAACTTCCTTTAGACCAATCAGCCTCCTGCCTCTTTTTGCCAAAATTTTAGAAAGGTTAATTCTTAAACGCATTTCTCCTATAATTACTGAAAAACATTTACTCCCTGACACCCAATTCGGTTTTCGCACCTTACACTCGACTACACATCAACTTCACAGATTGGTCGATGCAATATCCTACTCTTTGGAAAAAAGTTTTACTGTACATGTGCATTTTTGGACATATCCCAGGCCTTCGATCGGGTCTGGCATGATGGCTTATTATTTAAACTTAAAAGCTTTCTCCCTCCAACCTACTACCTAATCATCAAATCTTACCTCTCAAATAGACATTTTCAAATTCGTTCCGGTTCTGCCCTCTCTGACATAGCTACCATTAACGCTGGTGTACCTCAAGGAGGCATTCTCTCTCCTATTCTCTACAACATTTACGCGTCAGACCAGCCCAACTCACCCTTCACATCTGTGGCCGATTACGTGGATGATAAGGTTTTAATTTCAATCAATGCGGACCCTCTCATTGCCTCTGAAAATTTACAAAATCACATATACTTGATGGAAAACTGGTTTACAAATTGGCGCTTTAAAGTTAATCCAAACAAATCAATACATACAACCTTTACTCTCCGACTTGCCCCCACCCCCAGCGTCACCTTATATGGAACCCCAATCACCTCCTCATCTAAAGTCAAGTACCTGGGCCTCACATTTGACCAAAGACTAACCTGGGTCTCTCATATCAAATCCAAAAGGCTGACTTTAAATAACCGACTAAGAATGTTAAAAAATCTGCTTCATAATAATAAACACTCCACTCTAAATGTCAAACTGCTCATCTATAAATCTCTGCTTAAACCTATCTGGCTCTACGGGATTCAGCTTTGGGGAAACGCAAAAAAGTCGAACCTAAATAAAATTCAAACATTTCAAAATATCGCCATAAGGAGACTCTCGAATGCCCCCCCCCCTTATGTGTCAAATCTCTCACTCCACACAGATCTAAATCTAAAACCGCTTAACCAAGAAGCTAAGGCCTACTACAAACGATTTCACACCAGAACAAACTTTCACAAAAATCCTCTAATCAAAAACCTAGCGTCTCTTACCATTCCCGGAAACCCCCCAAGGCGCCTAAAGCGTAAGTGGTGCCGAGATCTTTTAATTAACTAACATGTAAACTCTCCTTTTGTAAGTGTCACCAATGGGTGGCTTCTTTCTTCAATTTTATCATGTCATAGTTTTACTCTGAGCCTATATGCTTATTGTGTCATCTGATACAGATTGTATATTACTTATTTAAAATAAAAAAAAAAAATATACTACGTATAGAATGATATAGTGAGGTACAATAATATTATGTACTAGTTATTTTTCTAAATAAATAAAATATTACTAAGTAATACTCAAAATGAAATTTACTTAGTGCTGTACAAGTTTTTGAATGTTTTAAATACTATGTGTATGACATTTTTTTAAACAGATCTGTATCAGATTTCTGCATTTGTCTTATTTCACGAAGGATTCTATTAATTTTAGTGCAATAATGATTTAACATAATTTTAAAAAATTAATAATTTAATGAAAATTATATGTCAAAATTTTGTGAAACCATGATTAATGGAGAATATTAACTGCTTACACTTTAATGGCATTTAGTTTATTGCCTATGGAGAAGTATTCGTGTGTGCGGAATGTCCGTCTCTATTGGATTCACAATCAGAAAATAAGATTAATTAAAGACATTATGAAACAACTATCTATGTGTAATAATTTGTTTAAAGAATTCAAATTTTTAGATCCTAAAATTGCAGTAGATGCAAACAATCATGCTGGCTTTACTAAATTGCCTTTATTTAGCGATACATTTGGAAATTAATTTGACAAATTTGAACTTAAAAATGAATGGCAATAACTTCCATCGTCATAAAAAAATTCACAAATTATACATTTCAATAATCTTTGTAAGGTTAACATTCCCTAAATGTAGAAAGAAATTTCCACATTGAAGAATTTTGTGAACGATTCTCCTGCGTTCCTAAATTATTAACTATAGAATAATACCTTTTATATCTGCCAAATATTCATCTAGCGTCTCCGTTCTGTTAAGTCATCACTACACATTTTATATAATTTGTTAGGTTGTTATAATGTTTCCATAGTTTTTTTTTTATTTTTATTTAAATTGCCTATTGCAAATTGGGTTAACTTTGTTTCATCAGAAGACAATACTAACCTCATTTTTTTAAATTTATGTCCAAATGGATGGATAATTGTGGCCTACTAATTTTAAAAAACCCTGGTCCGCCCTTCTTTTTTAGTAAATTTAAAGGACCTCATGACAAAACCTGCTGTAGAATCTGCTGAATCTATAATCTGTAGAATATCTAAATATATATATATTCAAAAATGAAAGTCAAACATGTACAAGCATGCTTGAAATATATGCCACTCGAAATATTATGCCTATTTGACAGTCAAAATAATAATTTTACTCTAAACCTTATTCACTTGCTCTGCATTCACAAAGCTGATATGGGTCCGATAAGTATTGCTTGTACATTGAACGCCATGTATATATTATAATATAGCCAACTCCAAAAAAATAACATTTTATTTTATAGTGTAGGCAAACTGTGGTGTGCTATGGAGGTAGCACTACCTGATATACCTCACATCTTGTCCTGACTGACAAGATATTCTTTTCTTTTTATTCAGTGGTTATATTTACATTATATTGTTATGTGTAACAATTATTTTATTATGTATGACTTATATGAAATTATTATGATTCTACTCTAAATAGAATATTAATATTGCCTGATTGTCACTTGCATATCCTACAGATAATTATGCCGAGACCTAAAAAGAGGCCATCCTACAATCTCAGAAGTGGGATTAATGCGATCCAAACGGATGAAAATCGTGAAATCGTGGAAATAGGTGATCACGATGCCACTGCTAAAAGTGATGCTATCCAAGAAGGTGTTGTAACACCTCCAATTATTTCACCGCCCGTGAGTGGCGCAAGTTGCATTCAGAACATAGTTCCTGACATGAATGCAATGATTAAACTACTGATGGAACAAAATCACAAGATTATTTAACATCTTTCAGTTTCGAATTCAAAGGCTGACAACGAACTAAGTAATTCGTTTTATGTTATGCCCGATTTGAACAAAAGTATCAAGTTATTTACGGGTCACAAAACTGGCTCAGCAGCAAAGAATTGACTTAAAACTTTTGTTGGAATGGCAGAGATTAACAAATGGTCCGATGCATTAAAAATTGAGTCTATTCGTGCCAACTTGAGTAGCACAGCCATGGTTTAAAAGTCGTCAGTTTAATTCTTGGGAAGATTTCGAGTAACAATTTACACGGATATTTGTTGATGTCCAAAATCGTACAGAGTTGTGGTACACATTGGTTGCCAGAACACAATCAAAAACTGAGGCAACTATAGACTATTCTTATGATCAAGTACGTTTGTGCAGTGACCTGTGTTTTTCGTTTGAAGAGACAAAAACACAATTACTGGAAGGTTTTTATTCTCAAATTATGGTTACATATTTCAAGACATCATACAGAAACTGATGGTTTGTTTGATGACGTTTTGACTTATGAAAAATTAAATAAAACGCTTACAACCCTTTATGGCTCAAGTAAGCATTGCTATAATCCTGCGCATACTGTTTATAATTGTCCAGAACCTAAAATGGACGTAATAAGTGCAGCTCATAAATTTGACTAAATGTGTTCAATAGTTATATGGTGCATCCAAAAACATAAATATTTATCTAGAATCATCTAAAGGATAAATAATAGAATTTTTCACACAGTCCATTGGACCAAATATTCCTAATTCGACCCATAATTTCCTATTTATTGGGGTACCATCAGAAACAATACCGTTAATTTTTGCTCCAGAGTTTTCAAGGATGAAAATAGCCTTTATTACTAATTGAGCAAGAACTATACCTAAAAAATAATAAAATGTTGAAATTAAACAATATTGGAAATATAATGTATTTAAAAACTCACATAATTAGAATATTTCTTTTTTTTTTTTGTTTGTTAATAGATTACTATTTCAATAAAAACTGTAAATTACTAAAATATAGACTAAACACATAAACATATCATTAATTAACTAAAATACATATATAAACAGTACTGAATATAAGGTAACAACTAACACATAAATTAAATCAAAATACCAATTACTTATTAAGCACAATTATAAAAACACACAATAAACCACTGACTAAGATATCTAAATCTGATTGAGTATATCTTAGTCTTTGATCAGAACAAACAAATAAACCTTTCACTGGTTCTCTGGAAGCAAACACTACTATGGTTGGGAAAAATTAGTACATAAACTCTGAAACATAACGACAAGACCATGGTTTAATTTTAATCCAGTGCCTCCCATGTCTTCCCCAAAATCGTCTCATCCAATATAGGTTAATGATTAAGAATCCACGTCAATACTCAATCTTAAAGTAATTTCATCGTAAATAAGCATTCCATGTCGATGTTTTTGACTTAACATTGTAAGCTTCTTCTTTAGGAGCTGAAAAAAATTTTCATTAAAACCACATTGTGTTTTTATAAGAGAAAGATATTTTCTTACTATTCGTGTACACGGTAATTGCAATATATCTTACTCTCTCAAAAAAGTATAGATAGATAGAAATCTAAGAATATATTATATAAGTGACATTTTATGTAATTTATAATTAGTAAAAGTAGGTATAATAATATATTTTAGTTCTTACCGGATTTCAATAAAATACATAACAAAATCCAATCTTCTGTATACCTTCTACTTTTGAGATTATCTACCTTACTTGCAGTAACTATTTCATTAATAATTATTTTTCGAGACTCACTTAAATTACAATTATTATTCAGAACGTCGCTTACAGCCGAGTTACTCATATCTCTAGTTCTTTTGTGAATATCATTTAATTGAGTATTTAATTTGTTTATAGTTATCTGCAATCTAAATAAATTTTTAGGATAAGTAGTCATACAGCATTGACATACTATTCATTTATTTATATTTAATAAGTAATAAACATAATGTTATGTAAACAATCATTATAATTACCTTGAATTTGATTTTAGAATTTTTTTTTTTTTACTTTTAAGATACTACAATATTTTTCTCTACTATTAGGAGTTAGAGAGGGTTCTATTTTTTTTGCTTCCAAAGTTCTTTTTTTATATCCTCTAAATTATGAAAATAATCGTTCACAAAATGTACACCTTTTCCCAGATTTAATTATTATTACACATTCTACATGACGCCATAAATTGTTGAAACCTAATGATACTGTTTTAACTCTTATACCTAAGGAAAAAGATAGAATAGAGTTTTAAAATGTCCTAAATATTTTTAATAGGTAGGTAATTGCCATACCAGGAAAATTTGATGCATTGGGATCACCGTAGCATACATCTTTTTTGTTAAAGTTTTCAATTAACATCTCAAAATCTTTTATGATAAGTGGAACTGTTTATTTTGTGTCAAGACCAATGTCGTCATACTTTATTTCATAATTGTTTAAAACATAAAATACAATTTAAAGTTCTGAAGTAATTGTTATTTGTTTATCAATGACACTTATAAGTTTTTGAACATTTTTGTATGTATGTTTTAGTGAATAAAATGTCACTACTAAGTGTCTTACAATCGACCGGTAGCACGTATTTACAGTATCGCGAGTGCGCATTTTATAGTTCCCGATAGCACGTCACATCACTGCTGGACACACATATACGGGTAATATTATGTAACTACCCACCTTATCGCACAATGAGCAGCGCTAATAAGACTGGCAGACCGTCATTACCGTCGGTCATTAGTAACCCGATATTGAATAAATCGAATAAAACAAATTTAACACAAATTACCAAACCTACAAATGCATATCTCACACAATCCACTCTTCCTCGTCGTTCAAACCTATCTAAAACCACTACTTCTACCATTGCCCCTCGCACTCCTACCTCGCCATCATCAGCACCATCACTATTGGCTTTATCTACGACCAGCGATATCAGCAATCAAGAAATAAATTCTTATAATACCACACACAACACAAACCGAAATTACGCTTCCGCGGCAACTAATGAAAATTATCCCAGCAGAGAACAAACACTTGTGTTTAATTCAATAGATAGTATACCATAAAAAGACTATATTGTTACCATAGGGAAATTAATTTCACCAAAAAATATTGTTTTCGTATCCCGCATATCGAACAACCGTTTTTGTATTTTTCTTTCAAGCAAACAAATACTTGACTCACTCTTAGAATCCACTCAAACCATAACAATTAACGAGCAATTAATACAAATACGCAAACTCATAAATCCTTCTAAAAGAATAGTCATATCCAATGTCTGTCCTTCCATACCCAACCATATTATAATCGATGCGGTTAAAAATATCAACATAACTCCTATATCCGGTATTGCTTATCTCAAAACAGGTATCAAGATCGAGGTATATGAGCACATCTTAAGTTTCCGCCACCAGATGTATATCAAACATAAAGACGCACCTAATTTCCTCAGATCGCTACCCATACTTTATAATTAAATTGAATTCAAAATATTCTTTACCGACGTCAGAATCACAAGCTTTCTATGCAAATCCACTGGCCATACTTCTAATACCTGAAAGATAATAGATACCAACTCCCAAACCGCTACTAAACCCACGCAACCCGACTCTGTGGAAGAACAGCCCATGGATAAACCTCGCACACACTCACAAAGAAACATAGACATTGTAGAAACAACGATACTCATTACCTCTCCAGTAAAAAGTCTCAATATTTCTATCTCATCCCCCCAAATAATGGAAGAGATCACAGAAGACTACCAAGCAAAAGAATCTCTTCATCTTATCACCCTTAAGCTGACTGACAAAATCGATAACCATCCCACCACATTTGATGAATCACACAAAAGGCCTATTTCTGACGCGTCATCTCTGGCAACATATACTTCACCCCCTCCAACAAACCCATGCGCCGACAGAAGCAGAAATAGCTCAAAAAAAAAAACTAAATTAGAGTGATTCCGATCTAACTCATCCTCTAAGATAGCCGACAAATTATCCTCTGGGTTTAAACTAGTAGAGGACTTCTTCTCTAACAAATCACCCATCTCTATACACCAGTTTAAATACGTATTGGATAATTACACTAATAAAAATCTAAATATTCACAGTATCTGCAAAGACATTAACTCAGATATTACATCTTTAATGCTTTTTATTGATTTAATACGACTTAAAATCACTGAACGTACTACTAAAGCTCAACTAACCAGATTGGCCAACTTTCTATTCCAGGCCTTACCGCCAGTTTAAGACAATTAACTTCCTTTACAACCACAATCAGCGCATTCATAACACTTCTTACCTCCCCAAACCTAGTTATTTATCCAAAATCTATTGACGCGGTCCCGCGTAATATACCTTTGAATTCAAACGGCCTTTACGCGGAAAACCGTGCAATTACTTCTCTTGCCAACCACCAGTCGACGACGGACGACGCCGACGCCGACGCGCGACAAACGCGTTCGGAAGGATCTGTTGATACTGCGAACCGGTCCGAGGCTTATCAGTCTTGTGACCCACACGATACGCGACCTTTTTTCCTGAGATCACCACCGTATCGTGCACCTTTTTTTCGTCTTAATAATCTTCGACGCTACCACACTTGTTTCTCATTTTTTTTTTGCAACCTTCTTGCTTTCTAAGCTAAATAGTTGTTGTGTTTTTTTTTCTTGATTGCCAAAAATAAAAGAAACCCACAACCAAACAAATCGTTCTTTTTTTTTGTTGATTGCCTTTTAGTTTTCCACCTCCACATCGTGACAGCACCAGGTTCGCGTCACTATTAACTCAAAAGTTAAAGTTAATCAATAAAAAAAAAAAAAAAAAACAATTATTACGACAGCCACAATGGAACATAAATGGATTCTACAGCAAATTTGAAGAACTCCAACTGATAACCAATTATCACAATCCAATAATTATATACCTTCAGGAAACCAATTTTATTACAAAAAGTAATCCCGTTTATCAACACATCAAAACTTTAAAAAAAAATCTAAACTCATTCATTAGATCTAGTGGTGGAGTCGTGATCCTGGTTGATTATAACCTTCATACTGAAGAAATAATACTTCACACAGATCTAAAGGCCATAGCGCTCTCTACCTTCGCCATAGCGACCTCAGAGGAAAAATAATTGAAGAGCTGCTCTCAAACGACAATCTCATTATAATAAACAATGGTCAACCCACCAGAATAAATCCTTCTAACGGACACCCGTCAGCTATAGACCTCTCCATCCCCAATGTTTACCTATATTATAAACTGGAATAGAACCATGATATATATAGCAGCGACCATATCCCTTTGAAAATATCGATCACTCTTTCTCTGGACAATTCACATCTAAATTACCCTACCATGTGGAAAATCAAAAACGCCAATTGGGACCTTTTCTCATCGTTGATGGAGGAAAATACACCCTATTTGCCTCCTCCTTCTAAAACAAGCATCAAAAAAGATGTAGAAAACTTTACATTCTTTATTAAACATACTGCCAAAATTTCCATCGGTGTTTCTTTTAATACAACACACAAACCAAGAGTCCCATGGTAGAATGATAAAATTAAAAATCTATCCCAATCAAAAACTAAGCCCTTAAAAAATTTCAAACCACTAACACCCAAGAAGATTTTATTAATCTTAAAAGATACAAAGCACGAACTAGATTTCTCGTTAAAAACAGCAAAGCCTCAAGTCGGAATAATTTCGTGTCCAGCATACACGATCAAATTGACTCCTCCACTATTTGAAAAAAAAATTAAATTCATAAAAGGGACTAACAGATCCAATATCATAAACCTTCTTATAGACTCAAAGCTCTCTTCATCCCCTAAAGAAGCTACCAGTTCTCTTGGACTTATTTTCCATAATAACTCTAACAATGCTAATTATAATCAAGATTTTTTAACCTACTCTCAACGTCATGTCAACACAGTCAATGCAGTAGAACCTCTGGACTCTCGTCAATCCCTATTTAACGCCTCACTGAAGATCGAGGAACTAGAAGATGCCCTTTACAACTGACAAAGTAAATCCACCGGTCCCGACGGAATTCCATATTCCTTCATCAAAAACCTCCCAAAATACTCCACAAGCCATCTCCTATCTATTTATAACACGATATGGGATAGTAACATTTTTCCTAACTCCTGGACACACGGATATTTCATTCCTATACTCAAGCCCAACAAAAACAAATTCCCAGCAGAAAACTACCGTCCTATTTGTCTTATCAATACATTGTGCAAGCTTCTAGAAAAAATAGTCAAACGTCGACTAATATGGTTTATTGAAAATTTAGGCATTCTTATTCCCGAAAAAAATGGGTTCCGACGTAATAGAAGCACAATGAACAACCTTCAAACTATAAAAAATGAAATTCACACTGCCCTACTCAATAAACGTGGGAACGATGAGCTTTGACATTATCAAAGCGTACGACATGGCGTGGAGACTCAGAATATTAGATAAACTCAACAAAATAATTGCCAATGGAAACATGCTAGATTTCATCTCAAATTTTCTTAAGCGCCGCACCTTTCAAGTAAAAACCTCTAACACGCTCTCAGACACCTTCCTCCAAAAATTGGGTTCCCACAAGAGTCTACTATTTCGGTCACTCTTTTCTTGAATGCTATCAACGACATATCTGAAGGAATAACACTCCCAAACATACCCCTGCTTTACGCAGACGATTTCACTTACCTCTGTTACCGTACAAACATCAACTCTAACCAACAGATACTTCAAGACTCAACGAATAAACTCGTGTCCTGGTCCAAAACATCCGGTTTTCGTTTTTCCCCGGAAAAAAGCAGCCTTATAGTTTTCAGCCAAAAGAGGACTAGGAAGAAAATTCATATAAACATCGCAAACCATATTGTAGAAAACCATCCTAAAGTTAAAATACTGGACGTCACTTTCAATTTTAAAGCTGCATGAACCCCTCTCATCATAAATTTAAAGAACACTACCGCTTCAAGACTGAACATTATAAAAACTCTCTCTCACACTTCACGGGGAGCCCATTCTCAAACCCTTCTTAAAATACTCAAAGCCTTCATATTATTAAAAATAGATTATACTGCCCCAATTTTTTCATCAGCCAAACCTATTCAATTGAAAATACTGGAGGCTATTCGCAACTCGGCAATCCGACTTTCGATTGGCGAGTTCCGACCCAGCCCCATCAAAAGAATATTAAACGTAGCAGGAATTCCCTCCCTCAAAGAATAGTAGAGAGAACAAACGTATAAATTAGCAGCAAGAATCTCAAGAACCCCTCAAGACCAGATACATCACCCTAAACATACCTTCTATAACGCATATATAAAATACGATCTTAAAAACATAATCCCATTTGAAACTCCCCAATGCCCTCCGTGGCAATTCAGTATGAACATTAATTTCGACCTGCATCGATTTCCCAAAAACTCAACCTGCCCTCATACTTACAAAAATATATTAAATAATTTTAAAGATAACTGTTCACTCGTCCCTCCTCAAACTCACATATATACAGATGCTTCCCTTGTCGAAGGGCGCGTTGGGATAGCCATCATATGTGTAAAACTTCAATGCAATGGAAATTCCCAAAGAAATGCTCGATATATTCCGCTGAAGCTATACCAATTCTTAAAGCTATAGAGTATGCCATTTCCAAAGTAGACGACAGCAATATCACAATATTTAGCGATCCCCTCTCTGCTATTACCAGCCTCCAAAATCAGTTACCCCCTCTGGCATAGTTAAGAAAATACAAAACACTCTTTTCATAGCACAACAACATGGCAAAAATATTACATATACTTGGATCCCTGGTCATTGCAACATAGATGGCAATGAACAAGCAGACACAGCCGTCAAACTTGCTCACTCTTCTCCAAATCCTTTCACCTTACCCTTTTTCTTCTATAATAACGCAAAGAAGGTCATCGAAGAGTACACAATACTTCGGTGTCAAAAAGAGTGGAATAAAATGTCCAACAAACTTAACGAAGTAAAAAAATCTGTCTTACCGTATTTATTTCCTGCTAATACCACAAGAAAACACGACACCTCTATTTAATGAAGAAAGAATACCCCCAATATACACATGTTGTGGAGTACCCATCACTGTTAAACATATTCTAACTGAATCTAGAATGTACAAGGAAAGAAGTCTACTTCTCACCTTGCTATAATACTCAACCTTGATTCCAACAACATATTCAGGATCATACAATTCCTTTCAGAAATGCATCTAATAAATAAACTGTAAATAATTGTACAAAATACTTAATACTTAACCTCTTTATGTTTATATATCCCTGTTTATTATTATTATACTTATCCATAAATATGTTATCTTTTATATCACCATTCATAACCTCATGCAATATGTAAATAATGTAAATATATATATATGTTGCGCCGAATTTATGAAATTGCCGATTACATGAAATCGGCAGAAACATTGCTGATTTCATGAAATAAGCAACGCTGTTGCCGACAGCGTGAAATCGGCAACTAGAAGTGCATAATACTGCCGATTGCGTGAAATCGGCAAGACCATTCTTAAAAAAATTATAATATATAATTCAATATAAATTAATGTGTTATATTTATGTTCTTACATAAAACACTTTAAACATAATAAAATCTAATTGTAATAATAAATTATGTGTACAAAAAAGTAAAAAAAAAAAATAATCGAAAGTTATGAAATTATATTAATTTTTTTAGTTATATATTTATATTTATACATTTTGACAACTATGGCCGGGATGGCACGCCAAATTACACATCATATCATTTTTCTTGCATGTGCACTTTTTTGATGTGCAATTCGTACGGCAGGTACAACGTCGATATCCTTGTCCAGTTCCAACTGACCCTAATCGAACGAGTTCCCGTAAAGTATATTTTTAAAATTTTGAACGTCTGCAGTTGTTAGGGAACAGTACTTTGTAGCAGCCAAACTGTTCCGCTCCAGCCATGTGCTCAGAATCCCTTCTTGTCGCAATACGAAATTTGCCATAATTTTCTTCTATTATAACTGAAAGAAGGTTGATTGCATCTCCTCGCCATCGATCCACCGACAGAATTGGCACAAGAACATTGTCACCAACTTTTAAGGGAGGGAGGACGCCTTTTCCCCTGGTTACCATCCTGTCCGCTTGAGATTTTAAATTTTGTGCTGCAATGTTGCGTCATGTTAGAGCTGGATGATCGAAAATTACCTCTTCAGTGTTCTATACAAAAAAATAATTAAAAATAATTAATACCTAATTAATTTTAAAAAAAACTGATTTTATGTCGACATCAAACTCGCCTTGCTTTGCAAAAAATTAAAAAAATCATCAACTATTAATAAAAAATGCAACTTTTATATAATTCCTACAATCTTAATTTTACTTACTTCAATATTGAGTACTTCTACGTCTTCATCGTTTCGATATTCCGGAGTGGTATGAGTAGATATTGTAGTAGGTGTAGTAGATGGATCAAAAAGCATGTCCAACATATCCTCTTCCAGCGTTTCTGTCATTATATTCTCCAATAATTCTCGAGGTACTTTTGTTGCCAGTCCCATTCGTGGTTTTTGACCAAATACTGCTTCATACGGAGTCATCTTTATAGCTTCGTGGTATGTGGTATTAACGCCCCTTTGTACAAAGGCGAGGCCGTAACTCCACGCGGCAGTTTTGTTGTCTCGCATCCACGCCACAAGTGAATCCTTAAGCGTACAATTACCTCTTTCTACAGGTCCTTGGCTTTGTGGATAACGTGGCCGACCGTTTACTAGTATTAAATCGGGCTATAATAACGCTAATTCTGTTATAATACCGGCAGTAAATTCGCGACCATTATCGGACTGCAGAACATGAGGAGCACCAAACGTCAAAAATATATGTAGAAGTTCTTTCGCCACTTCCGAAGCCTTTTTACACTTCAGAGGCCGGAAAAATAAAAATTTTGTCAAGTGTTCTTTGTAATGAAGAATAAATTTAAAATCTCCGTCGGGTAAACTTTGAAAGTCGACAAGGTCCACTTGCCCACGTTCATTTAAAGAAGAAGATAAAATAGGCCACACAACAACGCCTCGCGTACTTTTTTTTTTTGATTTTTCCACACACCTTTCAAAATTAGCGATATAAGTTTTTACATCAGCCATAGTAATATTAGAGTAATGCTCCATTATTTTTTGTGGGTTTTTGTCTCACCTTTATGTCCACTGGCCACATGCATGTCACGGATAATACTATGGAAACTGTCGACTACTGCCATAATACGTTGATCGCGTTTCCGTCGCTAGATTATATTAAATTGATTATTGCAACTAATAAACGCACTTTTCGAACCGTCACACACTGTTAATTATTCAGCAGGCGAAACGAATAGCTGAACGCTGAACATGTAGGTAGGGAATATTTGTCACATTATTTTATCAAAGCAATAAAAATGTCTTAGTAACTAAGATAAAGCCATGCGGCACGCCAGTGGGGACTTAACCATCATAGCGTCTATCATCATAGGTAATAAAGATAATAATGTGGTAACGCCAATGGGTTCAAATATTGGTTATTTATATATCTATCACTATTCGCAATAATTTATGTTCGTAATAATGTGATACCGAAATCATGAAATAGGCATACTTTTTTATGCCGATTTCATGAAATCAGCAATTTCACAAATTCGGCGTAACACATGTATATATATATATATATAATGTAATGTTACGTCCAATGCCACAAACACTGAGGATAGTTTGTTTAATAAAAAAAAAAAAATGTCGGGGCTTTCTCACTTCTACAAGTATAAGACAACCAACCAATTGGTAACTTAATATTTGTATAGGTAGTAAAAACGTCATAAAAATTATTAAGTAATACATCAACATTCTCATCGTTATCTTCATCTTTATATTTATATTTCTATAAAATAAAATGTAGCAAATAAGTCAGAATAAATGGATATAAATACTAAATACTAGTAAGTAATATAATAACTATATTATATATCATGATGTGATAATAGTAGTAAATACTAATTATTGTTATATATAATGTTAAAAAATATACAATTATATAAATTGGAAGTAATCTATCATTGCACGTCAATACGTTAAGAAAAAGTTTTATTTATTTTTCATTTATCACTTTAATTTTTTTATTTTATATTTTCCAAAATATGTTGAAAATCTAAAATGTCATCTACCAATCATCTATTAATCAATCTCTTTCTATACTAGGGATTGACTATTTTTAGAAGTAAGCATTCAGTATAAAAATTGAAAATAAAATTTTTTATGTTCATTTAATTTTTCAATCATCGAAACTAATTATTTGTATTTCTAACCAATTCGCCGAGTAAACAACGAAATAGCAGAAATTTCGTTTTGAAATTTGTATTTGTCCTCGAACTTGGTAGTAGTAACTATGATTCACATTTAATTCCATTTTCTCGTTTTCACTGAGATGACAGAAGGATAATTAAAATTAAAATATATTGTATAAGAACATTTTACAAATTTTTAATTTTGATTCCAAATATTTTAATAATAAAATAAACTTTTTATTATATACCTTTTTACAGTTTATAGCTTCTAAAAATGTCTAAGTGTCTTTTATTCCAAATAGACATTTAATTTCCACTACAAAATCATAATTGACAAGGCCATCTGTTGATATTTAAAAAAATTAAATTGGTATTATTGATTTAATTAATATATATAATTAAGTACTATAATATATTTTACCTGTAGAAGCTGCTAAATAAGGAAAATGTCGATCCGGGACATTATTATAATTTTTTTCCAAATTTCCAGAAAAAAAGAAGTTTTTTAGATTTTGGCTGATATCTTTTCTTTTCACTCAATGCAAGAAATTTTATACTTATTCGAATAATATTATCTAGATAATATTTTTCCCAACTCTGGTCACAAATTATTATTTGATTTATATTATTTTTTTACATATTTTTTTAATATTTATTTGAAGTTAAGCTCCACTATATAGTCTCCTAAATATGCATATAATCTACTTAAATAATAAATAATATATAAGTGATTTAAAGCTTACCTGATTGTTTCCCTTGACAAACATGGTGGTTGATTATCAGCACCTAAAAAATAGGATTCGACAACTGGTTCAATTACCTCGGAATTATTCCTTAAATAAAAATAAAAATGAATTATATTAGATTATATACTTAATTAATTTATGTTTTATGTAATTACTTATTTTGGTTGCGAATTCCAATAAGGTCTCTCATTCGAGATTTCAGATTTTTTTTTAACAATAACTTCTTTGATTGATATCTATTTTTATTTTTTGATGGATCCATTTTATGTTAAGAAATACGATGAGAACATAATAAAATAAAAGTATAGTGAAAAAATCTAAAATATGACAAAATGATAATAGTATAACAATGATCTGTGTTTACTCACTCACCCACGTATGCCTAGACTAATTAAAATTATAATCGTCATAAAACGACGAACATAACTGTTTTATACATGACATTATATACTTACCGTAATCTAAAAGTATCTAAGTAATCTATGTATAATGAATAATGATATATGATGTATGAATATATTAATAATTATTTATCAATAATTGGAGGACATAAAATTTACAATATAAATATCATCTATATAATTAAATTAATCGTATCGTATTTTATTTTAACAAATTACGGTGACGATTGAATGTTGATAATCATTTAAAATAATTATGTCGTATTTTAAGTATAAGCTTATATCAAATGGTACTCGTTATAGTCAACTCGTAGATAGATAAAAACAATTTACAGATTGGACCACTTAAAAACTGTAGAGTTAAAATTAACGGTACTCATTATTGCTATAATAATTATTACAAATATATAATTTAAATTGTAAACATTTTAACAACATAATCGTTTTGTATGTGACATTATATTTACCATAATCTAAATGTAATAAATGTAATGATATTTGATATATGCATACATTAATGATTATTTTTCAATAATTGTAGGGCATAAAAATTATAATTTGATTATATCATCTATATAATTAAATTAATCTAAAATAAGAGCATGTAAAGTTCACAACCAAACAGCTTAATAAAAACCTTATAAATTTGTTGTCCACTGTGGAAATCATTTAGTCTACAAGACAACCGTTACAAATCAAACATCAAATATGTACATCATTATATGACATTTCATTAAATAAAAATATATATTATTACCAAGGCTCGTAAGTTCATGCCCTAAAAAATGGCTAAATAAGCATGCAATTATGCATTAAAACCTGGCAAAATATGCCTTAAAAAGTTCAGAAATATGCAGTTATATACACTAAAAATCTTAATCTATGCACTTAAAATATGCGCATTAAAAATAAAAATAAAAATCAATTTTTGAAATAACAAGAATGATTCATAAATATTTTTAAAAGATATTTTATTTCTTAATTATTTTAAACATTAAAACTGAAATGTAATTCTTGTTCTTTGTAGGAAATATGTATACTGCACGTTTTTATTAAACATTCATTTAAAATCTGTAACTTTAAAAACAAATTTATTAATAGAAACCTGAATACTTAACTAAATAATTTATATTTACTTAAGGAATTGCATTGTACTATAAGTGTTTTTTTAATGTTCTCAAGCTTGAATGAACGGCGATTATCAGTGACTAAATTTTTGTATGTTGAAAATGATCTTTCAACATCAGAAGAGGTAATCGGTGCATATTTAAAATACGAAAAATCATCAAGGGTCATGTCTTCGGGTAATTCTAGATTTTTCATATTTTCGTTTTCATCGTATAGTATTTTAGAAATTTCACAAATAATCTTGTAGCCAGTATTATTATTTAAAACGGAATAAAATGTAGTTTTAATACTGTCACTGTGTTCTCTTTGAAGTTTCTTAATTATATCACTTATTTTATCAGTTATGTGAATTGAATCAAACAATGATAATTTTTGTTCTTGGAGTTGTTTGATTGTCGTTGGTAAACATTCAAAGTTTGATTTTATATAAATCAAACTGGCTTACAGAGATTCAGATTTTAATACGTCTTGAGCTTTTTTAATTGCTACACTATCATTTGCATCGAATGATTTGATAATACGTTTAATTTTTTCATAATGTACACAATAGTACGAAGCTGCAGAAATCCATGTTCCCCAGCGAGTTATAGTAGGTTGTGGTGGTAATGCTAAATCAGGTTCAAGTGTTTTGAATATTTGTATACGATATGGAGATTTACAAAATATTTTTTTCACATTATTTACTATTAATTATTGTTGATGATTTCACAAATCATCAACAATAGTAAAATGTGAACGAATATCTTCTGCTACTCGGTATAAGCCATGCGCAAGACATGTAACATGCACCATTTTAGTGTAAAATACTTGTAAATGAGGTGCTGCTTTCTTCATATAAGGCGCTGCGTCTGTTAAAAACAACAGCACGTCGTCATAATGTATTCCTTCAGACCAAATTAAGAATAATGATCTATCAAAAGCTTTACATATGGTGCTATGGTTTGTTTTGTCAAGTTCTTCAACATTAACTAAAAATATTACACCAGGGCTATCGTGCGACAGAATACTTATAATTGTATTGACTATATACTTACCTTCAATATCAGTAGTTTCGTCCATTGATATCCATATTTTTTCCCATTTACTCGTTTTTTGATTTCGTTCATTATTTCTATGTAACATTCATCAATATATCCAATCCGCAATGTAGATTCGGTAGGAATATTTTGTCCGGTATACTTAGTAAGAAAAGATTTAAACTGCGAATTGGCCAATTTGTTTAGAGGAATGATTGCTGTCAACATAGCTTTGCATAAATCAAAATTGAAGTCTGATTTTTTGGAAGTTGTAGGTATAAGTTGTTGCCAATTTTTTCTTTCATTATTTTTTTGCAGCCGAAGAAGTGATTTTTTGTGTTTTTCAGTATTAATATGCTGCACGATACTAAATCGTTTTACACTTGTCACTTTTACTTCACAAATCTTACAAAATAATATTTTATTTTCCGTTGAGAATTCATGTTCACCAAATTCGATAACTAATTGTTTAAATTTACAAGTCAAAGACGATTTTTCTTTTGGCATGATAGATAATAGTAAAAGGAAGTTATTAAAATATATAATTTTTTATAATAAATAAATATTATATTACAATTAAATTAAATATTATTATCGATATTGTTGATCCGAATGAATGTACGCGCACACACGACACAATAACAACTGAATAGTCCCAAACAAATCATTGTAAAATTATCAAGAAAAGAGAATTTCTATTTTTATACATTTTTTCCACTTAATTTTGTACACAAAGCACTGATAAACCTAATAAAGTAATGACTAGGTATTAGAGTTTTATTTATAATCATTTATTGTTGCAACCATATTCCCATACATTTCATGCAATGACGAATTATAAATAATCGCATTTTTTTTCATCAAGTACTGGTCATTTCTTAATATTTCTACAAAAAAAAGAATATTACTTAAAAATGTATGTATACATATCAAAATTATGAATAATATGCTCAATAAATTTAAAAAAACATATAAATATGCCAAATAGGCAAAATATCTCTAAATATACAAAAATATGCACTATTACATTTCATATTCTGATCACCATTACTATGAAACAGATTTATTATTATTATTTATTTACATGTTTTAATTTTGGAGCTATGTGAAGATTATTTTGTGAATCATGATTGTAAAAAGAATTAAGATGTATTTTAGTTATTGAATCATTAATTATGAAGATGTGTTTAAAAAACATATTGCGAATTGATTTAAAAATATGTGGAGAGTCAAAAATGAAAAAAAATTCGTTTTCCTTCTAATTTAAAATATGGCTTGTTTGGATTAACATAAAAGCTTTTAGAAAAACTTACAAAATTTGCATCTTGATCAGTAATAAAAGCTTTAGTATTTAGTTTAAAATTTTGGAGACGACAAATCATTGATATTTGGTAGGTTCATAATATTTACGAGAATTTGATTTATGAAAACCTATAATTTTATCTTTAGAGATATTATACAATAATTTTGTTTTTAAAGCTATTTCATTGGCACAAAGTATGTAATCTAGCGCATCTGGTTTAAAACTGCTGACTTTATATGATACAATATTAAAATGAAAATCATTCAGACCCGGATTTATTTTGTATTTAAAGTTACTCTCCTTAGTGCTAGTGTTCCATTAGTGGGGAGGGATAGACAATTGTACAATAAATTATAAACTCTTGGATCTAAAAAATAAACACTTAATGCAAGTTTAATTTCATTAAAATACCTGAATCCTCGGTAATTTCTTTGCTTGTTCTGAATTTGTGTTTGAAAAAAAAGAGAGTAGGTGACAAGTGTTCTTTACATACTTCCAGACAAATATCCAATTTATTTTTAAGTTCATTAACTAACTGTCGAATCAAATTTATAATAATTTGGTTCAACTCAGCCTAAACCCATTTACTTTCCTTAAGAATAACTTTTAGAGGAGTTTTTGATGCTAAATAACATGGTGTTTGTACACCTACAACACTTGTTTCTATAAGACAGGCTTCCAAACATCATATTTTTAGCCCTGGTATAGAACTAAATCCGGACCCCTCTAAAATAACAATTAATTTTTCAACATGAATAAACCTTAAATATTAATTTTATGTATAAATTAAGGAGTAGGTATAATTAAAAAATAAAATATCAACAAATTTTTAGGTATCCTTTATAAATTAAAGACAATATGTGTAATATTATATGAGACATATTAATATTACTTTATTTTTTTTTTTGTCTTCTTAATAAACAAATCCAGCTTTGGCTTTTCTTATTAGTCACTAATCTTTCACAGTTTGCTTACCAATATTGATGCCATTTAAAATTTCCAAAAATTTACCGTACCGTATTTGGAACACCAACATTCAGTACAATTTTAATAAAATACAAATTATAAAATTGATATCAAAATCATTTAAAATTAACACAATACATCAATTGTTTTCAACGATTCGATATTTTTCAAACTGTTTTGCTCATCCTGTACTCTTTTTTTTTCTCTAATTTACTCTAATTTTCAGTTTTTTGACAAATAAAATCTTCGAGTGAATGTAAATCATCTATTTTTACATAATTACTCATGTTAAATAATAAGAATAAATTATGTATAATTTGTTACTTCTAAATGTAAATAATTTTAATTTAATAAAATGTGTTGGATATTTTGTTTACTTGTGTATTTTATTATTTTCTAAATGTATTTTTAACAATTTATTTTCCTCGTAATGTATTATTGCAGTTTAATCTTTCACCTCAATAGTGGCCAATTTTTGCTTAATTATTTTCAGGGACAGCAAAAGATTAATTCGGCCCATTCTTCAAATTAACCATTAAAACCAGCCCACAGTTTTACTTTTTTTATTATTTTGTATCAAAATTAAAACTGTATTGATTATTTATTTTTTTGGATAAAAAGTTGTATAGTAAGGTAGCCACTAAAGGTGTACTTTTCCACAAGCCTATAGTTAATATTTATTATTTATAATATGATAACAAAAACGAACAGTAATAAAAATTAGTAATAGTATGGTACATAATTAAAGTTATAAATAAAACAACAAACCTCTTATTAATATTCATAAACTTTTTTTTACAAACTTTTAATACTAATTTACGCTCTACAGGAATTACATTTTTGAATTCATCAATTACACTATCAATATTAATAAAAAAAGTTAATTATTGTTCGACAAATAGAAACAATAGTGCGTTTAGTCTATTCTATGTCATGGTAGATCTAAGTTTGCTTTTTACAACGGTAAGTTTAGAAAAACTCCTCTCACAACCACAACTTGTGACAGGGATTTTTTTTTTTTTGCTTTTATTAGTAATATTACAGCAATACATTTTCACATATTGCATCTTCTTGGTGTCGAGTGCATAGAGGGGAAGAATTGAGGAAAAGTTAGAAGGAATGATGTGGGAGTAGACTGTGCTCTAAGCGAAGGCGAGTGAATGCCACGATCAAGCGCCTTGATAAGTTTAGGTCCTTAAACCATGGGAGACGAGATATTACAGGGACGGCGTGCCTGTGCCATGAGGCGAAATTGGGTGGTAAAGAGGACCATTTGGATTGCCAAGCCTTATGAAGAAGCTTACGGTGAATTGGAAGGAGATCTGATGCAGGTAATTTAAAGCAGGGAATCTATTTCGAGAATTTCGTTGAAAAAGCCAAATGATCAGCATGCTCGTTTCCGGCAATGAGTAAGAGAGACCGAAGCGAAGAGGAAAGATCCATAATCAACTTTAGATCTGATAACGGAGTTGAAAATTTTAAGGAGACACGAAGGATGTGACCCCCAACTAGAGCCTGATGTAGCACGAAGAAAATTAGACCAACGTGAGGTTATGCCTCTAAGATAATTAAAATGTGGAACCTATCTAAGTTTGGGGTCAAGTTTAAGGCCTAGGTAATTGACTGTGGTTGAAGGGAGAATTATTTGGTTGTCTAATACGATGTGAGGTTGGACTGTGATTTGTCTTCGAGTGAAGATCATAAAATGACTCTTCTCCGAGGCTGTAGAGAAATATGCATTCGAAAGGTTGGATGAGAGGATTTTTAAGTCGTCATTTAAGATTTCAATAGATCTTTCAACCTGTATATTGGGAGAAAAAAGAACAATGTCATCGGCGTATAGGAGGACTTTGAAGTCGGAAAAAACTAGGGCTTGGCAAATGAGGAACATGTATACATTAAAAAGGAGACGACTGAGACAGCTTCCTTGAGGAAGGCCTCTATGTGTATGATTGTAGAGGATTGTACCGGAAAGGGAAGTGAATTTAAGTGAACGTTGAGAAAAGAGCGAAGAAATAAAATTGCAGAATGAGTTAGGAATATGTAAGGAAGTGAGTTGAGATACTAAGGTGGGAATGTGGACCGAATCGAATGCACCCTTAATGTCGATGAAGGCCGCGCTTACAAATTCTTTGTCACAAAATGATTTATACACCGGGCCAACGAGAGATGAATGGCATTCCATAGTTCCAATTCCGCGTAGGAAACCAAATATATTATTAGGGACTAATTTGTTTGTCTCCAAGAACCAGTCTAGCGGATTTTGATTATGTATTCGACTACTTTACATAGAGCTGATGATAAAGCAATTGGCCTGTAAGTTGTAGGAGAGGTGTTAGGTTTAGGGATAGGAATGACGTGATACTGCTTCCAGGAGTCAGGTATGGCACCGGAAACCCAAATATCATTGAGAATATTTAGAAGGCATGTGCTCGCTTTGTTGGATATGTTTCGGAGAACGATGACAGATATTCCATCAAGGCCGGAGGCTAGTGATGAGCGGGAATTAATAGCTGAGGTAAGCTCTTTAAAACTGAAAAGTGATGTGAGCATATTTGCGCAGGAATCAGGGTCGTCTATAATAGGCAAGATTTGTGGACAGACTTCCTGTTGCGAAGGAACATATGGGGGAGAAACTTTGCTACAAAAAGCAGGAAACCATTCCTCATTAAGTGAAGGGATGGTTTGAATAACGCAACTTTTAATTTTTTTAGCGGTGGTCCATAGATCGTTAATAGTTTTAGCGTGGTTAAGAGTGGAACAAAATTTGTCCCATGAACTTTTTTTCGCAGTTTTTAATATGCGTTTTGTTTTGGCGTTGGCGTTTTGGTATGACAAAAAAATCGCAAGGAGACCCGGAAGTCCTGAATTTTTTAAAGGCAGCTGATCGGCACTTGATAGCGTCTGAACAAGTTGAGTTCCACCATATCGGAAAGGTGGATGGAAATCTGGTAGAGAGTTTTTTGGTTGGTATGGCATAGCTGGAGGCGGTGATCAAGAAGGAAACGAAATTGTTATAATTGTCTATAGGAGAATTGGAGAAAGTGCAAGAGTCGATAAGAGAGTCTAAGTGAGAGGAAAAAAGAATCCAGTCAGCTTTAGAATATATTAATTTAGGAGGTGAATTAATCTGATTAACTGTTGGCGAGATGTTCAGTGTAGGAGAGACATATTCAATGATCAAAGGAAAGTGATCGCTGCCGTGAGGGTCGTCAAGGGGATACCAGGAAAGGTTCTAATAAATGGCAGTGGCAGTGATCGTTATGTCCACTGCGGTGTTAAGGAAAGGGGGCCTATTGACGCGCGTAGGAACTCCGGTGTTGAGACAACTCAGATTAAAATTATTTATAGAAGTATAAATAGAATCACCGCGGTGATTTTGATTATTACTATTGTCCCAGGCAGGATGGTGACCGTTTATGCCCCCCTCCCCCTAATAAGGAATTAGGACCAATAACCTGAAATATGCGATCGAGTAGTGCCGTGGTGGGATTGGAAAAATGAGGGATCTATAATGACCATAACTTGAGGGAATGATTGGAGTTGATGAAGGCCTCGATGCCAACTAAGTCAATAGATTGAAGCAGTAGGTTGTTTTTAAATGGGACGTCAATAGGGATCTCCTTGATGTAGATGGATTAGTGAGCAGCGATTGCGACACCACCGTACCAATCGACTCGATCCGAACGAATAAGATTGTAAGTTAGTAAGGAAAATTTTTGACCTGGCTAGAGCCAGGTTTCGGATAGAAGAGCAATAGAACATAATTCCGAATGTAGAAGCGAGGCGAGGTTCAGTGAGTGAGAACGGATGCTTCTGACATTCCATTGAAGAATTTTGTAGGCGTCTTTGGAGTTAGTAGGAAATTGAGGTGAAGATGACACGCGATTGTTAGTACGTCTCATCATCATCGGGGATAGGGGACAAAAACTTAAATAAAGAAGACACGATTAAAGATTTTAAAGCGGTTGAAGAGTTGTTGTGGGGTTCGGTAGATTGAAGAAGTGCGCTAGTGATTTGCTCAGCAAGGGATTCTATAAAATTATTGTTGGGAAAATTAGGGATAGATTGGTCGGTGTAATTGAAAAAACTGCCGTTTGGTGAATAAGTAGGGATATACTGCGAATGAGTACGAGGAAACTGAGGTAAACTGCAAGGGACAGAGTTAAATTTTTTCCTTTTTTTTTTTTATTAGGTTGGGAGTTAGATAAGGGTGGAAATGAGGAATGAGGGGAGTTAAAGCTAGCTTCCTGTACAGAGTTAGGTATTAATGAACAAGTTTTATTAAGGTTGGAGACTTCGGCGTAAGTGTGGCCCTTATGTACAACTCCGGAACGCTTGATTTGAACTGCTTCGGCATAAGATTTATTTTCAGTGGCCATTATTTTTTTAACCTCCCTTTGGGTGGTCCACTCGGAACAAGAACGGTCAGTGGCAATGTGGTGAAGTTTACAATAAAGGCAATGAGACGAAGTTGATTCACGTGTTTCGCATATGTCGATACCATGATTAATATCGCCGCAGTGGCAACGTTGTTTGTGTTGCCGTCGGGTTTTAGTGGACTGTATAAGTTTTTTTTTATTAATATATTAAGTTTACAACTTTTTATATAACTTAATAATTTATTTATTTTGTGGAGACGGACACAATGACACGTATATGCACATGAGCACACGGTTCAACAAACACTAAAATAAGTAATATAATAATTGAAGGTCTATCAAACCAATATTGGAGAGAATAAGATAATATAACAATACAGATAAAAGTAATAATAATAATAATAATAATAATAATTACATCAATGATATATAATACACGCGTCAACAGTTAGCTTCAGCAAAACTTTTGTGTATAGCCAAAACGGAGGCAGCGCATACATTGTACTGGTGAACGAATACTGGGAGTGACGACATGTATTACTTTAAAAATACTAAGACAGTCTGGAAGTTTTGGTGATATAAATTTAATTTCCACTAGTTTGGTATTAAACTTTTGTCTCGTTTGACATTAATGCGACGAAATTCGGCTACTTTATAGCAGCACTCAAGACCTTCCCAGAAGTCTTCGTCCGAAACGTATAGGTTGAGGTGAATGACGCCGAGACTGTATATGAGAGAACTTGGGATGGTAACTAGGTAATCGTTTTCTGCCAACTAAGGAGAAGTTAAACAGGCGTTTGCATTAAACAGTGAATTAAAGGTAATTTTGACTCTGTGTGACCCGATAGGTGTGATGTTAGAGATTCCTTTAAAATTTGTAATAAATAATTTACCAAGTTTGACGGGATATAGATTACCGATGTTTTTATTGACATTGGACGAAATGATAACATGAAGGGGGCCAGTGTAGTCTCATGCACGTTGGATTGTATAACCACTGAGCCCGAGACGACATCAACATCAACAGGTTGTAGGATGTTAATCGCGAGTTCTGAATTAGATGTGATATTTTCGGCAGCGACTGTGCCGTTCATATCAGTGTTACATAATGTGCGTGTTGATTGTGAGTGTGCTAACGGAGATAATGGAGGAGTCTTACCAGTGGAAGCTTTTGGTTTTTTGATCGTTGGTGTAATTATTGCGGAAGGAGAAACAGCTTTATTATTTTGTGACTTTAAATTGGTTTGATGACGATCCGGAGAGAGAGGGGCGTAGCGGTTTTGGTTGGGACCCGGTGACGGCGGCATGCCGAGACCGACGCGGGCGACGTTAACGGTCACCCAGTGCGGTGATAATCGCGACGGTGCAGTTAATAAATAGAAATATAATTAACTGCTTAATTAATATTTGAAAACTAAGATAAGCGAGCGGGCAACGACGTACATGCGTGCTTGTCAACAGACTGCTTGCAACTGGTGACAGGGATTATAACAAACATTTTTAAACAGAAAAAAATTATTAAAAATATTTTATCAATCACATTTTTTTAACCAGTCAACCCACTTATAAACAGAATCAGAGCGCAAGTACCTTTAGGAGTATCTTCTAATTGTTTCAAAAGAGTTATCTCAGAACTAAATGATTCTTTAGAAATATGGAAATATTTATTCAATAGGTTGAATTCGGTGTTGTAATTTTCTATTTTAATATCCAAATTCACAAGACTACCTATTATATTTATTAATGTAGGTATTTAAAGTTGTATAGTAAACATTCACTCTCATTTCATTAAACTTAGTTTTAAAAAAATGCTGTGTTTGTCAATTATTTATTTTTTTTTAGATATTTTCCTATATTTAATAGGAAGTTTAATAATATTATGATTAATACAAATATTTTCAGTATTTTTGAAAATTAACTCAAATTCTTCATATGAAATTATCATTGAAATTAGTGAAGACCTAGGAGATTGAATATGTTTAACTGCAGATAAAAGATCTAACTTTGGAATTTGTAATGAAGAACTCACTTTCCAAACTAATTGTAAAACAGGTTGCATCATCTTTATACAAAAAATAAAATTAAACGATTTCATTTTATCATTACCTTTAATTTTTACAACTGGCAACGAAGTGTTTTTTATTATTTCGTCCAACGCTTTTAATAATGCACTATAGTTATGTTTAATAGCATTTACAGCCTCTAAGCGACATGATTACCTTGTTGTTGAGCATGACTTTAACATTTTTAAATTAGACCCATGTTCTTTAGCTATATTTTCAAAAATAGCATGTCTCATAATGCTATCTTCAATGAACAAGTATAAAAATTGAACAGATCCTAAAAAGTAAAATACTACTTGATTTTTGTTACTTGTGATTGAATCAATTAATGATAAATTTAAGCAATGTGCATAGCAATGCATTTACAAAATGTTTGCATTCATCTCTTTGAATTTTCTTATTACCCACCTATATTACCAGACATTGTTGAAGCCCCATCAAAACACACAACAATTATTGATTATTAACCAACCTATACCAAATTTGGAATGTATAATATTACTTAGAGCTGTGAATATAGATTCAGCATTAACAGAAACTAACCGTACTAAATCAAAAAAAGTTTCAACAGATCTATTTGTTTGATCATCAAAATATCGTATAACGATTGAAAGTTGTTCATGATGATCAACATAACTAGTTTCATCGATTTAGATTGAAACTTATACATTTTGTAAATCTGCTTTTATTTTTTTAATAAGAACATTATGAATAGAACTAATTAGGTAATTTTGGATTCTATTACTGGTATATTTTGCATTTCTTAGACCATTTTCAAAATGTTCTTTTAAACATATTTCATATTTAGCCAAAGTATTAACTATTTCTTTACATGAACCTTTTGATTACTTTTTCTCCTTCATCATCGCCCCTAAAAGGCCTTCCTCCTTTAACAAGACACAAAGTTATATCTATCAAACGCTTTAAAATTCCTCTATTGTGCAAACGATCGCTCTCACATCTGGAAATTTATTCTTTTCAACTTATATCTATTTGTTGATCAATACTCACAATATAATGTACCAACATCTTCATGGCCTCTAAATGGTAACTCCTGGGAACTAAAATATAATGTGATATCGATCAATTTTTTAATATAACTTCTATTAGCTTCAACTTCTAATTTATGCTGTATCGATAATTGTGTATGCACACTACCAGTTATTAAACTTTCTATAGTTAGATCCATTTAAGCCATTAATTAAATGAGAATATTATACATATATAATTTATTTTAAATAGAAAATAACAATATTATCAAAGTATACTCGAAACTAACTAAACATAATTTTGAATTGAGCAATCTTTCAATGATAAAGGTCAAAAATAAAACTCAAGTTTATTACATTTATTAATTATTTTCTATAAATTTTAGGTCTTTAGCAAATTGATGCCAGTAGGTATTGAATTGTATAGAAACTAAACTATGAATGTTTAATAGGATCTGAAGCATATACAAAAACAATAAATTATATGTTTGATGCATTAAATAGGAAACATACAGCTGAAGGAATTAAAAGAAATAGTCATGATTTAGAGGTTTTCTTTATGTGTTTGTTACGCATATTTGTTAATTGTGTATAATTAATATTGTGTTGATTTTATTTAGTTTAATATTATATTTTAATTTATATATGTTAATAAATGGTAGTTGAGATCAAAAATTAAGTTCGTTTTGATTTTAAATATTAAATAATGCTATACACTGGTTGAATGAATGCGAATTCAATTTGGAAAAAGGACTAATTCAAGAAAGCGAGTTTCTAATTAAACCAACTAGTGAGAGACTATAGATCTCCTTAAGTTCAACTATACAGTTGGTAGAATATCTTTTGAATGAATATGATTTTAGTTATGTCTTAATTGCAAAATTTAATCAAGACTCACTAGAAGTAATTAAATTATCTTTATTACCAATATTATAAGAAATATATATTTTATATTTTGTTTTTTTTTTTATACAAACGTAATGATGATTATTATATTAATTAATTTTTACAAATTTATTGAAATCATTAGATAGGTCTCAGGTCCTAATGATTATCTCACACCGTATGCTATTATAAAACCTCTCTAAAATAGGAAATTGTACAATATTTGAAAGGGGAAAATTAAATTTTAAGTTTTTTAAAAAAAGTAATATATTTCATATTACAATCAATATTTCTTAAAATAAATATTACAAAATAAAAATTACTCATTTTTAAATGTTGTACTCATGAACTCTTAATAGAACAATTACGTATTATCAATTAAAGACTTAAAAATAATTATAAATGATTTAAAAAATATTTCAGAAACGAACCAAAAAAATTGATTTATTGAAAGAAAAAATTAAAAACATTACTGGGATCTGGACGATATTCTGTTAGAGCATGATTATGGCAACTCTAAAATTTTCCACTGTGTCGCTAATTTTATAGCTGGGTAAATTATTTTATGACTTGGTTAATATTGTTAAATAACACTTTTATTTACCTACTTCAAATAGATACATTGCTAAACGATTGATAAAAAGTACTTAATGTCAGTTATATATTCTAAGTATAAAAAATTTAAGTTTATAAAAGATGACAAAGGCGCAATGTATATAATATTTATAAAACGGAAAAAACTGTAACTTCAAAGTCGGAAATCTTTTGTGCATTGATACGGTTATTAGAAAAATATAGTAATAACGTCGATATCGTGTAAATTGTCGTGTGTGCTATCGTAAGTGATTTCCAATATTATTATTTATAATAGTTCTGTATTATTTGTATAATACTGAATAATAATATTTGTATAATTATAAATAATAATTAATATAACGTACTTAAGCTAATATTTTTAATCATTATCATGCAATTATGTAATTTTATTTAAATAATAATCATCTATTTTTGAGAGACAATTCGTGTATAACTATTAACTACAACTAGCTATTTAGCAATTCCCTGGGATATTTTTTTCACGGTTAATTTAATTTTTCTATAGGATTTTTTTTCCACGGGTATTTTTTCCGTGGGTATTTCTTCACGGGTATTTTTACCGATTACCGTTTTGTATAAACTTTATATTAATTTTATTGAAATCATATTGCTGTAGCTAGGTTACATGATTTAATAATTTTTTAGTGTATATATTATTTAGGTCGCACATTCACAGAGGCTGAATGATACGAAATTGTTACCATGGCCTATTGTGAAGTTCTCTGAAGAAGTTTTAGCAGCACATTGTACTTGTATAGATGGGCTTGGAAAATGTTGCTCACATATCGGCGCTGTGCTTTTTTATTTGCATGCTTTCTTAAAAAAAATGATACAATGAAATCAGTAACTGATGTAACCATATAGATTTTCCTGTAGTGGACTTATTATAAATCCATGTTTTCCATTCATTGGTGCAAGTTTGGATGGTATAATAAATTGTGACTTAAGTGGAACTGGTTTCTTAGAAATAAAATGCCCATATAGTCTAATTCAAAATAAAAAAATAGAAAACCTTGATTGTGTATTAAATGTGGTAACTGAAGGAAACACACCAATACCATTATCAGATGTAAACACACATGTTTTTAGGTGGTTTTTAATATGAAGATTTTATTATATGGTCACCAAATCATTATTACATAGAACATATTACTATCGATTATGAAATATGCAATAAACTTTAAATAAAATCAAAGTGGTATTTTTATGAAATTATTCTTACTGAATTGCGGTCGATTTTATACTAATCAACAATCCATTGAAAAAATGAATCTAAAAGAAAATTTGATTAATGAAAATGGTCCATATCTGTATATCCAATACTGTATATGCAAAAATGATACAGGAGGAAAAATGATTATGTGTACCTACAAAAGAAGAATGCTCAAACTTGTGGTACCATTATACTTGCATTGGAATCAAACGCAAGCCAACAACTAAAAATTAAAAATGTACAAACTGTAAATAATAAATAAAATAGATTCATAATTATATTACATTATTATATATATATAAGTCAGGTTAAGTTATATAACATTTTTTCATTTTTTATTCTAATGGAACAATAGAACTGCACAACAAACTGTTACTATTAAATCTAACAAACACGAGTTGTCATCTTAGTGTTTAAGAGTTGTAATTTATACGGGACCATTAAGAATTTTATACTTGGATCTGATAAGTCCTATAATACGCTCTACGAGTATTCTAACAGATACTATTTTCCTTGTTTCTTCAATAGAACATGGGTGTAATTGAAGAAAACCCCTTGAATCCCCTATTATCAGTTAATATACTACTGAATAAAGTTTCAAATCAATGCTTTCGTACATTTTTAGAAAATCTTATACCGGAAATAATGTTCCTACAGAAATAAACTTGAGACTTGGATACATAGATGACATTTTTGACGAAACAATGAATAAAATTAAACTTGAACTGTCTGGTAAAAAACTTTGGGTCAGTATTGACGAAACTACCGATATTAAAGGTAGATTTGTTGCTAATGTAATTTTTGGTATACATGAAGCAGTTGAAGCAGATTACCCGGGTAAACAATATTTGATACATTTAAAACAATTAGAAAAAACAAACTATTTGACTATTTGCAGAGTATTCGACAAGTCTATTGGAATCATTGGTATTCAACACAAGAACGTTTTATTGTTTACATCCGACGCTGCTCAATACATAATAAAAGCTGGTAATACATTGAAAGTATTTACGTTTACGGCTCATGGACTCCACCGAGTAGCAGAGAAAGTAAGGGGCAAGTTTAATAATGTCGACAAGCTTATTTCTAATATTAAAAAAATATTTCGGAAAGTACCAAACCGTGTTCAACTGTTCAAAGATGAAGCTCTTCATTTAAATTTACCACTGGAGCCTATTATAACACATTAGAGTACGTGGATCATCGCCTCAAATAACTATTGTGAAAACATTGAAATCTTACGTAAAATTCTTGAAAAACTAGACGCCGACGATGCTGTTAGTATCAAAAAGACCAAAAAATATATTCCCAAAGCTGGTATTGAAAAAAATTTAAATTACATAAAGTCTAATTTTACAATTTTAACTGTTTTCATTACCAAATTACAAGAACAAGGACTACCATTAGCTGAAGCTATAAATGTATTTGAAAATCTTGAAAAAGCATTTGAAACTCTAAAAGGACAAATTGGAAAAGCTGTTTTTAATAAACTAAATAATATCAAGCACAAAAATGTCGGTCTTAAAATTTTAAAAAATATTTCAAATGTATTATCGGGTAACAATATGAATACAGAACTTGAACCTGGATTTCCTGAAGACTTCTCAACAGAGATCTCGTTTACTTTAAGTTTGCACCAATTACGTCAGCGGACACCGAGAGATCGTTTTCAATATACAAGACTCTGCTCAATAACAATCGAAGATCATTTCACTTTGAAAACTTGTACAAGCATCTCATTATTCAATGTAACTTTCAAGGTAAATATATGATTAAATGTATAATTATAACTTTATTATAATATATATATATTTTTTTTTAACAGAACAATCGCAGAATAAATGAGTACCACGAGTTAAATTTAACACGAGATAATTTTAGTGCTTATATGAATATTTTTTAGAGCATATTATTGCGCTTATAACAACCTTTTTTAGAGCTATAAGTTATGAGCCCTGATAATGAGTAAAGCCAAATTTGACGCAAAGTCTATTATGATAAGCTATTTAGTTACAAATTGTTACTAAAATGATTGACTCATTATTGTTAACAATATATAAAATCACCGGTATAGCTCCATCTCTAAGTCTAGTTTTTTGACGCGCCTACAAGCATATTTATGTATGTAATGTTTTTACTCAGAGTTGTAATAGTTCATAAATACATTATATTTCTATAGGTAAAGGACAAAGGTACTAACCGAGTATTTATTTATTCCATTTCCAGATACTCATGTGTATATTACATCATGAGTTTTAAAATGTTTACAACAAAGACAAGAATTATTAGTTAAGGCAATATTCATTGAAACTTTTAAACAACTAATCTTTACATATTTATCATGTGGAAGACAATTAGGTATATAACACGGCATTTTAATTTTAAGTATGATTACACAATTTCAATACAATTAAACACAATATGTTAAGACTTTATAAATAATTATTGTTTTATCTTCTGATAATGAAAATTTGTATTTATCATAGACAATAGACCTATGGAATAAGATAATAGATAGATGATTTTATAGTTTTAGAGTAGAATATTTATCAGGATTGAAATCGTTGTTTTTATAGAAGTTTATGAGTATGAGAGTAATATCACAAAAATGTCATCTATTCTATGTTAATATTAGAAAAACATTTGATACTAGTAAAGCGCGGAAAAAATAATATCGGTATATACATATCGGTACACATCATGTCGCAAGCGTTAGTGATCAATGTTCTAGCTGTTCTAGTTATTTAATTTGGTTGTTAGTTTAAAATAATCTTATCATAAGTCGTCAGGCGACCATAGTATTTTAAATCGTGGTGTTCGTACATCTATGAGACTGGCAATAACCATACGTCAATGAGCAGTGCGCTTGGGTTATGTTAGCCGGTTAGGTCCTACCTAACTACTACATCACCCATTCCGCCGTCGATTCGTCAGACTAGTTTCCCCCTTCTATATATATTATTATAATAATTAAATATTAATAATATTTATAAATGCAATTTTTTTGTCAAAAATTAAATAATTATAATTGAAAATTAATCATTTTTTTATAAACTATGATTTACTTTATAATATAAAAGTGTTTGTGGTGACTTGGCATTTTTACACATTTAATTGTATTTCACCTTACGTAATGACATTTTCAGAATATTTAAATAAATTTTAAGCCATTACTTATACAGTACAATGTATACGGTATTACTAACAGTATATTAAATTACTATAACATAAATATATAAACTTAGTCATTATAATCTATAGTCTATGCTCAGATTCATTTCGTATCTTGCAATTATTAAATTCAAATTTCACACATTTATTCAGTGACCTACACTTAATGATGAAGTTTACACTACACTAGCTGTACGACAAAACGGTTACCCACTTACCCATTTTTTTAGTTTCAATTTTTATATCTCAGCCACGATAATAAAATTATAAATTTGTTTTAATGTGAATGATTTCATAGAGTTTTAACATTATTTTCGTAAAAACCAAGATATTTTAAATTATTTGAACAGATCATACATGTACATTTTAAGGGGTTTTAAATAGGCAATTTGAATGTAATTATAATTTGTGACAATTTAGATGTACTTTTAAGGGGTAATATTATTTGTTATACAATAAATTAAAGTATGCGTCACTTATCCAGATCATGTTCCTATTAGTCATGTACTGATATTATATTAGATAATCACGGCTAAGATTCTTAGAAGTATAATTACATATTACATATAATGTAAGAATGTAGATATATTTTTGCGTGGATTTAAAAATACCAAAAACTAAAAATATTTCACTTATTAAAAATCGTCTAATTTTAATTTTTAAAATAATATTTATTTTTCACTTATTTCATTTTTCAGCTAGTATAGACTGTGGATTAGTTTCTTTTTTTATATATTTTATTTGAATTGGAAAAATTTGATTATAGAATAAAGCCATATATTGTAATTTGTAATACTTTATAAATTGAAATATCTTTATAGTTTATATTTAGGTAATAATAAACAGAAGATAAGAATTTTTATTCCGATAAAAAATTGTGGTCAATATAACTTTAATATATTTCAATAAATTTGAAATTATTTTTACGTACACCAATAGATTGTCCGTTTTGTCTTCTCGGTAAGATAATGAACAATCAATTAATACTCGACATTCGAGATACAAGATGAAAAGTAACAGAGCTAGGGTTTATGCACCTTGACCTACCTATAAATAGGTATCTAATAGTTCGATTTGAAATTGATTTTTGTTTATTTGGCTGAAGACGTTTCAAAAGAACAATTCAAAAACCACACATACATTTGATAAAATACTGGGAAATGGCCTAACATGTGTAAATACAACCTCAAACCCCCTCTTGCCTAATTAAGTAATTGTCACTAGTCGTGTCAAAAATACAAGCAATTAACCATAAGTTATGGTCCATAACAAATAGCTATATTATAGTTTTCTACTAATAGCTACTAGTTAAAAAAAAAAAAACACCATAACGGATTTGCCATTTACTAAGAAGTACAAATTATCTACTTATTTAACGAAATTTAAGTATTAGCTAGTAGACCCAAATTATATATTATGGATATCAGAATATCATTTGTAATTTATAATATGATATATTGATACATTAAAGGAGTTCATGAATAACATTAATTCAATATCAACAAATTTTTATTTTTGAGATCGACGATTATGGTGAATAGTGATTTAAAAAATTCGTAAATTGAATCAGAGGTGTCAAATTATTTGAACGCTACATGCCAAAACATTAACTTTTTTTTTCAAGCGCGCCATGAAAATTATATACCTATTATATTATTTCCAATATTATAAGAAAATAAATTATTGTAATTGTATTGTATGTTCAATGTATTAATATAAAAAAAGTTAGTTTAAGTGCATAATATAATTATATTAGTTTGTTAATTTTTTTTTTTTTTTTTTGTTTAATACTTGATGCTAATTTGTTGATATTTGGTTTATAAAAATATTTTAATTTTTCGCGTGCCACCTTGGGCATAGATAATACTTATTGCATTGTGCTGCTCACACATATAATTCAATGATTGATGTCAAAAGTGGGTATAATAACTTGTCGTTAACATGATTGTGATACTTACATGCAGAACCTGTAGTTATAAATCAATTATACTTTATCAAGCCTTTAATAAGGTTTAAACAACAACGTTGAAATTAGAAATTAATTTAAATGTACATACAACTACGGTACCCAATAGTCCATAAACACAACTAGGTAGACGAAAAAGAGTATTTAGCACTCCCAAATAACTCTGTTTTTATACTATTGCAGTAGTGCTTATTAATTTGTAAAACGTAACAAATGAAAAATTGGATGTATACTAGCATAATATGAGAACAAATTTAAAACTTGTTACATTAAAAAAGATTCAACAAATCAATTAAAAACTGAAAATATTACTAATAAATTTGCAACAGAACAAGGGGAAAATGCTTCATAAATTTATTATATAGATGATAACTTGTTGTAATTTATTCGTAAGCTTTGTATAATTTTTACACCCTCAAAATTTGAGGTCTAGTTGTGCCGTCTATGGTCAATACACAACATTGTTGATGTGTTATTATTTTTTTCTTAAAACAATATAATGAACAAAAAGAAAAGAAAAATATATCATATAATCTACATGCGTATATATCTATATAAATATATATATATATACATATATTTATATATTTTTGTTGTTTTATAATATTATCTCTCGTTAAACAATAATAATAATAATAATAATAATAATAATAATAAGCGATAATAATTAATTAATAACAATAATAATAATAATAATAATAATAATAATAACACGGAGCACCTTTTCTAGTAGTAGTGGAAAACGAAAAGAAATAAAAAAAATAAAACTGAAACACAACGAGTGTACCTATATAATATATATTATAATATACGCGTTCCGGAAGAGGACAAGGATGAGGTGACAAACATTATATCATTGATTATAGATGATGATAATTACTATCTAAGACCAATGATAATATATATATGAATATATATATATATATATTTATATATATATATATCAATTGCTATTACATAAGATACGAGAACAAACGATAAACGTAATTTAAAAAATATACAATAAAATGATATATTATTATGTGCGCGTGTTTTACTCGACTGTTGCAGTATACAACATAAAAATATTTTGTTTGTTTTTCATATAATTATATAATATATATTCTTATCTAATAATAAAATGACAAAGTTTAATAAAATTCATAAAATTGCGAGCAGGCGCAAATAATAATATTAATAATAATTATAAAAAAAACAATATATCGTTTTTTTACCGTAAAAAACTATCGTAATATATACTATATATATATACATACATATATAATTATATATACCAATTTAATTATATATATATATATACATATATATTATATAATATACTCTTTATATATTAAAAATCGTATTTTACACATTTTCACTCCGTCTTCTTATCGATTAATTTCACAATATAATTACCCCACATCACGTTAAATTTCCTATTCATTTTATAATAATAATAATATTAACGAAAACAAATTAAAACTATTCGCGTTTTGTAATTATTTTTTATATGATATATTCATATATTACACGTATACATAAATAAAAATACGCAGCCGGTGCCATAATCGTCGTCGTCGAACGACTTACGAATAAAATACATACATACATAATAATATTATGTGCTACAACTTATTGCTGTGTCACCACTATTTTACACACACGATATACAATGTATATTATATAGTTTAAGTTATTATATATAAATATTATTATATACATAATATGTTAAGTTGCTTAGAAAAAAAAAAGAAAAAAAGTATTGTTGTAGTAGATGACGACGACGACTCTTGTACATTATAATTTATACAAAATACAAAAACACATAACACATAATTTAATAATAAGAATAATAATAAGAATTATATTTAAACGCGAGGTGGCGGCGGCCACGTTTCATAATATATACTTATTTATTTATATATATTTTACTATCTACACAACATAATAATATTATACGCATAATAATAGGCAGTATAATAATATCTATAAAATATCGTACCTAAACGACGTGTACAAAATATGATATAACAATAATATTAATTATTAAATCGCGCGCAGAATTTACTCGACATCAGTAGTTTGTGTATGAGTACGATAGCGACAGCTATACAAGTGTGTGTATATGTGTGTATGTGTGAACAAGTACAATACAATAATAATATGACGTGACGAGTGTGTAGAGTGAGTTTCTATTAATTAATTGTTTTCCTCAATTTTCCGCATAAATTATACATCGATAAAATGTACGAGTTTACGAATGCAAAAAAAAAAAAGTAAACAATAACGATGAATAAACTCTGCTCGGCCGCCGGCACTATATCACCCCCCCCCCCCATTTCTTCAACACGACTTCGGTATAATATTATAATTTATAATAAACGTATTCTAATCATAATAATTTTATTATATAACAAGTATATATGGGTGTTGTACAGCGGCGCACATGAAAACGCACTAAATACTATTTATTATTTTATTTACAAAGACGACGACGATGAAAAAAGTGCAACGCGCTCAGTAGGTAAACGGCTGAAAACGAAATTATTTAATCAATTTTTTTCTTTTCCCCCAAAAAACAATAAATAATACGATAAACAATAATCACTGCTATACGCGACGACGAACGGCGTTACAATATTACGCGCGGTAATATTATTATGATATTATTGTGTGTACACTTCACTTGATCGATTTATACATATTATAATTATATAACGTGTGAACGCGACGTGTGCAGTACGTGTAGGATCGTCGTCGACTACGATTAACGTCGTACCTAAACAAACAACGCTCGATCTGAAGATTAACAGACAACAGAAAACGACGAAATCTTTCGTCCGCTCACACACGCACGCACACACACACACACACATACACACACACAAACGCAAAACGAATGCAACGAAAATAAGCTCTCTTCTCCAATATACACCAAACACACATACACATACACACACACACATATATACATATACACGGTCGTGATCTGCTCCCGCGACGGAAATCGTTTTTACAAGCAATGCTCTTGTACTCGAGAACGGGAAAAAATTCATACAAACATAATCATTGTGTTTAATTATTATACCTATTCATTACGCCGTACCTTGGGATTTATGTCCCGTACATATAAAAAAATACTATACAACAACAACAGTAATAATAGTAATAATAATAATAATAATATCAATATTCTATTACATAAACACGCGATATATAATATGGGACGCTACCTTGTAACAAAACAACACTATACATAATAATATAATATAATATAGAATAATATATGTAACGGCGGTGTGTGATCTCGCGAGATTTTGCGACTTATTTTTTTTTTTCGTTTTATGTTTTATTTTTATATTAAAATATAATATACTAATAATATAATATGTTACACAGCCCGTCCGCGACGACTTCGCTCATTGCCGCCACTCTGCTCTCATTGCAGTCCACCAGCCAAAGAGATCACCGACGCGATAACGATCGTAGACGAGTCTTTCGCAGAGTCGTCACCACCGTCACCGCCGTCGCTACCACCGCTTCCGCCACCACCGCCGCCGCTACCGCCGCCGCCGCCGCCGCCGCCGTCGTCATCGTCGTCGTCGTCGTCGTAGCCTTCCTCCTCAGATCAACTACCGTCGACCGAGAAAAGTTCCTTGTGCAGAGCCGGGAATTCCAAGTGTGGAACCGTACGACGCAACTTGGCTAACGCTTCCATGTGCAGCATTCCCAGTTGCCTGAGGAAAAACAACCATTCCGTTAGTCATCACAAAGTTATGTTATTATTATATTTATAAATAATATTTTGTCATGTATCCATAATAATTAAATAATGACTCTGAAACACACTGGGTAAAAGTTTACCGAGGCGAGTGGGACACCAAAGAAGTAGTTATGCCTTATGTAAAATGAGTGAGGAGATAATATTAAAATTGTAAAAATTATATTAACATAAAATTATTCTGTTTAAGAAGTTGAGAGTTACAGTAAATAAGAAGGTGGATTAGAAAAAAATAAATTTGTATCACCACAAGATACTCATTGAGCTGTATAAAAGATCTAAGTGTCTGATTGGAAACAATATTTTCACGTACCTCTATCTATACTTTATAATTTTTACAGAATTCGATTATAATTTCAAAAATTGAATTATCAAAGGATAAAGGGAGAAGCTAAAACTGCTAAAGTGAATAACCACGCAGATCTAGATACCCGTTTGTATCTTATTACCTCCTAACATTACGTTTAATTATAAACAAACTTGAATATTAAAAATATTATGTTATATGTGCAAGTTATTTTTTTCTGTTACACATAGCATATGTTGGTAAATAATTAAATGTTTATTAATTAATAATAAATTTAAAGTTATATATCACGGTATTAGATGGAAGAAAGTTTAGGAATTTAAACACTCCATAGCTATGCCATTAATATTTCATTTGGACCTACTAAAAATTAGATTCCTTTTAGTTGGCTTTCTCTTGGAAAAATCTTGGCACTACTGATAAAAATTAACTTATTTAGGCCTAATAAGAAATTTATAAAATACAACTCCAAATTTTTAACCATATTCAGTTTTATAAGAAATATTTAACTTTTTGTTCAATATATTTTTGTCTATTTATTAAAAATCAAAAAAATCTTACAACTGGTCCAATTGAGTATTATTAATTATAAATGGAGAAGAAATCACGTATGTATGAGTTTCGAGATATTAATCGATTTTATACATAAATGGCGAAAAAATATTATTTTTCATCATAAATTGTAAATGTTTTTCTTTAATATTAACTATTTTGTAGAAAATACAAACACGTTTTTCATATTACATCCGTATTTTGTTTGTTGTTAAAATATATGAAAGTATACACCCACGCATCACGTACTTATACTATAAATTCGGCACGCAAAATATGATGATTTTTTTTTATTGGAAAAGTAAGGAGCATATTTCGTATTCCTTTCTATGTACTACTGACTGCCGTAGCAGAACTCGTATTATTAACGAGCAGCGACACGGCGGGTGGGTTAAGCTGACACGTATCTACAAGGAGGAAATTTGATTCATATACACGCGGGGCGGTAATATTTGGCATTTACAGTGGTGGATGTAATAGCTTTAATATAATCACCCCCTCGTCCCCGTCCACTATATATATGTGTGTGTGTGTGTATATGTATTGAATAACCATCTACGCGTTCAACTGTATACTTGAAATTCTAAACGAATCGTATTTCCGAACTATAGCAGTACGTATATCGATATATCCACCGTTGCTGCCATTTATCTGTTATAATAGTAGAATACAGACGAAAATGTTTTATTCGGTCGATTACACTCTGTTCGTGTGCAAATTGTACGAGTAAGAATTTATACCACTACGCTATAAATATTATAACCAAGTAAAAATATCAAAATTAATCACCATTTTCTATCCCACTGATGAATATTTTGTAAAGAATGCTGACATTTCAAATTGTCATATATGGGCAAGGCGGCTGCTTTCTGGGTAAATTTATTTTAATGTTTTATATAATTAATTAGTCTGTTTACCAGAAATATTTAAACGTAAATTTCAGTGTAACTTTTTTTATCGACAAAAAATGAATAGTATTAGTTAAAAGTTGTATAAAGAAAGAATGACTAAAGTTAAGTAATTTTTAAGTAAGTTTATAATTTATCCTCCTACAAAAATGTTATAAAAACTATTTAAATGTTAACTATAGATAACTTTATAAATATCTAGGTATAATTAATTAAAAATGTACATTGAAAATATTTTTAGAAATTCATATCCGAGGATAAAAAAATCATACAGAACTTTTAGAAAAAAAAACATTTAATGTAAAATAAGCTTTTTAGTGTACAGTAGATGAGTTGAAAAATTATTTGTTGTATTGTAATGAAAGGTAACTAATTTTTGAATTGGCACGTAATCTTAAAATAGTATACCAGTAGGTAACTAGATAAGGTAGATTTAATTAATAATAATGAAGAAACTTGATATTTAAATTTTAATATTTAAGTTCATCGTTTTTTAAATATTCTCATATTACAAATACTTATGTATTTTATGTCAAAACAATTTTTTTCAATATGAATTAATACTTCATGACTACGTATCTTTTTTTAAATTTATGTTCATATTAAATTATGCAGTTATTTATTACTTAATTTAATTTCGAACACTTAATACCAATTAATGACATTAAAACACAAAGCCGAAGTTAATTTTACTTTTAATGTACATGGTCAAAACAATTTTGTTAAATAAAATTTAATGTACAATTTAACACTACATAATAATATTTATTTGGTATATTATTTTAATTAACACATAATCATATTTTGTCAATTTTAACTTTAATAATTCACTCCTAAATTATATAACCGTCGGTTCTCACCTGAGTATCGGGATCTTTTGTATAAGAGCATCGCACACTTGATTCTGCTGTTGTTGCTGCTGCTGGTGATGCTGCTGCTGGTGTTGTAGATCGACGGTGGCTGCATTTTTGCCACCCGCGGTTCTATGGTCGAGCTCCATGCGTAGAGCGCGCAGAATGGCCTGTCTAAGACGACCAATTTCCACAGTGCCTTTCAGGCCTTGCCGATCTGTGACAAAATTCAATCCTCAATAAAATAATTTTCATGTAAAATGCTACTAAATAGTCATAGATACATAACAAACTAAATCACTGGTTTGTGGTAAGAAGTAAAACACACTAGTCGCGAATTTTGTGATATTGCGAGTAATAATGGTAAATTGTTACAATAATAATAATTATTATTAACTGTGTAACGTAAGTCAATATAAAAATTAACATAAAGCTCCCAGAAAATTCGGAAACGTTATTATTTTCAAGCTAGTTGACGCTTAGGACATACTGAAAATAAATTTTTCCATTGAGCGGCCATAAAAATACAAACTATTTTCGACAGTGGTCATTGAAATTTGTTAGTGAAATTATTAAATGTATAATAATAAATTGTAATAAAGTGGGATCGACTTTGAAATGTCTGCGATCGACCATTTAATAGTGACTCGAATTGTATATAAATGGATAGGTCCGTGTTGCTCGTCGACGAATCCTATACAGTTATGGGTGAATGGTAAATCCCGATTCCGAACCAACAGTATATGTCAGGAGATATCCTAGAGGCTATGTGTGATGGATATAGGGCTAAAGGTTATATCGTATACGACGAACAGAACCGGCTCTGCAATCTAGTTTATTGTATTCATCTGTAGTTTTTCTAATACAATAGAGTTATAATATAATATGTATTATCATTAACGCAGATACCAACCTGGCGACAGCAATACGACGGCTGAGTACAAGGCCAGCTCGGTTTCAGTAAGTTTCAATGAGGCAACAGAGCGGCTCACTTCAAAAGCCAATGAGACCAGTTTCTTTTCAACTGCGTCTTGCGTGTAAAACGCATCGGCCGGCAATAGGGCGTCTGCGTAGTAGACGCAGTCCCGGTGTAGGTCATAGTGTCTGGACATCCTCAGCACTGCTAACTCGAAACTTCCTGTTGGAACACCGAAGATATTAGTTTCACAAATAATAAAATTACCAGTATTTTTCACCGGCACAGATATAAACGATATATATGATACACAGACGAGATCGACAGCAAACAACTTACAAAATAAAAGCACCCAAATATATATTTTAAAATATTTAAATATCATTACGAAGCTTTTTTATTCTGTTGTGACGGCATTACTTTAGTAAAAAGTTTTTTTCGAATATCATTTGTTTAAACGTTTTTTAGAAACATAATACTCGCCCTAAAGCTGTGTGGGTTGCTTTTGACTTTATAACCATTCGATTAAACATCAAAAGCGGAAAACAGTTACAGCAGTGTTGCTCCCTCTTTATCCAAATAGACCCAATCCTGTACGCATTCCGCCGTTTAAACTATTCCGCTAGTCCATAGGATATTTAAACATTAACCTACCGCGCATAAACAATGAGAAACTTACCCGCTTTGAGTAGTACGATCTGATCGTCTTGCGATAGTTTCATGAATCCGGGCACCATTTTGGCAAACTCAATAATCTGCTGGATGACGGACGTCAGTTTTTGCGCGCACTCCAACCACAGCTCCTCGTGAGGCTAAAAATTGCAAATTTTTAAAATGAATTATTATTGTGTTGTCATTGCATGTGTGTTGTGCATAGTTATACTGGTAAGTGGGAAGGGATATCCAACATTCCAACTCCTTTCCATTTACATTAAATTTATTTTAAAATCAGTATAATCCTATTCGTATACCCGCAAGTGCATATCTATCGTTACAATGTATTTATGATACAGTCCGTATTATCTATAACGACGGTCAAGGGACCGTAAAATATACGACGTTATAACCAGATGTCGTTATAACCAAATTTGATTTTTTTTTTTTACAAACACATACATATAATCTACATATTTATAATACATACATGTTTAATAATAGCCAATATGCATGTATATTATTTTATTATGACTTAGAATTTAAAATATTGTTTACATAAATAACTAAAAAAATATAAAATATGTATAAAAAAATTATACAATTATTTTAAGAAATCAGTGATTTTTAACTATTTTGATTCATCATTTAATAGCATATTTTGTATAGTCAGTATTTATGAATTAAAATTTTGATTCAAGTCAATATTATTTAGCTTTTTCTTCAACAGAAAAATGTTTTCGCTTATTCGTTTTAATGTTTTAATGAAACACGTTCAACAGCACTAACATAACTAAAATATCAAAACCAATATTTGTAGATTTGTGGTAATATCTCATGATATGTACTATGTGTATTATATATCTATCTCGTTAATAACTTAGATGCTATTTCAAAAACGCACGAAAGCGACCAATATATTACATAATAACTGTATGGAGATACCCTATATCTATGTAGATAATTATACCGATAATATTAGGCGATCATTTGTGAACAGTCGTTATATAGGATAAAAATGTGTGTTGCGGCCCGACTTTTAAGTCGTATTAGCCGATATTGTCGTTACATCCATGTCGTTATAACCAATTATTTTATATGTATAAATTTGGCCGGGTCCTTGAAATTAACGTCGTTATACCCCATATATCGTTACGGCCGGCGTCGTTATAGATGGTACCGACTGTATTTTGAGATTACATTTATGACTTTTTTTTATACTTCTAATTGACAATATTAGAGTAAAAAAAAAAGTGTTAATTACTTAACCATTATGTATAATAATAAGTTATTGTAAATTATAATATTTAATTCGAATATCGAATAAACATCAAAAAAAAAAAATTGTTATAAGATAGGTTTGAATTAAATATTTGTGATTAGTTGTGAATTAAAAGTTAATAAAATACGGACCAAAAGCACTTTTAAAAATTAATATTGGTCAAAATCAAAACAGCGAAAAAATATGTTATACCTAAGTACTTGTAAAATATAAATATTTATTTATAAATAATAATTATAAAATTTATTTAAAACAAGTGTTAGTTTATATAATTAAATAAGTTAATTTCAAAACTTGATTTCTTCAAAGTACTTTTTTAATTTATATAATATTACGAAAGTTTATCTACTAGAATGCTAACCTGTCTGAAAAATAATGTAAGTGGGTTTAACCATATAATATTAAAATTTAGTCAGTGTGAGGTTTAAATAGTTTTAACCCTTCTTGACTTCTGTCATTGAGACAAAACGAGCAGAATAAACCATTAGAAAGCCTACTTAGCCTATATAGTGAAGCGTGTCATGTGTTCTAATGGCATGTATTTGAACCTAGAGTCAAGCGTTTGTAATGTGTTTGAAGTTTAAATATATTCGAAATTTAACACAATTGATTGAATCAAAATTATTTTTATATCTAGTTAATACAAATAGACATGAAAACAATTTTAAATAGCAAATAAATATATTGATAAAATGTATCTCTCATATAAACAGTTATGAAATTAATCTATAATCTACAGCATAATTCATACTTTAAACTTTGTTTTACTTTATTATCATGATATTTCATATGTTTCGTCTACATTATCACACTAATTTAATTGTATATTTTACATATCTTTTATATATGTAGATATGTAGATTTTGACAATTAAAATACTCCTATTTTTAGTAATACTAGACATTTTTTCCACGTTTGATTTTTGATGAATAATATTAACAAATCAACTCAATAAATTTAGTTTTTAGAGTCTAACCAATTTTTAAATAAAACGCTGTATGAATTGTATTAAGATAATACTCGCATATAAAAATTATCTTGACGGACAAGGGGGAATTAACAATGATTTCGTATCTTTTATTTATAATCTTATATGGATAATACTCGTCTAAAATCCAAATAAGCAAGGTGACGTAACATTCTTAGAACTGGGTGTGTTTACCAACGCCATAGATGACCCACACTTCGTTCACGTTATACATAATATGTATAACGTTATAAGCCGGAAAGCTCCGATTTTCAAGACTCCCTACCCGGTCCACCCATTTGCGGTAGGTACATAATATCATATACGGCTATATCCAACGACAACCTACCATGGTCTTGTACATTATCAATTTGTCGGCCGTCGCTTTGTTGGCCGCCGCCATGGTGGCCGTTCGGTACATGCCATCGTGTATCTGGTCGAGCGTGTAGAAACACGTGCGGGCGTGTGCATCTGCTATGGTCTTGCTCAGCAGCTCGCTGATCTGGACGGCGTCTGCTGCTGAAATCGGTAAAAACACAAAAATGTTAGACACACACAAACGTACATATTATTATTATTGAGTTATGTAACGATGTAACCACGTTGTGCGCGCACTACACAGTGGTACTCTGTAAAAGTGTGTGCACAGAGTCAAAACGCAAACATACAACGCAGTGTGTTTTGAAAGTACAGAATACTTTTTGATTTGATCGTTATTATTGCCGCTTAAAACCATCTATGGCCAATCTCAGCTTTTCCCGAATTTTCAGGAGAAATAAAAAACTGTTTTGTTGATACAAATTTTGAAAGTAAATATGCCTGAACAATTATTAACTCTAAAACTTAATAGTATTGAGTTTTTTTGAGCAGTGGTTACTACCAAAAATTAATTTTTAATTCGCGAAATTAACGTTGATAATGTTTTATTTTTACTTTAGATATACCATAAAAAATTATGATTTTTCACAATGAACATTTCGTTCATAATCTCAAACACGGTCTGGTGCGTTTAAAAACACAAATCCATTGATATACAAAACAAAAATTTGAATTTTTGAGATGGGCATCGGCGGACCATCATTCTTAAGCGATGATATAATATGATATAATATAAATATATTTTTTTCGTCACTTTACTATATGTTAGCATTTATTATGTACTGACCGGAAGAAACTGCAGCCGTAGAACCGGAAACGCCGGCCATTAAGTTGTCTTGTGCTCCGGAAGCGACAGCCGCCACCGACGACACTTCCATGTCACCGCCGTAAGTGGATGTGGCCGCGGCCGTCGACGGCGTCGTGCTTGATGCCGCCGGTGTCGTGCTGTCCGCCACGTAGTTACTGCTTGTTGCCGCCGTGTCGTATGGGGGCGGCACGGAACCGTTAGCTCCTGCCTGCACCGCCGACGAGGTGGCCGCAGCCGCGTACGCCGCGAACGTGTCCACCACTAGTGATGCGGCTGCTGCGGCTGCATTTGTTCCACCGCTGCTGTTGTATCCGCTGCCTCCATATCTACAAATGACACCATGTCACATTAGAAAAATTATTACATGATATTGTAATATAATAGTAATAACTATATTCAAAGACCAGAATGTTCTAATATAGATAGTACCGTAATTTTTATTTTTCGAATTGCTCACCGATAGACCACGTGTTATTTTCACTCCGTAGAACGTCTCATTTGTAAACTTTAAACATTACATACTACGCTGTGACATTAAACACTAATGCCACTACAAATAAAATCGAAACCGTTTGCCTAACCACGAAAACAAGAACCTTTTGGCCTCGAACCCACAATATTGCATTTGTCTTAGATATAACAATGTACTGTCTGTACTCACCCGACTCCTGTGCCCCCGTTGGCTCCGTTGACGCCACCGCCGGCCGCAGCGGCCGCTGCTGCTGCGGCGGCTGCCGCTGCGGCTGCTGCGTAAGCCTGTTGAACATTGTTGTTGATGTTGAACTGTTGCTGCTGGCCATGGAGCTGGTGCTGCTGGTGCTGTTGTTGCTGTTGCTGTTGCTGTAGTTGCTGCTGTTGCTGTTGTTGTTGTTGCTGCTGCTGCTGATGGTGGTGTTGCGAGAGATGTCCTCCTCCGCTGTGTAATTGGTGTAGGCGTAGCCCGTGGTCGGCAGTGCTGGAGGGCATCTGCTGCTGTTGCTGTTGCCCGTGTCCGTGTTGCTGGCCGTGCTGGTCGTGGTCGAACACTGACGAATCAGCGGCCACGGCTGCGGTACCGCCGTTGCCACCGCCGGTCGTAGTCGAACAGCAGTCGATGGCTGTGGTCTGCGCGGCCACCGCTGCAGCAGCAGCCGCGGCTGCAGCAGCTGCTGATGAACGCATCTGCGCTCTGTGGAAACGCACTTCGTCTTCGACCTTCTCCCGCTGCTTCTTGCTCATGCGCCCAAATTTCACCGCTGTACACGAGCAATACCCGAAAAACAAAAACGGACGTGTATTATATTATATTATTACAAAAAAAAAAAAAGTTACATATTATTGTTCGTGCAATATACGCGCGTACAATTATAATATACAATGTAAAATACAACACAGACGGGTCGTGATTTATTTACATTAATGGTATCGTTTAATTTAGCTTCCATCGTTGGTATATGTATTTTCTTTAATATGTATGCAAAGAGGGTTATTGATATGTTAAGATAAATATGTATATTTTTACACTTCTCCTCATTAACCGTGGTCCATACTTCGCTTAATGCATGGATCTATAAATTTAGTTTATGTGCTTTAGTTTGTGTGTTTTATGTGCCGAACGTTGTGAAATGTTCTTCACGTTGTTGTATTAACATTGTAGGTATAACTCTAAATCGAATAAGTATACTTAACAGTTTATTTTATAAGGCTTAAATGGAGAGAGGGGAGGGGAGTTGTCCATACCCGTGGACTGCCTTGGTTGCGCCACTGATTTGTAATGTGACTCATTTATTGCATTAAGATGTATGATTTATATGGGCGCACAACTGAACCATAACTATGACGATTCGAATTTACCTATTACACAAAACAATTTCGATCCATATGCATTTATTATATCACCGACGTAGTAAATCTTCTGTAATATATTAATATCCTACACGTCACAGCAGGTAATCGAACCGATACAATGCATTTTGTAGAACAATGTGTCATAAACAGTATAAAAATAACATTGCGATTGTGCTTTCGAAAATGTTAAAACAAATATCTGTCGTCAGCGTGACGATGGGGCTAAGTATAGCATTGAGTATATTTATTGCACTACTGGATGGTAATAGTTACACTAATATTATAACGATAATACGCGCGCCCACTAGATGAGACATTGGTGAGTGCGTAGGCGTGCGTGTGTGTTTGGTTGCGTTGACACCCCGGGTCGAGAGTAGGTTATTGACTCGATTGTGAGTTTAACCCCAGCGCCGACATCGCCATTACACAAATCGCGTTTCACAAAAAGCACAGGAAATTATAATAATATATTATACGCGTCATGTGGTATATTTATAGAATAAATAATATAATACAATTGACCAATTTCGAAACGTTCTCGTGATGGTTACATCGTTTATTTTACGTAGTCGTTTTGGTCGCGTATTGTATTACTAATAACTAAGTATAAATAAATTAACAATTAAAATAAAATTGAAAAATAAACGTAAAAGGGTTGCAACTGACGAGTAAACTTAAAGACCTTCAAAATCTACCCCACACAAAGTTACCCTCAATCAACCCTCGGACCCTGCTACCCGATCGTCATGGGGTATCGCCTTAAAATAATAACGAACAATACAATATGACAACACGTAAATCAAGAGCTAGTCGAGCATGATGTAACACTGCACAGTAATGGCGAAACGAAGAGGTTATTTAAGAGTAGTTTGCCTCCACCCCCCCCCCCACCCTGCAGTCTTTTTCAGAGATGTGAGTATGTGGATCTTCAGTTGATGGTATGGGGTATATCGATAAAAATGGGTCTCGTGAATTCAACCTGCGCCGCCCCATGTAACTAATCGATGACGGTGCATAAGAGCATTGGATAGAACGCTCGCCACCGACTGCAATTTTTCAAAGTTCGTCTCGCAATCACCACCGGTAATGCCACATCAAACAATGCGTCGTAATTAAATTCTTGTCGTCGTATATTATATACTCACGCTCGCGTTTATATAACTACATTATATATGGATTATAATAAGCAGACTTACCGTCACGGGACATGCCCAGCCGCAGGCATTTCTGGAGCCGGCAGTACTGGCACCGGTTTCTGTTTACGCGGTCCACCACGCAATTCTTGTTGCGCGGGCACTGATAGTTGACCACGGACGATTGCGACCGCCGGAAGAATCCCTTGCAGCCCTCGCACGTGATCACGCCGTAGTGGACGCCGCTGGACTTGTCACCGCATACTTTGCACGGTATGATTTCGATTTGAGCTAAAACACACGAAACGAACAAAATAGATTAGCTTATTATTGCGATAATATCATAAACGGACTACGAACATATTATAATAATGTTGATGGGAGGACATAAATAATTGACGTTATATTTTTCCAAAAAAGTTTATAAAATCTTTACTGTTAAACTTATTTTTCCTTTACTCTCTCTCGCTAACCCAATGCCACCTTTATCTAACAATATATTGTTCTCTGAACCTTCAATTCCTTATATGGGGTCTATGAAAGGAACGAGGGCGTCGATACGTATACGCATTATAATTTACAACTCTGCTTGATGATGACGTATATGACGTATTATCGTCCATCTATAAATCGGGCACAGGATACTTTCGGCGACAGAACGCCGCCAAACGAAACCGGAACGACTGTCCGGTAATGCGGACGGTGTAATATACTAGGTGCCATCTCGCCTAAATCCTACACAGCAAATGGACACCCCGGAATTGAATGCGTGTACTACGATACCGCTGTAATAGAATACGCTCGATGATTGCATTAATATAATAATACGTTACGTCGTCGTACCATACATTACGACGTGGTGAGCACAATATTCCGTAGTTGTGTGCATACAAGATTGACCACGTCGTACATCAGATACACATATGCGATATTATAACGATATACGTGACGCTTTTACTGGCGAGTATAAACAATTCGCACGCGACTCGTACCGAAATGTTAACGGCAGGTATCGCCCTGTATACGCACGACGATGATAATCGGTCAACCGTACGCCGCGCGTAAGGTCATACGCAGACACACTCTAATCCTAGCCCCCCTACACCCCCTTACCACCACTCCCAACACCTGATCCCCGCCGGTCCACTCCCTTTGTGCGAATAATATAATACATATATGATATATCCGTATAATGTAATGTTGCGATACACGCGGCGCGCATATATTACAATAAATAATAATATATATTATGATTTATGATATATCATAATAATATATTGTAATATATGTATCGGAACGCCGATACGGTGTACCTGCTGTGTGTGTAATACAATAATGATAATTATTATGTAACGATAATATTATTATTATTATTATCATCATCATCGTACGTCGCCTCCGTCGGATATGTAACAACATTATCGCAACGGCAGACGACTGTGTACGTCGCACCCGCCGCGTAATATTATCATAACATCGCGATATTTATCGTTCGCGCCGTTATCTCGATGATTTTATTATTTTCAAAAAAAAAACTACCTATCCTTAAGTTTGAAAACGCTTTCCGGCATAAGCACATTAACGCGCGAGACATAAAAGACGGCGGCGGCTCTCGCGGCTGAGCAAAGCGATCGACGTAATACGCGTTCACGCTGCACACTAGAGAGGTTCAACGACCTTGTTGTTTGCTGAATATTATTGTATATTTTATTTATTTTTATATATATAATGTACAACACACACACACACACAAACACAGTGAACTGGCGTGTATATAAATTATTATTATTATGATTATGATTATTATTATTATACCAAACAGAAGAAAATTTTTATATTGACGCCGGCGACGACTATATACGAGTGGTTTTATATCATTATTATTATTATATGCATGACGTCGTCATAGTTGCCGCCGCCGTTGTATTTTAATGAAATCGATTTTACACCGCGCAAATTATCCGTCACCGCCGAGGAGAAGCGATACAAGTGTAGACGACGAATTTATGTATAATATATTATACTTTATTAATATTACAACTTTTACCACGGGGTGTCTTTAGTGGATTTTACAAATCGAAACCGTAGTTTATTTCGTATTTTTATAGTTTTGTTTCTGTTTTGTGTAAATTCTCGCGTGATATTCGTACTCAAAAAAATAAATAAATAAATAAATAAATAATAATAAAAAAAAAAAACCAACCAACGGTACCACCACAAAGCACCGTAGTCGTCGTCCTAGTCATAGCCGTATAGTATAGTCAGCTGGCCGGCCGCGGAGTTCAACGACCTACAGGGCCGACGGCGGCGGCCGGATCGTTACCAACAACACAGACATATACACATTCACGTACACTATGTACGACGACGATTACTGCTTTGTATATTATTATTATTATTATTATTATAAACTCATAATAATAATAATAATAATAATAATAACGATACATTATGCGATGTATTATTCCATATTGTGCGAGCGCGACGCGTAACATATAACATTATAATATCTTGAATATATTATAGTAAAAACGGCGTAAACCGCGCGACGAAAATAGACTCCGCGAGACGACGACGCCAGGCGTACAACACGCCGCTGACGCCGCCGCCGTCGGGTTGCCGAGCGGATGGATAAACGTACGCGATAAAAATAATAATAATAATAATAATAATAATATTAATTATTATTTTAATTATATTATTGTTATTATTAATTAATGTGAGGTTTAAACCGCAAAGTAAAAATAAAACGGTCAGGAGAAAAGCAAATTAAAAACAAGCTCGACGGACGACAAAAACAAAACGAAGAATTACCTAACCGCGCCGAGATGCGGACCGCGATACAAACACAATATACCATACGACACTACGACGACGATTGCGAAAAAAATATATATATATATTAATGCGCGCGCTGCGTGAACGAATGCCGCCACAGACGTTATCGTCAACGGTGGCCGGAAATAGCCGAAAAGTTTAAATACGAACTCTCTCGGGCGCGATCGTGTGGTCCTAAATAATATATAATAGGTATATATATACACAGGTACGTAATATTTGGGAACCGAAACCGTTGGCTTTTCACCGGATGGATGTAGACACCGTATACTATATTATAACTTTTTTTTTTTATTTGTTATAAGTTATACACAATCTGTACCAGTAGGCACAATAAGAGTATGAAGAAAAAAAAGAAAGCATGAACACTTTGAATGAAGAAGCGACCCATTGATGACACTTCGTAATGTCATAACTTAAACTTCGTATGTAAAATATTGTTTTCGTTGTGTCTGCTTTTATTAGTGCTCACCAAAGTGCGTATTAATATTTTTACCTACTCGATATTATATTATTATTATGTATTATAGTTTATAATACACACTAAAAACGTATCAGATCGTACCCATTAAAATACCGTTAATCCACGCGCGCGTTCTCCGGTCGAACCGTAACCCCTTTCCGGCGCGAGCGATACCACTACCGGTATCTTGTAATAATATTCCGGTCGTGTATAAAATAATGAATATAATAATAATATTGTAAGTATAATCGTTATTGCAATAACGGCGATAAATGAAAAATGATAATATCTGTATACGTGATGTGTGTATAGGTGTGCGTCGCGCGAATAAAACGACGACTGCTGCCGCGACGGAGACGAGTGCGGCGTGCTACGTATAATGTGGAAAGAATAGAGAAAAAATAAAAAACGAAAAAGTATACGCCGCCGCCACCGCAATAGAAAGTAGGTCAGTAGTGTTAGCGGCGGCGGCGGCGGTGCAGGCTATGTGAACGTGTGGGGCGGCGGAGGGAACAAGTCGTGTGGTGGAGCGCGGTAAAAGTACATCGGTGCATGCCGCCGTCGCCACCGCCGCCGTTGTCGTTTTTGGCCGCGAGTATGTCTCCGCGGCGAGGACGTTACCATAAACGTATACCACCTCACATCGCAGAACCGCATAGTTTTTCGGCTATGGCCAGCGGTTTCTAAGACAAATTGCAGTCTCGTCGCAACGGATTATCGATGTATCGCGGTTATTGGCAATCGCGACGACATGTAAAAATATATTATTTTAACATTTCGTTTCCGAGCGATTGCCGAGACCTTTTTCGGTCGTTCTGTAATGACGAAAAAAGCGACGCGCGCTACTACAGGCGCGTGTGCACCGCGTAAGAAAACCGCCCGACCATCGTTCGGCGTATTTTCGTTCGGCCGATTGTGATCGTTAAAAAATAATACGAGAAAAAACACGGCGACAACTTACTCTTACGGTTGCCGCGCGCCACGCTTGCTCGCGATCGCGACGAGCGCGCGCGCACAAATGAGCGATGTAATAATAATAATAATATGATATGATATTGTTATAATAATAATAAAACTGTGGCGGCAGTTTTTGTTGCGCAAAAAACACCGCCGCCCACCCACCCATCGTGTCGTTGTAGTAGTAATAGACGACAGTGCAGTAGTGTAGTAGCAGTAGTAGTAGTAGTAGTAGTAGTAGTAGTAGTAGTAGTAGTAGTAGTAGTAGTAGTAGTAGTAGTAGTAGTAGTAGAAGTAGTAGTCATAGTACTCATAGTAGTCATAGTAGTAGTACTAGTTGTAGTAGTGGTGGAAGTAGTGGAACGGCACATCGGCGGCTGTTTTCGGCGCGGCACTACTCACCGCCGCACAGTCAAGTGTGTGTGTGTGTGAGTGTGTATGTGCAACGTGTGCGTGTATGTGTATTTGCGCGAGCGAGAGGCCAATGACTTTTCGTAGCTGGCGGCGGTCGCGCGCGCGATAGTGTTTCCGCGCGGCCGACGACGACGAAACCGCTGCCGCCGCGCCGCGCAACACTATTATAATACACACACACACGCACATATATATATACATACATCGCACCCGCTCGCTGTGTGTGTGTGTGTGTGTGTGTGGGTATATATTCATACCCATTATTCGTACGCGCACATACACACATGCCGTGTTGTTGGTGCTGCACCTATGCCGCCGCCGCCGATACGATTTTTTTTTTTCGTTTCGTTCGCGTCGCGTACGCCACAACATCGGCGTACAACGACGTGATAAAATAACGCTCGCGAGAGTACAATTATGTGTAACGACGAGGCGCGTTCGCGAACCGCGTAAAATGCGCGCGCGTCGGTTTTTTTTTCGCGCACGCAAAACCGAGCCGCCCGAAAGAAACGAACGGGAAATAAAACGCCGCGGCGTTGCAATGATACAGCAATAGTATGGTGTATATATATATATAATATAATTTATATAACGGGAAACCGCCGGCACTCGGTCGTTGCAGTTCTGCGAAACCGCTATCTTGCGCGAAATACGATGTGCGAAGCGATAGAGAGAGAGTGAGCGAGCGAGAGAGGACGACGGCGGGCGGCGGTGAGAGAGAAAAACGCCGTGTCCGTCGTCCACCCGCCGCCCCGGTACCGCGGTGTACAACCGGATGGAGTTTGCGCGCGCTCGATTTTATTATATAATTGCGGTTAAACGTACGTAGTTATTATTAAACTTCACTTTCTACTGCGCGGACGACGGACTTGTGCGTGTGTGCGTGTACACCACGTCAAACACATCGGCGTTATCGTTACCGTTATTATTTAGTGAGGCGAAAATTCCTAATAAATAATATCGATAATTACACGATTATTATAATAGTAATATGCACATGCGTGTGTATAATGTGCTACTATGTTGTTGCATTGCGTACGCGTACTACGTACACGAGAACGTAATAATATTATAAAGTATAAACTCATTAAACTCGGTTGTTATGTTATGCGTCTGTACCGATCAACCACGTTCGTCAACGAGAACGCATTTTCCGGGGTATAAAATTGAAAAATAAACGTTTTTTTTTTTTTTTGTGTGTGTTTCCTCGCGATAAAATAATATTGTATCCTGTTAAGAACTATAATACACCATGTACACTACGTTATGTACAACACCACTGTAAATACGCTACGTAACTGTACAGCACATTTAACGGGACGGACATAACGGAAAGACGGGGCCCGTGACGAGGCATAATATAATAAAATATTAATATACGTATAATATTATTATAATAATATACATTACATTTATATCATTACCGACTCAACGCGAAATGCAATGCAATAACGCCTGTATACCCGCGGTCCGAGTTCCGCGGACTTACATAATTCTGTGCCGTCCGTAATATTACTATTATTATTATTATTTTCTAACGAATAAAGACTGCGCGAACGATTAGAATCGTCGTGTACTCGTGTACATTGTTGTGCGCGCGAGTTATATAATGCACGGCGGCCGCCGCGATTGAATCGGATTTTTATAGCTTTGTGAATATTTGCCACAATAATTACAGTCTCTGTAATAACTCTGTTTTCCCATGGGAGAAAGAGAAAATCAACTTTTACAACTGTCGACCATACTCGAGAAAAATCGGTGGTCGTGCCGTGGCTACTGTTATCGAGTTATCGATATTTTAATGACATTATAATATAATTATATTATTGTTGTTTAATTGTATAGTCATTGTCGTACATTATTTTGATGTTATTACTTTAATCGTATAAAAGGTATGTATAATAATATGCAAGTTAATAAGGTGACCAAAAATACATCAAATAAATTTAAATTGATGTAATGAAATATTAATTCAATAAGTATAAACTATTGAATGGTTGACGTCCGATAATGAAATCAAAAACAAAAAAAAGTTTCAGTGTCAGTAGATCATCCAGTATCATCAAAAATGGTCTGGACAAGTTCCCACTCCAATAGTAATGAATATAAAAAAAAACGGTTAGTATATTGTTAAAAAATATACGCCGACATGACTGTATCGTTTCATTGACTTTGATTTTACGATTTCTCAACTTTTCTAAAAGTACTTGAACTTTAGATATAGGTAAAAGTTATGGAAAAGTCCTACGCGTAATTTTTAAGACATTTTTACTTAAGAACAATTTTAACCACACAAATAATATTTTGTAGGAGCTAAAACCTAACCACGTCTTATAGAGTATACGAAAAAGTTTTTTTAATTAACACTATTTTATTATCTGTTTTATACAGAATTGTGTTGGAGTTTGGAGATCAAAGAAATTACTTTGATCTATAATAATAAATTAAACCAAAGTTTAAAGTTCTCAAAACTCTTTAGAAACTAATGGTGGGGGAGACGATTGCCACATGCCCACATCACTCGTTCAGTCACCCCCCTCCCCCAAGAATAAAAGCACGTAGCCGTCGTAGCCATATAAGTATAAGTACGATCCAATGATTATAAATTTATGTCTAGTATAGTGTTGGTGTATAAATATATATTATCAGGACCTGATCTAAATACACGTTCGACGTTCCCATATAGGTTCTCGTGCTTCATAACTTTTTTCCATAATTCAATTATTGATAGTAAGTCCCACTCCTTCAAGTACATATTCTATAAGGCCAGGATTAATTTATTAAACCATACCATTATTTATATAATATCAGATGATATTGTCCTATCGAAATTTTGTATCTCCGCGTATATAGTGCCGATCGTGGCCTTCCAAAAATTACACAATGTACGATTTGTACAACCTATGTAACAATAAAATCCATCATATAATGTACTACTAAAATAGGATTAAAAACACGATTGTTCACGTGGGCAAACACATTACATTAGATTATTAAACTTTTGCGGATTTTAATTCTGTCTTTAAATTTTTCGTTGTACTGCACTTTATTAATATTTAGCGTCATACACGAACTATTCACAAAATTGATCATCGTTACAGGTACAGTTAAGTTTGTTTTTATACTTTAAATTATTATAATACATATTAATAATAACATTAAATTGTAATACTGTAGTTGTATTGCCCGATTTAACAACTTACGTTAGCTGTCGGTGGCGGCTGTGATTTGTGAACAGCCGCAACGACGACGGCTACCGCTATGTAGCGGTACGAAAATACATATTATTATTATTATTATCGACATGGAAGTTTTCGGCATATTCGGTGCTCGCCGCGGACGGTTCATTAATCGGCGTGTCGGGTTGTATACGCAATAATAATAATAACATTATTATAGGTACATACAAAAATAATAATAGAACCGAGCGAAAAGAAAACCGCCGCCCGCGTAAAATTCGTGTCCATGTGCTAAAATAATATTGTTTTTTTATTATTTTCAATCAGCGGCCGACCGACGTGTCACTCGACCGTCGTCGTGCGCCAACACACAAAACACACCGTTGTAGTGTTATAAAGCTGCTGCCGCACAACACACAACTGTATATTATAATAATCATATGTACATACGCGAATATAGTGACGGCCTGTCGTTGGAAGTGCACTCCAAATAACTATGACGACGACAAGTAGTGGTGTCTCATATAATATTATTATATAGATAGTAAATATATACAGGGTGATAAGTTTTTTTTACGTAAGACTCGTTTTCTCGGTCAATTTTGCGATTTTCGAATGAAAATTATAATGATGTTACGCGGTTGAACATATGTACTCCTAACACTACTTTACTGTTTTTTATCCCCTAGGCCACTCTATTGGTATATTAAACATAAGGCTCTTATTTGATCCACTAATGGTTCGATTTCAATATAGGTTGAAGTATATTAGAATACCCAAACAACCTCTATATGCCTTATGGTACAGTATTGAAGGATATATATTTTATACATAGGTACTTCGCGTTATATAAAAACTTTTTTTTTACCAATAACCCAAAAAAGCATGCTTGGAGTTGGAAAAATCGCTTTTCATCGTTGAGTCTATAATATTATTATCAAATATCGGCTGTGTGTGAGCTGCACGAAATAAATAAAACTTGACTGTTTAAAAACGCATGTGCGGTCTGTCATACACGAAAATGTATTTTACCTGTCCGGCCCTAGCTGTAACTCAAAAAAAATATTATGGTATACGTATTTATATAATATTACATTATGATAATACTAATATAATGTACGTTATATACGGCACAACACAATATAATAATAACAACATTATGTACGTGCATAATTTATGTGTTATGGGTACAATTTGCGCGAACACGCAATAAATCCAGCGGCGACGGCGATCACGGGGTAGGCGTGCAAAAGACTATTCCGATAATCATAATAATATGTTTATGTTGATAAAAAAATATTATTATAACATTCGAACCGTTTATCCGTTTGATAAGCTGCATTTCCACGCACGTTGACGATGTAAAACGTATATGATATAATATTGTGTATCCGTCATAGGTATACAATAATATTAAATAGGCATCCTACGCATCAGGATAGTCACGATAAGCCAATATTATAATGCATTAGTATTAACATCATAATTTATATTCCCGATGACAAGCTTTTACAACTGGAGGGAGAACAGTAGCGTAGACATGAGGGTATTTAGGATGTTGAAACACCCCCCCCCCCATCAGCTGCATTTGTACAAAAATATATATACCATGTGAACCAAATTTCTACAAAATATGCATGTTATCATATGCTTCTACTGTTTAAACGTGCTCAAGTCTATGAATGGGGATGGATCATAATATATTATTCACGCTGTGAAAATTAAACCTAAGACTCGTTGTTATATTATGATAGTGTAGTAGTGGGAAGTCGCAATTTGGTGTGTGTATACAAATAACTTTTTTTAATTAAAATCTCCCCACACTCTAGCAGAACGGGAAATAATATTTCCGCGCTTTTGTGCCGAAGGAAAAAATCATTTCAGTGAACTAAGTAAATGGTAAATACTGTTATATTGAAATTCTGAAATAATGGCCATTTGCTTCTTGTGCATAAAAATGTAATCATTCTTGTGATTGAAAAATTATATCAATATAAAAGGTCTTAAATAGACCCCAATAAATATTCATAATATTGTTAAATATTTGTTTAAAAAATAATCAGTCAAATTCAATGTTAGGCAAACGCCAAGCACATAAGAGATTCGTTTGTATTATCATATTGGGTTATTTGGGTTTAGTTTTTATTAATATTTTAATTGTAAGTACACTATGCAGTATGCACAATTTATAAAATTAAAAATATTAAAAGTTTACGTCAAAAATAAAAGCAAAAAAAAGATTAAATAAAAATAGTTAACATATTTATTAAACAAACTTTTTGTTGATAACTTTATATTATAAAACATAAAATGTATTCTGAAAATGGTAATACGATTTAAATATTAAAAAAGTATACCCGTAGGCTGTAACTATCGGAAAAAATTATTATACATATTTATTTTTAATTACCATAAATAAATTAAAAATATATTTTAAATATTTAAGATTGTAAAAAATTAATTTAATACTTAGACAAAAAAATGATCAACTTGAAAGAACATAAAAACGAAATTTACACCAATTCTGTCCCTATTTATAAAACAATTATTTTCTGTTCAATATTTTTTTTTATTCATACGTATTAGGACAATTTAATAGCAATATACGAATCAACTTTAAATTGTTTGTCTTATTGTAATATCAACATTTAGTATTAGGGTATTATTTTATTTTGATTTTCATCACTCACGTATTAATTTTGTATAGATATACAAAATAAAAATATAAATAATAATTATACCGCTCACTATAGTAGACGATTTATTAAAAATAATGTACTCATGCTTCAGAGTTTGATTATGTTAACTTTATTATATTGAAAACTACGACCACGACCACTAATATCTAATAAAGATTATAATAAAATAAAAATATAATATAATAGACATAAATTGTTATCAAGATGCAATTATACTGTATAATTGTTGGCCCGACTCAGAAATTATAGCATGCACCACTTGCATCGTATCTCAATAATTACTATTCATATTTATTTATTAAGATACACGACTCGTGAGTATACAATCATCACCGATCGTCTCCCACGAAACATATTCAAATGTTATTTAAGTCTCGTTCTATAAATATTGTCTAAAAACAATAATTTTATGATAGGTATATAATGCGAATACCAATATCGATTTTCCCAAATTCGAACCAATTACTTCAAAATAGATCTTGTAAAATAAAACTAAGGATTTTTCGGTTAAATTACTCTTTGGTTTATTGAAAGTTATCAGTTTTCTATACTCTATAAATCTATCTAAGAAACGATAAAATATAGTAAAATTAAATATTTCGGTAGATGTTTTTAATATTTTTGAAAAAAAATGTTCAATTAAATAATGCTGTAGACATAAATATTTAGAATTTTGTAGCTTTTTTAAATTATTTGAAAAATGTGTAAGTTTGTTGAATGTACTTCATGATAAGAATCTACATCAAATTTGTTTGGAAAATCATGATCTATATAAAACAAACGATTTAGATTATGAAAATAACAACTATTACATTTTAACCACTAAGAAATATAACGATGTATCTGAAAAATATGGGAAATCGTGGAAGTATTACTTTAATAAATAAGTGTATATGGCGCCACTACAACAATCATATTACTATGATTATTATAATAATCACAATCATATTATTGTAATAATAATTGCTGTTGTTGTAACGCGAGGACGATCTGTGCAACATGGCACCGTCCAGAACTAGCAATGTTCTAACTGCATTATTACAAATTTATATTATATCATACTTGTACAACGGGTGGAATGATATTACTTGACGTGCACTGAACGCAATAAAACAAATACTTTTATCCAACACGAATAAAACTACTCAAGTCTAAATCTCAACTTCCACCCTTCGCCGCCATCAGCTTATTAACCCGTATTAAGTATTATTGTTTTGGCGCCTTGTATGCAATAAATGTTGCGGAGTAATATGCAAGAAGCGAATCGCGGAAATCCGACTGGTACGTTTTGCGGAATAAAACGAACGCGTAATTATTTACGTTGTCGTTGTCGAATTACGGCGTACAGGTAATAAAATATGTCTATCAGAAACGCAAGGCGCGGCAACTTGAGAAAAAACTTATATAATAAATTATAAAATTATTTAAATACCCATACAATCGTCTGGTTCAAACTTGAACAAGCACATACTATTATTATAACGATGTTTGTATATAATATTATTGCGATACATAATACTTCCATGTACATAATTATTATTTGTTATTTTTTTCTCATTCACCGCTGTTGCTACCATAGTATACGAATACGATATATAATAACGATGTATAATTATACATAGAAGTATATTATATTCGTGTTCAAAACCGTTACGTTATCGATAGGTTTATTTTCTTCTTAAATTGTTCTTAATATTATTTTGTATTACATCGCAAACGTACACATACACATATTAGCTAGATAGGGAACTTGGACAGCCAGGGAACATAATATTAAATAGATTTGACGTTTGCCCGCGCTGCACGACTACGCCTCACCCCCAGGCACTATAATATTATATTATAAAGTCGATCACCCGGAAACCGGATATTATAGCGGATTTTGTGAGAATCGCCATCGCTCTTCCTAATCGTATAATCGTCGCAATAATAAAAAAAATAACCCGGAAATACCACCGAGCGGAATAAATACGCGACAGCGTAAAATACCTATTACATATATATTCATTTTGTATCTATAGTTCGGTCTACTGCAACTTTTATGAAAGACAAGCTTATCTTACATTTTATTCTTTTCAATTTTACTCTATAACATTACGTAAAAAACCATAACTATTGTTGTTTTAATGGATTGTTATAAATTCTAACTTTTAAATATACGCAAAAAGCATTTTTTTTTGTCTGACCACCCGATATTTTAGAAAACAATCCACTAATCAAGTTGAGGTCGACCTATCAGATTATCAAACGATCATCATGACGCATAATATACGATGTTAATATATATATATATATATATATATATAGAGAGAGAGAGAAGTAGTAGGTGGATTTTAAGGTTTTCCGGGGTGATGACCTAAGTTGGATAGGTGAGGTAAGAGTGGACAATGTAGTAGAGAGTAGGGAGGGGGTAAAAGTCGTCGATGCCGGACCGCCACCAAGGACAATCGATCGGTGTTAATGTACTTATCGCGGGGTAAAAAGAAAATTGCTAAACAAAACAGTGAATACCCACATAAAACCTACAACGGTAGATTATAGTTATGGCCAATGGCCACTATAGGTCGATTTGAATTGATGAACTTCCCAATTTGAATGTCTAATAATGTTTATATTTGTATTTTCGTGGTAATAATATCAAATCATTTGTTGTAATTATATTATGCTAATTATATGGCATAAAAAGCAACAAAATTAAATTTATTTTGGAAATAGTTCGTATAACTATTATATAGGTACTCTCATCGGTACAATGCAAAATTAACTTTTATTATAAGAAACTTTTCTTAATAGTTCTTTCTCTTAGTTTTTTCTCCGTTGATATACCTACTAGACGGAAAACCCGTAATATCGTTAATTTGTTTGAGAGCTTTGTGTGTGATAACTGATAAGTCACAACCAGAGTCTTAGTCTCCCAGTGGCTGAGTATATACAAATACAATATAATATATAAACCAAGTATACTACACATACACATACACACACTATCGGATTCAGCGACAACAATAGACGAAATATTGTAACAAAAACGCTGCTGTAGTCGTACAAGGCACATATCAATGCAATCAAAATATAAAATTAAATAAAAGTCTCGTCGACGACTACTTTCTAAAACGGTATTAAGAAGAAGAAAAATACCGTTAGCATATATACTGACTACGTGTATATATTTACTTAAACATATATATAGATGCGCATACTTGTCTATCTACTTACTATTATAACTACATAAATATTATATGTATAATAATATACCACCCGCCGTCAATTCGGCAGCAGGTTTCGTGTTTTATTATTATAAAAAAAAATATATTTAATGATGATAATAATAATAATAAAACGGTGTTACGTAATACCAGGTATACAGACCGCCGTATGATGTATATATATATATATATATACACATTACATTAGCAATGTGCAACTTTTTACTTGGCGGTCGTTACGCGTGTACACACACACACATATATATACTATATAATATTATACTTGCCTACGCATGCATATATACCCACCCCGACTCTTGTAAATATTGTACGAAATACGGTTTATGTGTAGCTGTCGGAAGAAGGGGGGGGGGGCACATTAACGCGGTAACGACGGCGAGGGAGAGCGCGAGTGAATGGCGTTTACGGTTTGAGCGGGGAGTAAAGTGAAAGCGCAACGGTAAAACGAGAAAAAAAGCGCTGGGTGGATGCGGCTACCACGAAGACGACGACTATGCGTATAATTATTATTCGCCGGATGAAACAAGTGAGGCTGACTGAAATTCTCACACCACTTTATTACGAAAAGAAAGGAAATACATTTTAAATGTTTGGTATTTTCACATCTCTGACGTCCCGTCCGAAAATTATTTACAAAAAAAAGACCGTCGACGTTTTATACTATTTGTATACGCACGATAACAGATAAACAATCAATAAATCACATAGCTATAACAGCGGTTTAGATAATAGATGCAGAATCAGCAAAATCGAACCTCAGCCTTTGTAGCTTGTGATCCCAGCCAGGAAAAAAAGAAATTTTTTACAGTTGTTCAGTCACAGTGCATGTAAATGGAAATAATTAATATATCTATATCCATAACATTAACAGAAAACTAAACAAGCATGGAAGCATGATAAACATAGATGTATATTATAAACCCCTTATAAATCACAGCTTAATCTTGCAGATAAATAGTATGCCCACTGTCCAGTATAAGCTAATCCAAACAAAAATTGAAAAAATACCAACTCTTCAAAAAAATTTCCGAGAATAGTACGGTTCATGCAAAATAAATGACACAGTATTACTACAACACGAATAATAAATAAATTAAAAAACTTCCACAACGAAACCAGTCTTAAATAATTTCCACCCCAAGGGCCAAGATATATTCTTAGAAAATCAACCAGACACCTAATATAGAAGGTATTTTTCTATTATATTATTTGTAAATGTTTAATGTTACTTTGTAAATACATTGAGTATTTTAACACGGTCAATTAAATAATATGTATAAGACGGTATGGTGGTGGCCGGTGGGCTTGAAAATATAATAGTGGGAGGTCAGCTGACTCACAACTTTTTTCCTTAATATTATGTGGACCTTAATCTGTCATAACCAAATATGAGAATTTTGTTCGAACAAGTTTGTACATGTACAATAATAATTTAAAGATTTTACACAAGCTTTTCTCGAATCTTAATTTAATTAATCTATAAAAAATAGTTATAAATATTACAATTTACAACATATACCTCAATATTATGTTTGATAGATTATTTTAAATGTGGATATTACATTTTCAACTAATGGCTGACGATAAAGAAAGCTATTGTTAAATTCCTGTCTTCAACCTTTTCATTTTTTTTAACTTTTCTATTATTTTCTATAGACTATAGTATAATGTACTATTACATTAAAACATTGATTTTCAAGTGCAAAGCCTTGGATGAAATAAATATAACTACACAAGTACACAATATATACTATATATATAATATTATATTCTGTTAACTAATTATACAGAATGTGTTTATTTATGCTCTGCAATGTACGATAAGTCACAAGGTTTAGATTTTTGTACATTAATTTACATTAATAATATTCCCAACTAATGATTATTGGAAAATTGTTTTCAAGTTAATATAATCTCATTAGTCATATCTCATTACATTTGATTTATAATTAATATCGGTAAAATAAGTATAAGCGTATTTTTAAGGTTTGTATGATAATTTAAAAATGTAATTAATAAAATAAATTTTGATAGTAAATTATATCAACTGTTTTTATGTAAATGTCTAAAATGTATTTTTGTTACTCTAAACCATAGGGTATTAATTAGTAATTTTTTTAACAAGGGTTTTTAAAACTAAATTCCTGAGTAGGTACACCACGCTTAGCCAATAGAAATTATAATATACGGCATTTACGTTTAAAATAATATATATTTTCTACTTGCTATAAATTATAATACACGCATTATGCTCGTAATATATATAAAAAAATATAAAATTAGTCAAACTATTGGTATTTATTGTCTAGGACTTTTTTTTAATTTTCTAACTTTTTATACTTATTTCCAGAAAACGATATGAAAATATTCGATATATTAGTAAACTACATTAAATTATCTCGATAGGTGCTAAACAATCGATAATATATACAGAAACTTTTGAATCTTTTTCAATTCCTCGAATCAGCGTAATGCGTTATAACCGGAAATACAAAATATGATACAACCACATAACGTCATTTAACCCCATGTAATTTTTTGATCCACTCGTCAAAAATGTAAAAATAAATTCGTTTCATCGCTCTGAAATATATTGTAACTAATACAGAAAATCAAGGTAGGTATTCTAATAACTTTTATCGATACCGCATTGGTAAGGTTATGTTAAATCCTTCAGAAATTGTTGTGTTTATATTTTTGTTTATTAATTATTTGAATACATCTATAATTTATATGATTATGTCAAGGAAATATGATATTTAGGTGTCGCCGATTTCCATCAAAACTGAATTTTTTATTTTCCACCAAATTAAAAAAATAGTAATTCCTTTTCCACCAGTTATAAACTATTTAGAATTTTAAAGTTTGTACGTAAATATTTAATAATATTATATTTGTTAATAAATATAATGTGTGTATAGGTGATAAAAACTTACAGTTAAATAATAATTGTACACCGACAACTATTTAAATCGTTATACTCTATATTTTTCAAGTTATTATATAAGTACAATAATATTATAAAGATATTATTTAAATTTATTATTAAAAAATAGTAAATACTTCACTATTAAATTTTTTTTTTGTGAATACTTTTGCCTTACATGCCTGTTAATACATTTCTAATATAGTTTATTATTGTACGCTTAACTAAATTTAAAATTATTAATTATATAATTCGTTGATTTGCGTATTTATTACTAATTATTTTTGCGGACATAACTGTAGCTTATCTTACTTAAAAATACATTATACTCTGTCCACTGATTGGTGATCATTATTCATAATACTATAAGTTCCGACAAATCAAACAAGTTTCAATATGGTAGACAGATTAGATAATAAAATATAATATTTTTTACGTAGATAAAGACGCATGGTATTAAAACTTTAAAATTTTATATTTATAACTCATGGAAAAAAGAATGATAAATATTTTTTCTAATTTGGTCTCAGAGAAAGATATTGGTAGAAAAAGGAAAATTCATTTTTTAGCGAAAACCAACAACACCTTAATATTTGAGCTTATTTCGCTTCATATTTTCATTTACAAATTTTGTTCAAAATATATTTACTATTAGTTATAAATTATTTAACTTAATATTGTCTGATATTTAATTGAAAAATAAAAATTAAATATGAAAATACTTTGTTTAAAATATAACAAAAATTAATATCAAAAAACCAAACTTTATCCAAAACTTTTGAAGTCTTTTTAATTAATTTAATTATTAATAGTTTAAAGGAGTCATAATGTGTATGTTTTTATTACCAACCGATACATTAGCTATATATAATATATAATGATTACATTTTTCTACAATTAAAATCTTAAGTATTACGAACGCAAACAATTATTTTCTACAACACAAAACTTTTCTCGATAATAGTTTAGAAAATTCTCTGTGGAAAACTATTAGGCAGGATTTAATAAAATAACGTAATTGTTTAGGATTAAGACAAGTAATATAAAAATGAAATAGAACAAACACGAACATACCTATATTTACGTGCGCCGTATTCACACATTTACACTGTAAAACAGGATGATTCTTTTGTTATAAACTATGCAAGCATGATATTTTGGTAAATATGAAGAATTAATTAATTTTTTTTTTAATTTTAGTATCTAAATAATTATAGCGATAACGATGTACAACACAATGTTCTAGTAATTTAAGAATAATTAAAAATGTTTCCGTATTTCTAAAATATTATTATTATTGATATTGTAACGGAAGAATCGCTCTACATAAGTTAGAAAACAGTGTTTGCGCCTTTGCGATTCCTATTCTCATTACGTGACCAGTGCATTTTGCCTTTTATCGCGTGTAATACCTATGTATTATATTATATTATGCGATGTAATTTGCTATATCGTCGTGTATATTGCGTCCGTAAAATATATTATAGTAATACTATCGTTAGGTACGCGACGCAGATGACTGTCCGACGAAATTGCCAGACACAACAATATTATATTATTATTATCGTGCGCACTGTGGCTCAATAATGCAATAATAATACATTCGCGATGTATTATATCAGTGCGACCTTTCAGACCTTTCGCAGCTCGCCCGCCCGCAACGTGACTTGGGACGGTCTTGTACGGTGTATTCCGTTTGTTATATTTTGCTCTTGGGAGCCGTCGCTATATTTAATATATTCACGTGCAGATCACATAACATAAGTATGACGTGACGCAAATACACCACGCGATCGTGTTTGGCCGTGTGACTGTCAAAATTCATTTCGCGCGTATGCTGCAGTCAAGTTAATATTGACAGCCTTTTTTTACCAAATTTTCTCTAATGTATAAAATGTACTAAATAATTTAGCATAATCAAGAATTTCAGACATTAAATTACGTTCGACAAAATAAACAGAAAATAAATTTGGATCGAGAAAAGTTAAGTCCAAAATGTATATTATTTTTATCACTTGTCATCTTTACAAGCTGAAATTCACCATATATTTTACTGTTTCACAACTAAAAGGTGAAGTCATACCACACAAGTTATAACATATTATACATCAGGTAGTTATCGTAAAATGTACAGTACACAAGTAAATTCGGCGAGAAAGGGCCTGTTGATAAAAATGTACCATTTAAATTGTTTCGATTTTCTCCGTCTCTCTTGTCGTTTGGCCATCAGTGAAAAACCGTTTGCCAGACTGGGGGAACTCTTTAATTTCGCACAGCAGTGTAAACTACGCGGGACGGACAACGTACATTCGTCATTATTATAACGGTTGTATAACTAATACGAATCCAACGCGTCTAAATGTATTATCGTTATCGTAATAATGTGGCCGTTTTACCCACTGTCAAATGGAATTGTAACAGGTATCGGCGAGCGATAACACGGCGGGCTGAAGCAGGTGCAAAACGTCTGAACTCTAAACTCTTAACAATAACGGTGTGTAGTTATTTTAATAAATAATAATATATAATATATTATTTATCGTGTTGTGTGTGTGTGTGTGCATATAAATAATAATAATAATATTATAACGGTACATTTTGTCGTCGCGCGCTGCCGCCGCCGCCGTCGCAGTCACATACGCGGGGGGCGCGGGGAGTCAACAGCTGACCGCCACCACCGCAACCGATCGTGTATAATGTATAATACTATGGTATATACCGTTATACGCGCGCGCGGAGCATAATAATAATATACAACATTTTATCGTTTCGCCGGGTCGCAGCGGATGCGGCGCGCGCGGATTTTCCGCACGATTCGCGATCCGTGCGTGTCGTACGGAACGTATTATATTTATTTTTCGCGATACGTATCGTAAAACAATAAAATTATTTAATCACATGCTGCACACCGTCGCCAAGTGCTGTACACATATCCGCGGGCGCGGGAGGATGAGACGAGATGGGCGAGATGAAAATACTTAATCCGGTGACGATTATTGTGTGTGCGCGGATGGCAGAGGCGACAAAAACATAGAAAAAATTCAATAATAATAAACAAGCAAAATATAAAAAAATAATGAATGTCCGCCAGAAGTGTTCTCCGTATAGGTACTACGGACGGAAGGATTAATCGTGTTCGATCATTTACATCCGTATACATTACAATATTACAATATAATATATGGGCATTAGGCTTATTGTGCAGTTCTACAGCTTTTGTGTTGACGTAAAATCGAATACACGCAGCCAATTCGATTGCCGAATCTATTACAATACGAAATTGTATGACAATAATAGATTATATTATTAGATATACTGTATTACTATGTCAGTTATGTGAAAAGATTAAAATGGCCATTTTTTCAATGCGCATCAACATATATCGATCGATCTATTGTTTGGGCTGTGGTACGCGTTGAATTAAAATTCTAAAAACATATTACACTGAATACAAATAATTTGTCACTAATTCTATTCGAGATAGACTAAGATAACTCTTCATTAAATAATTTATCATTAATAAGAGATTTGTAAATAAAAAATTAATTATTCAATTTTGGACTTTGGAATCTGTAGATAATAATATCGCAATACCGATTGAAAGAGAAAAAATATCGATAACATTTATTAGAGTTAAATTGATCTACTTACACTCGTTTGTATGCTATTATTATTTCGTTATATCGGAGATACGAAGAAATTTCATTGTAAAACCAAACCTTTGAGCGCTTTGATAACATCAAAAGCCGTATTATCACTTTTACGGTTCTACCACCGCCGCCGACACCGAAATCTACAAAAGTTCAAAAATCGAAATGCAAATTTTAATTACGCGACCGCGTGATATAAGCTCTCCCTAGTCACATATCTTCTATAAAGCCCGGGAACCGAACGCCGCGCAAATATCTAATTAAGAGCTCTCATTCTCGTGTGTTGTCTCCGTATAAGGTACAAGTTTTACCGCGAACATAGCAAATTTACGTTCAGCAGTTCTCATTAAGCTTTGTTAATCTTAATATAAGAGTAAATTCACCTATATTATCAAACTTTAAGATAATAACAAATTCTGCGGTTTGTTGAAAGTGTATCGCTTCAATATTACAATATTGAAGCGAGTTATGAATACTTTAAAATTGTAATATTTTACACGCCTATACAAAACTTTTTAAAAATTAAAATATTGAAATAATGAACTTCCAACAAAACACAGAAAATGTTATTACTTTTAATTTTAATAAGAGGTGAATTTTCATTATAATATTAAATCTAACGAAGCTAAAGGAGAACTGCTGAACGTAAATTTGCTTTGTTTCTTTTTTTTTTTTATAAGACACAAGATGCGGGTGAGACAAGTTGGACATAACCCACGCGTTTATAATCATTCACAAATATAGTAACATAACATGAAGTCTTCAAATAATACATATAGTTTTCTGCTTAAATGTTGTATGTTAGATATCGTCTATCGTGTTATATGAATTCTAATATATATATATATATATAATATAATAATATTCAATCGTCCAGGGATATTATATGGAACATCAAAGCTTTTGTTCGTCGTAGACTATAACGAAATACTGAAAAGCTTTTAAAGCGTACCTAGACATAATTACTGTACTATACTAATATTAATACTAATAAGTAATAAGGAATGAGTTGAATTTTAATGATAAATAATAATAAAAATTAACTTTACCTATAACTAAATATCATTGCAATATTACACATTATTAATTATTATATTATAAACGTTAATATATGTTATACGAAACGAAGTTTTTAAATTTTTTGCATTACAGTGCCGCCACCACATTAATATTGCACTTTGATTGATATTTCACCGGAAACTATATTTCTTTTTATTTTACCGTTTACGTTGACCGTGTGTCTGTATGTGTATTCGTGACTCGTGTCATCTATATTTTATTATGTAAATACGACTCACGTAATATTATATATATAATATATATAGAAATGGATAAAGAAAGTACAACGTTCCGGTGCGGTGACCTTCGAGGGGTTGTACACGGTGAAAAACAATTCATTTACCTCGCCCTGTGTTAGTGGTAGCGAAGCTCACCTCTATTCAACCCAAAATAATGTGAGCATGTTTCTTTTTACATATTTTATTTACATTTTATTTATATTTGTATGATTATTATTATTGTTTTGCCTCACCCGCTGTATGCATATTGTAACATAAAAATGTTATAATATTATACACCTCTATCGATTCGTGATGAAGTGCGATACAATACGTAAAACGCGAATAGGAAGTTTGTGGAGGAGAAATCGTAATAGATAAAAGCTGTATTATGGAAACGTTAAACGCGCAAGGTACCTTTCTGATTGTCCCGACACTGGGTATGTACAAGTATTAATACAAACAATATAAAGGTTGCGGAAAACGACGACGGCGGATAACTTTACTTCCAAACGTAAAATATTATTATTTAATCTCCGATTGCCGACAGAAAGTTCTTAGAGCGAACACTCATCGCCTTGATATAAAACGATATGACTCGAGGAAACCGACCTGTACGCGACGAACACGCGGTGTTGCATTTATCCAATACTCCGATGCTCGCCCACTCGCACTCTACGCTATAACGACTATAAACTGTAATTTCTTAGAACACTATAACTACTAGTAACCTAATATTTCAATAAGAAGGTATAGTAGGATATATTTTTATTATTATACTTAATTATTTAAAAATAAAAAACGTAAGGTTGCATTGCTATCTCTATATGTTTCACCCAAATTAAAAAAAATCAATTAGACAACTTTAAACTTATTGAGTTGAATATATATATTTTTTATTGACTATTAATAACTTATTAAGACTCAGGTAATTCACACAAAATAAATGTTTTCATTTACTTAACCATCTTTGGACTGCATAGTATAATATTATATTATGTATACGTTTTATAATGATAAATAACACCTACACGAGCGCGTGCGCGCACATCGTCACACACGCCCTTACCTCGTGCACAATTATTTAAACGTATTATACTATAGCAATGTATATAGTACACTGCAGGGCCGGAAACCGTTGCCGGAGTCGTAAAACCGACAGTAAAACTATACAACCGATAAGGCGGCACAATAAATGCTTCCCGAAAGACGTCCTGCGCGACACACTTGATGTTGAGGGGAGAGCGCGCGATATGCAGGTAGTGATCTGCACATTGCACGCGTCTACCGCGGTATAATAGGTACGACCGTCTGGCACAATGGCGGGAAATCGAACTATCCAGTGGGGGTGGAAGGGGCTGTAAACGACAAGACGACTTCGGGGTAATATTATATTAACCCTTGCAGAGCAATAATCCATCGGTCCAACCCTGTTCATATTTGGGTTAGGCGTTTTCGATATAATATACGCGCCTAACTGTATTATTATATTATGTGACGGTAATAAAGCGTACACACGCGCAAGCCGCAGCACCAACAATGACGACAACGACTACGGGTCGCAGTCGTATAATATAATATATCCATTACTATTATTATTATTATTATTATTATTATTATTATTATTATTATTATTTTTCCTTTTAATACGCAAGCCCTTTCCACGTGCACGTATGTCGTATATACTTATATATAAATTAAGATAATAGTGTGTAGAAGATATGAGCAAAGAGCAAACTGTAATTCGTGTAATATCTTTTATGATTTTCCGATTGTAAATTAATTTAATTTTGTTTTTCGATAACATTTTACTTAAATAGGTAAATTGTCTAAGACACTGCAACAGTTAAGCCATCGAACAAACGAAAAACTTCAAGGAAAACTTTCGGTTTTGACCGCCCCGCGGTCCCACGCACTCGTCGCCACCACCGTTCCAAGGTGGTTCATAATAATACAACGCCGTGTCAGCGTTGTAATAATTATCACATCATCGTAATATTATACGGTGGCGGCAGCGTCGAACGTCGCGTCCGAAGAATCCGTTGGTTATACGCGCGAAACGGCGAAACCCGCAATCGACGTTCCGTATAATACTATCGTTTATTATTATTATCGTCGTTGTCGTCGTCGTAGTACATTATTTCACTTCAATCATGTCGAATTGTACACGGCATGTGTATGTCATTTCGTGTTGTACGCGCCCCGCTGCTATAATAATAATAATAATAATAGTAACAACAACAATAACAACAACACAAATAATATTATATCAACTTAGCGTCAACTCCCCGCGGAGTCATAAGGATTTCAAAAATTTGACGGAGTTGCCCGTAACATCTCTCACGAAATATGTTTGATACCGTTTGGTGCATATAACACGCATTAATTATATAAATACGACTTAGTAAAATAGTGTTATTATCAGCGTATATAGGAGTTGAGATATTACAAAAATTAGAAAAAGATAACTTTGTCGTGTGCTCAAAATGTATTAAAAAAATGTGTAATTATATAAATATTGTCATGTTAATATTTTATTTTATAGGTTTTGGAGAAACAATCTGAGCGACGTTCGAAAATGTATGAAACATGATTGGTATTGTTTTTCGTATGAGAAGAATTAAATGTAAGGTCGACCATGTTACAAAATGAGATTTAGTGATTCAACTATAAATAGGTACTATAAACATAGAAAGAGAAAAATATTTATGACAACGTGATATTTTAAAAGTATATCGGATCCTGAGATACAATTTATTAAACGCGCTTACTGAAGGGTAAAAAATATCATGCTATACTTGTTTTATTTTTCCATTTGATTTTCGAGAATTATTTTTTAATGACGAGTGGGTGACCTTTTTTTAACTCTATGGCTTATTTTGAACTTTGATTTTCCAAGAGCCGACTACTTAATCCTATAGTTACGCCTATGCAGTATTATAATTGGTTTTGTAGAATACATAACATTTATAATCAACGGTATACGTAATTTGTTGTTCGGTTTTTCTTTTGCGGAGAGCGTTCGCCTGCCTAACATGAGTCGTTTTGCATTAAATAATTATCATAATATTATTATATATACGCAAACACGCGCGGACGATATTATAACCGTTCGCGATTGCTGCTGCAGAGAACACGAGCAGTACGATTTATTTATTTTTTTCCAAACACATTTTCTGGTGACGGAATTATGCAATCCGCGGCGGTGACGACAAGACTTTCTCCGCGTAAATACGTTTATAATATTATTATACATTATAACGTACGCACACCGCAGCGGGCGCCGCCGAGTACCCACTACGAATGTGCAAAGGAAACGAAGACGAAAGAGAAAAACCACACGACTCGACGTTACACACGCATCATGATAATATGTAATATTAATAATAATACATTTATTATACGAAAAATGCCTTGTTAGTTGTTACGATAAAAATAATATAATATATATTGAATGGTACACAGATATGCAATATTATTTATCTGTAGAACGGGAAATCATGCATGAAACGTGATGCTGTTTTTAAAGGGATCGACGACGTGTTGAAAATATTTCGAAAAAATCGCGAAAAATAAAAATAAAAATAACTTCACAACCGTATCCACATAATATTAAACGTACGACAAATCTTTTCATATTGTACTTGGAATATACTTTATTATTAACATTTTATCATGATGCATCGAACGCGTTGTCTGTAGACTTAAATCGAATTTGTTTTTTTTTTTTATTATTTATTTTGTTTTTTTAGAATGTCTTGCCGAATTTGCGTTATTTTGCGAGTTTAGCAGAAAAATGTATTCGATTTTCGTACCGACACGCTGCAATGCTCGTTTTGGCTCGCAGAGAAAGATTTCGTGCTGTTGCGGCGGCAGCGACCGGATATAAAACGCGCGTGGAGAAACTTTCGCCTGTTACGACGACGGCCGTTACGCAACCGACGTGGCGAGCGTTCGCGGACATTCTCCTCCGCCGCCACCGCCTCTCTTTCCGCGCGCCGACTCTTTATTAATATATATATATATATATATATATATATACATATAAACACGAACAAGATAATAATATAATATATAATGATATCGAATAAGAGAGAGAGTTTCTCGACACAACCACTCTATGCGCATACACATTGATATTAAAATAACGCTATAATAATATACATATATATATATATATAATAGTATAACTACTCTTGCGGGGAGGCAGGTGTGTTGCAGAAAAAAAACAAAACGTAATACCGCACGTTACCCGTACGCATAATAATATATGCGCGCAAATCACCCAAACCGCGCGTTACCCGCGATATTATTGGGCGAGTTATGCGTACCTACACCAACGACAACATTGGGTTTCGCGATTTCACGATTTTCTCGTGTACATAATATATACCTGTAGGTACAAAACAAGTGTATCATAATATACATTGTAATAACGGCAGCGACGTGGACGGGAGGTGCGGCGGGGATCTCGCTTTTGCGGAAAGATCGATTACGCGCGCGTTTCACGAACGGTCGCCGCCGCCGCCGCAGCCGACTCGGGTGCTCGGCATATATTATTATAATTAAATATTATAACAGCTGGTCGCGACGACGACGACTTAAATCCATACGATTTTACACTTTACGATGACTGCACAGACCGCGACAACAACAAATGATAATAATAATAATAATAATAATGATGATACGTGTTATTCGTGTATACAGCGCCTAACGTATTATGTATGCACAATTCGTATCGCGCCTAACTATACAATGTATTACAGTACTTGGTCGGCGGTGCGTATACCTTTTCTCAACACTGACGACGTGCCTGACGCTGGCGGCGGCGAACAGCATTGCTGCAGCAGCGACGTGGTCGTGGCCGCTACGGCGCTCGCTACCGTCGAGGACTGCTGCTGCTGCTGCTGCTGCTGCTGCTGCATGTCTTCAACGATACCGCCGCCGGAACCCTGCGACGGAGACAGGCCGACGGTCGTCACGCCGGAACCCGCTGACGGCGACAGCAGAATACAGTTGACGGCGGCGTTGGTGGCCGCAGACGCGCCGCCCGCGTGCAGGTGCTGTTGCTGCAGGTGGTGTTGGAGTTGCTGCTGATGGTGGTTGTTATATTGCTGCTGCTGTTGCTGTTGCTGTTGCTGCTGGTGGTGGTAATACGGAGACGGCGAAGGCGAAGAAGACGATATGGGCGACGACGAAGACATTTATTATGCCGTCGTTGACAATCGCTGTGGTTGTCGCTGTCGATCGCGTGTCGTTTGACATCACCTACACGAAACCGTAGCGCCCGCCGACATCTGAATTGCGTACGGTTTTCCAGACGACGCTGTCGGGGTGTCGATGGTCTGCGATATCACCGCTATTATATTATATTAATGTGATGTACCGATGCGGTATACCTTCCGAGAAACACCTCACTGCCGGTGGTGCGCCGATCGACGATCGTCTTCGTCGGTGTTGTCCACGGCGGTGGTCATCGTCCGCCAATCCTCACGCGTACAGCCGTTTTTCCGCGTCGTCCAGCGGCTGCGACCGCCGTTTCAGTTGTTATGATTATACAATTTTTACTGTAACGTTACCAATTATTGTGATACAGTCGCGTATATATTATCGCTACCCCACGACCGGGCGACACTATATCAGACGGTGTTCCGCCGTTATCTGCCGGCGCGTTATCGTGCGCGCGGAGGCGCCAACTGCATAATAATAATATGGTACTGCTGCGGATCCGTCCGGGACGTGCGAATGACGGGGAAAGGTTACGACGGGTCTACGCAAAACGCCGCGCGTATTATTACATACAACACCAATCGAAACGCTGTGCGACGTGCAGTACAACGTTATTGCGGTAGTACGAGTCGCGAGCGTGTGCTCTATTGTACGGCAACAATACAACCGTATACGATATTACTATAATAATATATATAATAATATAATATTGCAATAATAACAATAAATATTTATTATTTTATGTGCGAAAAAAAAAAATAATAATAATAATTCGCGATTACAATAATATCGTAAAAAAGAAAGGTTACGCGGTGGCGGCGATAATATGATACGCGCGTATATCGATAAAATCGAGTATATTACGCACACGCGAAAACGATACGTTTTAGGACGGCGACAATGCACGTACGGCACGCAACACACACAACCAATACGTCGGACGGCACTCGCTCACTAACTAACCGCCGAGTACAGTGACTGAGTACTGACGTAGTCTGTGGCGGCGGTGGCGGCGGGCGGCAGCGCGGTCGGCGGCGGCGGCGTCGGTGGGCGGCGTAATAGCCATTCACCGTCGGTACACAATCGGTGGAGAACCGTGTGTGTGTGTACCGTAAGATGGTTGGGAGGGGGTCAGGGGAGGGTTTTGGTGAGAATACGAAAGAATATTACATACACACATATACACGCGAACTCTGGCTAAGTGTATAATATAATATATATATATATATATATATATATATATACATATATTCGCGATAAGGAAAGAGTGCGAGAGAGAAAGCGGCGATCGTGTGCGATGTGGTGCGGTGTGCGAATAAGTGCGGCGAGGAGAGTGCCTCGCGGAAGAGAGAGAATATAAAATAAATAAATAAAAAACTGTATGTGTTGTAATGTGAGTGTGTGTGTGTGTGTGTGTGTGTGTGTGCGCGCGTCGGAAAGAATAGGAAAGAGAGTATTGTGCAAGCGAGAGGAGCGAGGAAAAAACTGTGTATAAATACGATACCGTACAACGGGCGCGACGGAGAGAGAGCTATAGTCACATCGAACGAGAGTGTGAGCGAGAGGTAGGTGCGCGGCGAGGGGATGAGTGAGTGAGGCGGAGGCGGCGTCGAGTCGAGCGCACGACAGCAGAGGCGTCGCGCGAGCGCGCGCGCGCGCACCGCCGCCGCCGCCTAGGCTACTGCGTCGTCGATGCCGCCTGCGCGCTCGAGTTGTGTGTGTGTATGCGCGCGCGTGTACATTATATTATACACCGTACCCAAATGTGTATCGTTTAACGACATATTGTTGTTGTTGTTGTTGTTGTTGTTATTATTGTTGTTGTACGTACCGCGTGGCGGATAACGAAAAGAAAAAAATTTTTCGCGTCGACGTCTGTGTCGCCGCGTCGCATTCGGCCGACCGCGACGTCGACGTCGCCGCAGCCGTAACACCGCCACCCTCGATCTACGTATACGCACACCTATACACATGGACGCGCGCGCGTCCCGCCCGCCCTCCCCTAACCCGTCGAGCTGCCCACCCACCCCGTCGCAGACGTCAACGGTCGTAAATGCACACTGCCCGCCCTCCGCGGGTATGCTTTGTTACCGAAGACGTACGGCGATGAACCGTGTGTGTTGCGACTTGCGTAGAAGAAAATATATATATTTCCACAAAGCTGTCTCGCGCGATCGGCCCTCGTTCCCCGTCCGCCGTGACATAACGTAGCGATAACGAACCGGCCGAGTATACGTATTATTATTATTATTATTATTATTATTATTATTATTATACACGCACTCCGCACGCTATATATAAATATTATTTTCAGAGAAAATCTGCGACGAGTGTATTTTGTTTTTCGGAGATAATTGCGTTTTATTCTCGGAAACCGACAGCTCTCGGTTGTTTTTTTTTTTTTTTCGTTCCCTCTTACCGGATCTATATAGTTTGCCATTTATATGATACATTATTTTATAAATTGAATTTGCGACATCCGTGCCATTACATACGAAGTACTAAATGGTTTTCAGTTTGTTAGCGCAAACCGGGAAAATTACTGAACCGATTTTTCTAAATTTCGTGATTGCCGTAATCTCCCGAAGGTTGTCATAACAGCTTTAGTCATTGATATCCCCTCACTAGCACCCTCCACTGAACATTTTTTGGGGGCGAACAATTATAATTGTTGTTGATTTACCTTGGTAACATGACTAAATAAATTATTTTGTTATTTTTTTGGCACGTGTCAAGTTTCGTCGGTGAGTTTTCCGCTACTGAACGTTGAAAATTATTATTATTGTTGATTTATTAATGTTTTGTGTTGCACGAACTACAGATAAATTAATCTGTCATGCCTAGGGCATTTTGAGCACATATTTTAAGAAAATATTCCAATATTATAACCAGAGGCAACGAATAATATCACTTATAATATGTTTGCGTACCGCTAGAACACGACGTTTATTTTAGATCTAAAGTGTGCTTTCAATTATCGTTATGCATTTTTTGCATGGTTAAACAGTGGTGCGATGAGACTCCTGATTGTTATTGCGCTAAAGGCAAAGTGGTACTACATCAATTTGAAGATTCGCCAGATCTAATTAAAAGTTTGATTGTACACGTGCGTTCTTAATTTCTGAATCTGAATATTTTCTCAATAATTCCAAAACAATGTAATAATAGAAAATAATTATTATAATGTCAAGTCCAGATCAATTATAAACGAGTTAAAAAATTTAAAATTAATTATTAATACCGATCGAACGTTTTTATTTTTTTTATATTTTTGTGCAAAACTGTTCACGTTTAAAGCCTTGCGGGACAGCTAGCTTATATATATATTATATATAGTTATACACACCCACCCACACACACACTTGACGACGGAAAAACGCGTGTTATTTTCCAATACCTACTTCGAATCGGAACAGAACGATTTCCGCACGGAAGTAATGTCTGAGAAATAATATGTAATAATAATAATATATTATCACTACCGCTGACGCAGCAGCCCGCCGCGCCGTCGGATTTCTTTTTATCATCGCACCGGACGACGAAGATGTTTTGAAAACCTTCGACACACGACGCGCGTTAACGATATCGGCCCCGAAGTACTCACTCGATCGTACAACACACCTACTCGTTTCGGAGAATGAAAATCGATGCCGTCGACGAGACGAATGTACGAAAAAAAAAAAATACGAAAATCCACGCATAACACGACAGACGTGCGTAAACGACCGCACGCGCGGTTTCGTGTGATGCCGTTTTCTATTCGAACAACGGCCGTAATAATAATAATATAGTCGGAAACGCGCGTTTACACCATATAGGCACGTAATACAATACCGATTTAATTTCGTGTGCGGGGAAGACGCGACGGCCGCGGCGTGTTGCGAACGAATCTCGTCGGAAAAACACCTGTGCGAGGCGGGGGTTGGTTCGCGGTGGTGACGGCAGCAGCAGTTGAGCCTAAGACGTACATAGGAGGGCGGGGTGCGAAACCGTCTAAAACGGGCATATATAGTGTATCGAGCGTAGTGCATAGGCACGGCGTATGACGCGTACCGCAACGAGAAACGGTACTCCTATTCGGAAGAAAAAAAAACATAATAATAAAATAAACCTTTGCGCGTGTTTCACCTGTACACACGAGCACAAAAACCAGGTAAAATCTCATCGCCCGAATACCCGATATACCCGACGGGCGGGCGGTGTCGACAGATGTGCGGGGGCGGTGTACAGCACGTCGTATGGGGTGAAAAAATAATGTAAAGACGACGGGGGTAGAGAGGGAGAGGTGAAAAAAATCGTGAGACCCGTTATGTTTTCGAGTGCATCACGCACGGATTCCGAATATAAAATAATGTATATACACGCGTCACCACCACCGGCCGGAGACGTCGACGACGACGAAGACGTCTCGGAGATTCCGCCGTCGTCGACGCTTCATCGGTGTCGGGTTGCCTCGTCGCGGCACTATACACAACGTTTATAATAATAATAATAATAATAATAATAATAATAATAATAATACACGGGACCGCGATGACGATAATAATATAACGTACGTACTATACCGGCGTGTATTATGCTATTATATGTATTGCAGTGTAATATACGTACACCTGCTGCGCGACGTCCCGTTCCGCAGCCGGGCGCCCGTCACTGCCCCGATATTTCGAGTGTCGGTTTACCTCTCAATATATGATGATTTATACAGTTTAGAGTCGTATCGTACAATGCGCATCCGAACGTACATTACGACCACGACATGTATATATATACAATGCATACGGTTTGTGTGTACGCAATGATGATGACGATGATAGGTGCATGATGGCCCTGCAGTGGCGTAACCGTGATTTTGCTTGTGGGGATTGACGATTTATCATATCTGTGAGGCTTAGCAACTTATCGCGATTTGTTGATGTGCTGATGCCGCGCAGGCGGTATATTATGATATACATATGATGGTATGTCACGTAAGGTTAGATTTTGCAGCTATCTGCATATTATACGAATTACAATTTTAATACACAATTATGCGGATACGTATATGACGACGTAGACGTGTTTTCAGAAAGCGTTTTATAAATTTTACGAAGGCTGCGGTTATGCTAGCCGGAAGTAATGATAGCGGAGGCGATATTTGTGTTATGCACATCCATATAGGTACAAGACGTCACGATCGACGGGGCCAAATACAGTTGTTGCGTGACGTACAGTCCGAACGTATTTATACTTCAAACGGCTATTCGTAGCTAAAACTATGCATAGGTACTGGGAAATATGAAATTTGATTTGAATTTTCGAAAAATATCGGCGCGTTATAACATGCATACGCGTCTTGTAGTTTTGAAATGGTTAGTTATGAAAAATGTATTATCGATATTAATGTACATTTAATGTACACTCAATAATAATGATTGGTTGTATAATATAAAACTAATTTCTCATCATATCTAACGTTATACCGTGTGAATAATTTTGAAAGTGTATAGAGGTAATAGTTTTAAAATCGTCCTTAAATAAATAAAATCGAATAAAAAAAAAAACCATTCTTGACGCATTAAGAATAGAAAATATCTTGATTTAATATTTTTTTCATTAATTGATTTTTTTTAAATATACATATTATACCATATAGATAAAGAATATATTTACTCCTTTAAGCTTAATCGTGTGATAGTGTAAGAGTTAACAATTATAGCAATAAAAATAATAAAATATATCGAATTACATAATATGAAAAATGCGGTTACAAATGAGTTTGTACTATAGCTACAACGACAATGGCTTTCAAATAATGCGAGTAAAGAATAATTAAAGGTTAATTAAAATTTAAAAGCTTGTAATTTAGTTTTTTTGAAGTGCGTAGATCATAGACGCGTGCATGTTTCAATGTAATATAGAATTTAGTGCGTATACCAAACATCCGGGCCACATACTTGTACAATTTTTACGCTGTACACAAATATTTCAAACAAATGATTATACTATAGTAGTACCTATGATAATATATTGTAAAATATATACCCCCCGGGGATTGCGGGTACCGTGAAATCGCGGTCATCGCTGCAGGGGTTGATGTCTGCATCTTGCTTGTGGAACAACACGTAACGAATAATACCGGTCAATAATAGAGGTTATTATAATATAAATAGCTGAATTCGGGGTAAAAATCGAAGAGACGGTTGTCCTCACCCACCGACGATTTTGTTGCGATTGAAACGTTCAGCGGAGGGGTATACTGTTCTCGGGTTGAGAAAGAAGTATTTGACGTGAGGGGAAAAAAGCGGTGTAATTGTTTTATTTATGTTGTTATTGTAAACAACGAACAAAAAAAAAACTAAATAAATATCATTTAATGTAAATTTAAATTTAAATTTAAACTAAACCATGTAGATATTGTATGGTGATATTATAATATAAATGCTACACGGCGTGTTGGGATGTTAATACACGGATGACATAAATTGATTCCTATATGTAATGCAATTTCAAAAATGTCAATACCTTCTTTCAAAATCAAATTATTCATTCAAACTAATTAACTATTGTGTTTGATTTGATAGCATGAATGAAAACCCTAACGTTTTTAACATTGTGCATACATTAAATTTTTTTTTTTTTATGAACCCGAGTAGTATAGTGAAATGTTTTTTGTTATAATTTTATCTACCTCTCTTTGGCAAGCAATAAAACCCAGAGACGCCTGCTGTGCAGTATTTGATGTTAAATACTACGTAAATCTCAATTCTGCTTACGTATTTAACATGATTATAATTTATAATAAAAACTAAACTTTTAAGATAAAAATGAGTACCTATACAATACTGATGAGACACATGTAAGAAATTATTACCTGCAATTAGAATTTAGAATTTATTTTTATTTTCAATAAAATGTTGGGTGTATATATAATTTTTAATAATTATAATTACTTCAATAGAGAGTAGAATTTATTATTCTAAATTTATTTCAATTATAATTAAAATAGGAAATCGTTTAAACGTTGTGTTCAATTTATTATACCATTTACACCCTCAATATGAATGGAATAAAATTAACTTTTAAATTGAAATTGAATCTAATAAGGTATATTAAACTCGTTATTCTCAATAATCAATGAACTAACATAACTCTTAATTGGTGTAATTTTAACATTATCACTTCCCGTTACAACTACAAATGGAAATTGAATTGCTATTTTAAATACAGTTATTTTCGAATTTCAGTAGTAGTAATTTATGCAAGCGTATTTAACATTTTATTGTTAAGTATATCAATACATTTAATCTAAGACAAATTAACTCTAACGTTGACAATTTTTGTATTTTTCCTCGTAAGCACCGATTTTTTAATAATAATTTAGTATTTTTCAAATTTGTATCTACATATTTTCTGTAACTGGAAAAATTTTAATATTATTTTAGTCCCGTCCACACACGATCGAACACTGATCGCCGTCGTTGGCATCGTCGTACACGTCTAGTTTTTGTCAGTTTCTTATTTGTCCCGTCCAACTTGTCTAATGTCTTGCACTCGCGGAATTTATACGTACTATGTCGACAAGGGACAACTATATAATACTATAATGCAATATAACCGTATCGTCGTATCGATCGGTCGCTGTAAAGTTTTGTTTAAAATGTGACCGGGGACGATGACACGATGACCGCGTATACCGCTGACACGACTGTCGTCCTCATTACATAGATAATAGATGAAACGTGTGCGTTGTGTGTTTGTATACTGCAGTGTACCGCGTGTCCGTGCATACGTATGGCGACAATAAATTAATAGGAAGTACACAACAATACGGTTGGACTGCAGCAGTTAACCGTTAAGACGTTAAGTAAATATAAATCGCATTTTAATAGCTATATTCGCGTACGTACGCACGGACCATCTAATTATATTTAAATAACCCATAATCAGACTTTTTTGAACTTTTTAAAGTACTTGAGATTTTAATTTAAAAAATGTAAACGTGTTCAAAAACGTCTAAGAGGGATATGTAGTTGAATAAATCGTTAATCCTTCACAATTATTAAATCAATCACGCGTTTCCTATACTATATATATAACTACAACATTACGATGCCGTTAGAAAATACAATACGATTTCCACAGCTGTACATAGTAAGTAGTAAGTACCTAAGTATGTATAAGTACTATAGTATCCTTTAAAGGGCGGTTCAACTAAGAAAATCGTTTTCCCCGACTATAGTAGTTGTTACAAAACGAATCGTGTCTCGTGGGAATTACACGTAGATATATACTGTATACAATATTACCGTTTAATCTACGTGTTTTCGAAGTGTAAACCGTGTAGGATGTACAGAAACGTTTTCAAATTGTGTACGGGCACTCTGTATAAATGTAATATACATGTAAATAATAATTGTACGTATAACAACGTTATTCAGCACAATAATAATATAATGCACATATATATATATATATATATATATATATATATATATATATATATATATATAAATTAAAATAATATTATGTACGAACGTATTAAATTAGCTGTGTAACGTGAACGGCGACGGTTGCAATAATAATTGCGGAAAATATTGAGGAGCGGTTGCGAGGAGTCGACCACTCGTATCTAATATTATAATATATACACCACGTCGCCCGTATGTATATATATATGCATATGAATGTGGTTTTTGTCTAATGTCATATAGATGGTAATATTCACGAAATGTAGTATAGGGAATGTTATATATTACACAGTACGAAGTCTCAGTGGCAATCTTTCTTATTTCGTCGTCGAATATATAATAATATATTATCATTGACCGGACACGATTTAATTTTTTTTTAAAACTTGTTCGCGGCATTGTTGCCAGCAGGTTTGGTGGTTGATCGGGTGGTGGCGGGGTGCGTCTGGTGGGTCAGCGGGTGTATTATTCGCGACACAACATCTCGTCGTCGTCGGGTTCCAGTTTTGCGGGCGCTTGTACGACCTATCCAGAATTTTTTTTGCCCTGTCTATTTCGGCAAATATATCAAGCGCAATAGCAGCTCGTTGCGTGCAGAACAGAGTGGGATGGAAAGACGTAAATCCAATTTTTCGCTATAGAAATTGATATTTTTTTTAAAACAAAAAAGTTTTAGAACAAAATGACCCACGGTCAGTTGAAATTTTTTCGCTTACGAGTCGACATATAACACGGTGTACATGGCTGAAAAACGGTTGTTAATATAATATGCATGTACAGGACGAATATTAATAACATTACGCACGCACATAGTATATAATTTCGTCATCGAGAATAACAAACGTACACAGACACACATGTATACAGTATCCTATATAAGCGGAAGATTATTTAATTTCATAAATTATTTAGAGTCCAGAAGTGTAGATATATATAAATATTTATATATATTATATTTGAACAATATAGGTGTATGTATAGTATTTATAAATGCTTTGATGGTATACGCTATTTAAAGAGTGTCTTGTGGTGATACAAACTTCTTTTTTTTCAAATGTGAACTTACCATTATCACTCTAAACTATTAATAATCAGATGATGATTTTGAAAATATTTATGCAGTTAAATCAAAATTCTAATGAGTAGAATCCGAGATATTAAAATATGTGTACCAATAAGGATGATAATTAATAGTCCTTAAAAATGGTTTTTTAAAATTATAAAATAGATATAATATTTAATTTATTACTTATTAATTATTATACTGAAATAATGTTTACAAAATTCAAAATGTGAAGCGTTATTATTAATTATTATAATGTTCAAATTATCGAATCGTTTGATTTTGGATTTTGATATATAAAATGTTTAAAAAAACATTTGATTAAAAATGTACAGGAAAAAGGGATATTTCGTTTAAAAAAAAAAAGTAGATACCTATTATTTCACCGAAGACTTTTTAAATGCTGTAAGAAATCGAAGTATTTGAAGAAATGGTTCTCAAGTATACTTAAAAATTTCAAAAAAAAATAAATTCATGGAAAAATAGGGGTGAGCATACTAGGTGAATCACCCTGTATATATAATGTATTATAACAATATATTTTATTCTATTAAACCAAATGCGCGTCGCAGTAGGCACCGATATATAGTAAATTATATAGCGGTAGTGTAACAGTAGCATGTGTCTATGTGTATTTTATTTATTCGTCCCACTTGAGTGTGTGTTATTATACGGTCGCTGCAACGACGCAATCGCCGCGCGCAGGTTAATGATTTTGTGGTTTCCAGCATCGTATATACACGTTCATATTGTATTACATACACATGTACTGTGTAGGATCACAGTATATACATAAATGTATGTAAAGAAAAAAACGCAATTATTTTTCTTTGTTGAACGAGTAGCATGAAATATATTTTTTTAATTGTCCTTAAACGTTGGTAACAACTTTTGCTGATTGAAATGAAATCCCAATAAAACGGAAAAAGTCAAATATTTTATGATGACGATTATAATATATTATCGTCCCCCACTGGTATGAATTCAAATTTATAAAGGAATATAATTTTGATATCATTTTTGACGCTTAACAGTCCTAATGTATTATAATATATATATAATATATGTTACCCTTTTTAGATATTGAACGGAACAGCTACAGTACGAGATACGTGATTTTTATTAAAGGAAATTCGTTTTCTGTACAATTTTTTGACACTGTGTATACTGAAATGATTGAAAACTGAACACTATAATATAATCATATATGCTGGGTTACAGTCAATTGATCGTTTCGTAAATTTATCGTCAAATAAATTGGTCGTCTACAATTATTGGTTATCGAATAAAAAAAAAGTAATGAATGTAGGTATTTATATATTAATGTTTTAAAATGAGCAAAAATTAATCATAACAATTATTATGGTGTAATATACGTTTTAAAATTAGTAAAAATTATTATAAATTATGTTTTAATTAAAATAATTAATTATCATAAATTAGGAGCTATATTCCAGACAAATATTCATTAAATGTTTTATAAATTATATCGCAATATATTATAATGACCATTGTACATTTTTTTAGATTTTTACATACAGTTCTTCAACCAGTTAGCAGCAATGGAAAGATCTGTGACTTTATTGATCTAAAAAAAGTACCTATGTACGACGAATTTGTATCACATTTTCTTACGACAAAATAAACTACGATGTATTTGTATAAACAAGACGAATAATATATTTTATGATACTTATGAAGTAAATTTGTTTCGTTCTCCCGGATTTCTGTATAGTATAGCAATAATATGTCTGCTAAAATAATAGTTTTCGTCGAAATCGTGGTCTCGACAGCCATTGCTAACTGACCCCGAGGAAAATGCACGAACGAACACGTGGATTTCGGCAAGACGTTTTGGCCAAAACAAGCCCGGCCGCTCAGAATCGTCGTTCGCGAACAAAACGGACGATTAATCACCCGCTCACTGATTTATAGACACTGGTGTATCGACTACACTCGGCCGCCGAGAATCACATTTCTTTTTTTTTTTTTTGCTTCTGCTGGTTTGTTTGAAAAAAACTTTTTTCTTTTTTCTCGCCACGATTACATTATTATATATTGTAAGAATCGCCTTTGTTCGACGGCGAATTGGCCACCTACCACCGCCGCCGCCACCGAAACGGTGAACTGTATTTTTATTTTTGCCCAACGTTTCGCGTTAGCCGGTTATAGGACGTGTATGTATGATATGACACGGTCTCCACTGTCACCGAGGTCATCGCCGTCGCAGCGTACGTACACACAAGGATCGCACCACGCTATAATACTGAATGCGAAACGAAAACCAAAAATAATATCACGCTCGTGGATGTCGGTCGCAGTTTCATCGAAAATTTATTCGCATCAGTCAATCATAATACTATTATATATTATTATTTATATTATGATTTTCAACGTGTACCTACGCGGAAGTAGAACAGCGTATATCACAAAAATTACACGATAAATAATATTGTTGATTAGTAGTACAGCTGCTAAAATGTATAACATTATTCTGATCTCGAGAATTCAGTGACTTGCAAATAGATTGAAGCAATCAATACCATCCGTAATTTTTTTTTTAAACCGAATTCGGTAATACTGTTACCTATAGAGAATATGTATTAAGTTGGTAATATTTATTTAATATGTTTAATGTATTAAAAGCTTGAGTTGTGGTTGTTTTAGAAAAATTGTTAACGCCGTAAATTTTCACGTTTACGAGTAAATTTGTGTCGAGCATTTTGTATGTATATTATATTATTTATACTGCTGTGTGCAGCGTCAAATTTATTATTTAGTCTAGAGACATCGTCCCTGACAAGAAGTCAATTTGGATATGAAGTTTTTTCCTCCTTTTCTTCCGTGTACGAATATTTGTACACGTACAACTTAATGCCACGATATGAAAATTCGGGAACTATTTACGGAATACCTACCTAATTATAATTCTTATCGCGTCGTTTCGCCAAATGTAAAAAAACGGATATTCAGTGTTGGCGCGGAGTGATGGTTTACCGTAGTTACCGACATCAATACATACCTAAGGTGTTTTTTTTAAATAAATATTTGAACGAAATATTGTAGCATTGTTAACTCCTATTACAGTATTTCATAATATTGAGTTTTTAATAATATATTCCTTTATTGACTAGAAATTAATCAAATTTTTTATTGTGAAATGATGAGAACGCCATTATGAAAATAATAATAAATATGTGTTTTTAGTTGATAAATAAATCATCGACATTTTAAAAGTGATTTTTTTCTAGTTTATAACAAAATTGCAGTAGGTACACATTCTTTGAGTAATACAGATGTGCTATTGTACGAATATCTATTAAATAAAAAAGATGAACGATACTAATTGCAAAAAATATTTATAAAACCAGAAAGATTAATTATAAAAAAATATACCAACTAAGCAAAAACTATATGTTTATCAGAGATTTCGTTGAGTATTAGTTTATAAATACAGTTTTTTGTTTGTTTAGGAATTATCAGAATTTCACAGTCGTAAATGAAATTAATATCTTAATTGATAACATGATATTATTAATAATTTAATTTTTATCAATGTCGCCCATTTATATTATTTATATTATAATGTTCATCAATTATAATATTGTACTCGTATGAATTGTAATGATTATTGTTCATAATATGGTAATTTTCTTATAAGTAATCAAGTAATGGCTTTTTATGAATCTTCACTGTAGTTATTGCAATATTTTATGTTATATAAGTTCTTTAAAACTATCAACACAGAAAAGATTTAAAGGAAAATCAAAGGTTTAAACTAAGTTTAAAAATGTAACCTTATGAAATGAGAACTTTCTACAAAGCACGTTGATTCCAAAAATAAATCATTTGAATTGATTCGATTCAATTATAAATAAATTGTAAATATTTCTCTCAATTGTCTTTGATATTCCACTTATCACATAACCAGTATTTATTACGTTTAGATGTGTTTAATGGTTTAGATATGTCATTTTCATCTTATCGCAATAAAAACATTAATTATCGTTTATATTAAATTTAATACTCATAAATTACTTACAGAACCCGGGAACCCATTGGTATACCAATATACTTATAAGCCGAGTGTATGCCTTTCCTCACACATTATGTCTAATTATCAATTACGGATCGAAAGTTTGATTTATTTTCATATATTTTAATATGTAATGGTATTGTACGATCGCCGTTTCCATTAATCGAGAGTTCAAGCTATATACGATGTAGTGATTAGTGTAGTATAAAGTTATCAGTAAGGCTATGTTGGATTTGAGTACCGATTCCGTTCACGGCAAATGTAAAAACAAAATTCAATTCAAAATAAAAATTACTTTTATAAATTCACAAACCTAATAATAAAATACAGATGTACATTATACAAAAATTGTAAAGTTATGTACTAAATGTGCGCTACTTATAGTTTGGGAAAGATAATTGAAAAAAGATGATTTGTTTCCTAAAAAGAATACATTTACTACTTTTACTAAACATAAAATATTATTTAATGAAAAAAACATAAGTATATCTCAAATTTAAAAATAATTAGATTTAAAAAAAAATTTTATTTTTTATTTTTGCTAATTTAAAATTGATTATTCATAATTTTTAAAATTTTTTTTTACAATAGTTGCAAGTATATAAGTTCACAACAATAAGAATCATAACCATTCTACGCCCGAAATGTTAATCAGTGTACCTCGAACTGGTAGCAATGTTACATAATATTATACTCGTGTATGTTTGGTTGCTTTTATCAGGCGTTAACTATAATGCGAATACGGCCAAATACATAATTTAACCCGTATCGGACTCCCGTTACAGGCCTAACTACATTTTAATGTTAAAATATATAGATGAAACTGGAGAGAAATATATATCAACCGAAAGTCGACATAACAACTATCCAGGACGATTTAACATGGACCGTACACTATAAAAATTGCACGTGCGTTAAAATTTATAAAATCTATGAAAATCAGCTATACCTCCAATCGCAAACTAAAACGATTACTAATAACATTGAAGCGATAATTATTGTTATAAAACACTCAGATTTAAGTGGTATAGTGGTATACGGTAAATCTGCTATCCGATAACAATCTTTTTGGACCTCTAGATGTCATTTTTGCTCACGGGTTCTTATATATTTTTTCCAAAGTTCGTGTGCTTGATCGTTTACCACGGTGACATTGTTTGGAATTGTGTATAGATACAGAGACGCCAAAGCAATCTAAAACACATTACGAAATACCGAAAACCGACGTTTGTTATTCCCTACCACAATGAAACCACTTTAACGTACTACCAAATCACACTATTTGACTATCGAATTTCTTAACCACACACTTTATAATCAACGACACGTGTCATATGGGTTAAACCGTTAAACCCTTTTTTGGCGTCCGAGTGACTGTGTGTATAAGTAGTGTGTCCCTATAATGTGTACAACAATATATATATATATATATAAATTATACCTATTATGTTGACATATTGTGAGGTCTCGATAGACTGGTAGGGGCGCTTTACGATATAAGTGGCAATTGAAAGCTTTGCGGTTTAATCATATTTAACGATATAATACCACCCGTTTACCCGCCTACACAATATGATCACGAGGAAAATAGGGACCACAAATTGAATTGTTTGCGATTTTAGACCGCTCCCATCCACAGGGTTTACACGATTTTATAACATTTTTTTTTCTTTTTTTTGATTAAAAAAATAAAGGTCTTTTGTGGTTTAAAACTGTGTAATATACAAATAACTATTTTTAATTAAAAAACCACGAATTTTATATTTCTATAGAGCGTATTCATATATTTAATATAAGCGTTTTGGGCGGAATATTTGATTAAATTATTCAAAATCTAGTCGTAATAATCAGGTCGACGACTTTATAATACCTTTATGGTTATAGGTATACAAAACCGCATAATATAGTTTATCTTACAATAATATAACAGTTTTCTCAGTCAGTTTAACACCAGCATTAGCTTGTATTGTATAATCTGTTAATCAGATTACATTATACTGTGATTACAAATTAGTATCTGATTTGTAATCATAGTATGACATGTGTTCACAAACTGTTATTTATCATAATCGACCTATGATACCATTAATTATACATAACACATTTGATATTATATACTATGTAAAATCAATGATGATATAGGCACCTATGTTATATAATATATAACATACAGTGATTACTGTTCAGAAATAATACATAATATATACATTATACATACATAAAATAATTATATTATAATATAACTATAATCTGCACGTTAATTGTTATCAGTTCGTTTAAATTCTAAGCACTACGACTTATGGTTTGAATCTATTCTACAATTGTTACTAATAATAGATTATAACAATGTTAGTTTAGTTATATTATTTAGTTTAATTATTATTTATTACTATTATTGCTTAGCTATAATAATAAGCACGTGTATTACAATTTATAAGGCATATGACTTGTAATTTAAATTTGACTATTTTAGTCGTATATATGCGCATGAGGTTGTATATTATTATATAACTAATAGGTTTTTCTTATAAAGGAAAAGTGACAATGTGACATGCTAAAATATTCAAATAGGCCTACACGGGTTTCGGGTATTGAAAAAACAATTGAAATTACGCAACTGAATCCAGGCGAGCTCAATTCAGATGGAGCCCCCTACCGTTCAAGGGCGTGTTCAGGGATAGTCATATCATTGTTTTTTTCCTAGTCAAATATAGGTACTCGAATAAACAGGCAATAATGTAATACACTAATGCTAGACATAATAAAATCACTGATATTATTTATATGTATAAATATGACTATATACGGGGCGATTCATTTAACGTAAGACAATTATTATTTTGAAATTTATTAACATTTTTGAAAATATATTTTTTTACATATTTTTAAGCCATTACAAATAACATTTTTCTAAAATATAATGTTTTTTACTTTATTCTAAATCAGAATATTATTTTATTTTAAATACTTCGATGTATATAAATCAATTTTGGACAAGTTATTTATTAATATTTAATAAATATGTTTATATGAGTGGAGTAGTGGGCTATGTATCGCTATTACTACTTCACTTCGCTCATAAAAACTTTTAATACTTTTAAGGATAATTCATAAATTATTTGTCTAAAATTCAATTTTTATACATCAAATATTTTTAAATAAAAATATATTTTACTTTGGAATGAAGATTTAAAAATTCATGTAATCATTAAATAAATTAAAAAATGATAACGATAAAAATAGTAAGACATATTAAAAGAAAATTGTGGTTTTTTAATGACTTAAAATTATGTAAATAAAATCTTTTCAAAAATGTTAATAGATTTTAAAATAATGAGTGTCTTACATTAAATGGATCATTAGTGTATATATATATGTGAATGTGTGAAAGAAGTAAATTAAAGAACTATTGTTAATAAAAACTAGAATTAATATAAAAATAAGCTAGTTAATAACGATTTTCCGATCAAATTAGACTGTTTACGATAGTAACTAGGGAATAACGTTAATGCCAATTATTTTCAAGCAATGATGCATTTAGCAATATTTCCTAGGTAATAACAATAATTCCCGCCTTTTCAACTGTAATTGATAAAAATGTATTTTTGAATTTGCTTGCTGAGTTAGAAACAAGCTTGCATTGTAAAATTGTTCCATCTAGTTAGTATAGGTATAACATCTTATAGCTTTCGGGCTTTGTAAACTTGTAATTGTTGACGATCATACGGTATTAAGAAAAAGATAGCTGTCCATCGAATACATCTTTTTTATATAATAGATAGATATACAATATTAATCACAATCACGGAACACTTATTTGTTACACTAATTGTACACACGCACGCGTTAGCACGTTGCATAACATACGTATATGTAACTATATAAATAATGAATCGATATTTTTTTGTTCACTGCGCAGCATTATTTGAAATTTCTAGCCCAGTTTAAATATTTTATAAAACAAAATTATCAAAATTATTGTTAATCATTATTGATGCACAATGACAGAATAATATTATTATACAATATAATGTTTTACTTATGCTTAAAGCTTAAACTATAAAAGAGAAATACAAATCAGTCTGTCTAGTTCCTATAATTATATCCATATATACAATATTGTGTTATGATTGGTATGGAAAAATGGAAAAGGGTACACGAATGTATCATCCGACCATTTGATCCATCGACTTCCGCAAACCTAGCTAGTATATAATGGTACTATAATAGTGTAATATAATAATTTTATATCGTTTAAATCCGGTCTTCGTTAAAAATTATTTTTGTAATATACAAAATTCCGTAGTCTATGTGTTTACATCTATACATATTGAGCGTATGATTTTCCGCCTCAGATATATTATAATATAATATTATATTATATATTGCCAAACAAAGTTGAAAGTGGAAAGTATAAAATGTTGTATTTTCAGTTTATGAATTCATCGATTGTTTTTTCTTTTTAAAAAAGAAAGGTTTGTTCGTTTTTTCTTTATTTTGATCCAAAGAGTTAAGATTCATCACGATTGTTTCACTGCAGCGCAGTGGTATGATCGTCGTAATTTATTGTATGATGTGTGACTACTCTGAAGGTATAATATTCGACGATTGACGACTATGCGCATGAAAGGTATATTTCGAAAAGCTTTCTGCACGTTTTTCGCATTAACACAATAACAAAATCGCAAATAGTTGATCGAATTCGCCTAGCGCAGACGATCATAGCGATGCTGTATAATATAATATTATATAATATGTACATGGTTATTGCTTTTGTACGCAAGAAAATCTTCCGTACAATAATAATAATATATGGTCGTGATGTTCGCAATGCGTGATGACGTTTTTAATTTCGACAGATTCAATTATAACAATAATAAATATTATTTTGCATACATCATACTATAATATGTTATAGCCAATAGTCAGGTGTATATAATATGTATATTATAAATATACTTTTCAGTTTTAACAGATGGTAAGGATTCGACAGCAATGGCTATACGAGTATAGTCTACTTTTATAGATTAGATACAGATTATAAGTAAAAACAAAAGTAACAATTTCGGTAATAAGATTATAATATGGAATAGAATGTTAGAAGTGTTTACTTCGTTAAGTCCATGATGGAGTGAGGCTGGATTAATCTAGATTTTTCGTGCCTCTAGGTATTTATTATTTCGGGCATTTGGTCGCAATACGATTAATCGTAAGGTTTTCCTTGTATGACGCACGTTGGGGCCGGTTCATTGATGATGAAAAGGAGTGGGTTAAATGTCTGTGTCCTATTTTGACTGGGATGTAATAATTTATTGTAATATTTATTCAATATTTTATTTTTAGAACTAGTGCAAACATCCCCCTTTTTAATGGAAAATGTTATGGCTCTTAATAACCGATTTGTAAATAGTACTTTATCTAGATTTTAGACCATCAAACATACAGCACTACAGTATTAAAATATCTTATTTGATCTCCGGTCCCCCACGCAACGTACGCCAACTCGCTAACTTACCGATATAATAATTCGAATATAATATCGTGTGCAAATACGACGAGGCGGGCGGTCAACCGTGGCGGCGGCTTTTACACAAGATTGCGGCAGCGACGGAGTCGTCGAACGTCCTTGCCGGCGGCAACGCAAAGTTATACAGTTACGATATTATTATTAATATTATTTTTTTCCGATCTGGGCGGGGAATGGGACGCGGCACACTAGCGGGTTTCTCATCATCATCGTCATCGTCATCGTCATTGTTCGGCGGCGGCGCGTCCCGTTATTGTGTGTGGTGTGCGCACAAGAGTTCGTCGACCTATCGCCGCCAACAGGTACCCATATAATAATAGTATAGTCATAACCGCTAATAGAACGGGTGTGGAGGTAAGGAGTAGAGAATAATAATAATAATAATGATAATAGTAATAGCACTGCGTATACTACACGCGTTTTATAATGACGTTTAATATATGCATATAAACATTATAGGCGTTACTACTTAATACATTGTATAATATTATACTTATGCATTATATTATATTCTGATAAAAAATAATCGCTGCGGCGGTTTCGGGGCGAAGTATTAATCAACCAATATTTACGAGCGATTGTGCGGGGGTGGATAACGGGTGATATCATTATTATATTAATCTTTTTTTTCATTCGCAAATATATACTTGCTGATTATACGCAGTGTTCTGACGAATTTTTAGATTTATTCAAAAGACGAATAATAATAATTTTTTACCGGAAAAAAATTGATAATGACCATAAATTCGATAGCCAATACTATAAATAACAACAACGCTATATTTACTTTGTTATATTATTAAGCAATAAGTTAACTCGCCAGCACGATAGAACGGAAGCAGATGTGTATATTATCTATACATTATATTATATAATAATATTCGTTGTGACGTTGTAATTCATCTATTTTTTATTTTTGTTTTTTAAAAAATAACTAATATGTGGTAAGATGCAGAGCCTAGATGTTTTAAAGGACCAAAAAGCCTTAATTATAATTATTTTTATGTGTAAATAAATTTGATCTATGTTTCATTTAAGAGAGGACGTACGCATATAACAATGAATAATAGACAAACTATACAAATCACCGTTCGTGCCTAATCATCGATTAGTATAGTTCATTTGAAACGATACGGCTTTCAATAGTCCATATATTTCAGATATTATTAGTATTAAGCTATAGAAATAGTAATATGTTTAGACCTTGCAGTGAAAAAATAATCCTCCAGGAAACGGTCACGAAACTTATTGTTTCCGAAAGCGTAAGCTCCAGCTTATATATAGAATTCAAAACAACAATATGTGAGGCACGTTGGGGGCTCGTTTTGAAATCCGGGACGAGATTTTTGAATAAACGGAAACTTGTGTCTGTTTACAATCAGCCGTTAATTCTCATTGTGGTTTTTCTACAGATAAATTTGTATAAACTGCCATTCAATATAAAGTATATTAAAATACTGTTTTCGTTCAATTTTCAACGCATCCAGCGTTCTATTGACGTCCTGTGTAAAATGTTTTTTATACCCCGGAAAGGATTTTCCAAAAGAAAAAAAGGTGCACGTCACATAATAACTGCTATCCAAATAGTCTTCTCATCTTGCCTATCCTGGATCTTAACTGACGTAATTGTTTACTAATGAACAAACGGACGATGTGGGATATGGATATACCAGTCCGCCAGCAATCAAAAGACTAAATTTTCGGCCATTGTTCAATATCAGGTTAGGCTTAAATCATGTAGGTATATTAATAAATACTAAACATCTGACTATGTCTATTACTAAATCGGTAGTTCGGTGTATTTTTACATTTGTATACATAATAATTTCAATCTCAAACATTTTCAAAATGTTAATGGTTGTGAATTTAAGTTACTAGTTGAAAAATATTTCCTATTCTGTAATAAATATTTAAACTGATTCGTTTCTGACAGAGTACTTTAAGTTTTAAGTTGTACATGGTTAATAGTTAGGTATACATTTGTCCATAAAAACATATTTTTTATTGTAATATCTATGTAAAATTTAACAAAGTCGTTTCACGTAAAACATAATTTAAAAGTGGTTTTTAACTTTTATTATTATAAAATGGAATAATTAACATAATAGTTATCAATATAATAATAGCTTTTTATCCTTATACTTCATATACCAAGAAAATATATTATAATTATAGATAGTATTAATTATATGCGTTATAATTTAATAGCTGTAGTCGTAGTGTATTCTTTTCATTATTATAGATAAAACAGTTCAATAATTTTATACCGTGTTACAATTAAAAATTATAATTTTAATGTAATGGTTGACACGGTGGTTTTAGAGTAATCACTAATCAGTGATATGTTTTATTTTATAGATAAATACCTTTCATTAGAAAAATTGTAGTTGGATTGCGGATAAAAACGGTTATAACAATTTGATAGGATCGAAATGCAGCAAAAATTATCTGTGATCATACTAACTTTTAAATTTATAAAAAGTAGATTTTTTGAAAATATGATTAACTCGTAAGTTATTATTCTCTAATTCTAAGATTATTATGTTAATCATATAAATATTAAATTCACAACCAATTTGCAGCCATAAACTGAGCAAACCTATATATATAGAATTTCGACGAGAAAAATGTAGCCAAACAAAATGCCAAGCAGCCAAGCTGCTTATATTCAAACCAGTTTAAAAAGCCTGTCCTACTATAATTTTTAAAATGCATAAAAAAAAAATTAAGCGTTATTAGACCTGAACGTGTCCTTTTCCCATGACATTATATTAAATACATTGGTTTGCAGATACATTATTGCAGATTTTAATGAGTTTAAAAAACGAGTTCCGACTACGAGGACCCCACCCCCGACAAAATATCTTTTGTACGATTTGCAACGAAAAATTATTAGTCATTACTAACTCTTTTGATACCTATTCGTGTTTTTCGTGATTTTTAGACTATACATTTTATAGTTGTTTTTAAGTTTATCAAGGCTTTCATAAAATTCAAAACTTTCAGATAACTACACTGTTTGAACATACTTCTAAGGTTTTTGTTGATACAGGCTATGCGTGGGGAAGTATCTGCACCCTACGCGTAAACCCTTACAGTGTATGTATGTCTGGAGATCGGTGGTGGAGGCGTCGGCGGCAGTGCAAGTTTGAGTAAGAGGCGGTAGATGAGAAGCGTAAAACGAACGTTTAGTTCAAAAGAAGGGGCGGCAAAACCTATATATTATGAATTACTTGCGTAGGTGGCGAAGGTGGGTAGGTTAGATAACGGAAGGGAAGATACGTCTTGATAATACGCACATAGATCAACGAGGCGGACGCCTTCCCCTCCACCGTAACGCGGAGATAGGTACCGTTGTGCCGTGATGTGTGCGCGCGCGTGTTCGCTATCCCGTTACGTGACCGACCGACCGACCGACCGACCAAAACGTCGGCGGCGGCGGTGACGTCATCCGCGGCGAGTTATAACCCGTTATGTGCGATCCTACGTATAATAATAGTAATAATAAAATACGCGAGAAGAAGATATTTCGGCGGCGATTACCGTTATCCGCATAGCGGCGTTTTTCGGCCGTCCGTCGTCGGTATTATATATTTTTTATTATTTTTTACGCGTCTCAGATCGTGATTCGCATATTACGAAGACGACGACGACCACCACCACCACTACTACCATCACCACCGCCGACACCACGACCATTACGGCAACGGCGACGACGCTAATCGCAGAGCGGCGCGACTCGGTCCGTCATCGGTAACGGAATTTTTTACTCATTCTTCTTCTATATATACTTGTTCTCTCGTTCTCTTCACACACGCAATACCTATAGGTACACCGAGTCGACGCGCGGCAGTTGCCAAATTTACAGGCAGCGTATATGCGAATTTTGCAAAACACAAATCGTATTCTCGAACTGTTCGTCGATTATACAGTAAATTGTGTATGCGATGACGACAAGGCGATTTGTTCACGTAACGCCATTAAAATAATGATAAATAACGTATGTATGTTTGCGCGCATGTATTATACGATTCCCATGCCCGCCGTAGGTACATGACCACCACCATCACGTGGACGGCCAAAACAGTCGGCAGAAGGTATCAGTGACGTTGACATAAAGCCCCTTCTAACGAAAAACCAAATCGAATCTTCTCACTTTTATAAATGCGGACCGAGTGTGCAGCGGAAAGTTTATAATCCATATTTGATTCCACCTATACGATACAAGAATATTTTCATTTATTTCATCTGGATTTGAGCAAATCTGCCGAGCTTAAACATCTTTGGACATTAGTTACTTTTATAATAGGATTTTTGCAATACAAGGAATATTGTAGATTTGTAGATACATTCATTCGATATTTTTGATTTTTTTATAATTATTTACTAAGATATATTGTGATATGAGTTAATATATGTATTATATGATGGAATTTTGGTATTTATTATTTTACCATGTTTTTAAAATTTTTATTTCATTATATTTCAGAGAAAAACTAGTGAAAAACGTATTTAGAAGTCCAGGATAAATTAATCATTGTTAAATTCATATTTAAAATATTTAAAAAATTACTATTTGACCGATAATTACTAAAAATAATCAAAAGTAAATTGAATGAAAACAATTGTATAATACTGTAATATAATATAATAAGTAAAGACTAAAATAATTATTATCAAAACCGTAAGAAAGCCATTTATAAATATATTTTTATATTGAATTTATTATAAAATAATTTTCTTGGGATTGAATTTGCATAAACTATAAATAATAATAACACAATTAACGACACAATATTCCTTTTTAACAAACTTTTTTATTTTATTTGTTTTACATTCTTCATAAGGATAATAATTATTGTTTTTAAAATATTAAAACTTAATAGAGAGGAATTATTTGCCGACTATTTTGACCAATCCATTTTGATGTACGTTCTTAGTAAGTACTTATAAAGCTATACGATAGATGTTGAGAATTAAATTGATGAGTGTTTTTTTCTTTCTTAAAACAGTTTTTGATACAGCAATACAAACATACAATATTTAGTAGGTTATATTCCCAAGAAGTAATTTAATGAATTATCGTGTAGTTTTAAAAAAAAGTTCTGTTGGAGTGAGTTTTAAAATATACATTGTCTAATTATAATAATATGTTAGTTTTCATAATTTTGCGTACCTATTGGCAATCACGCAATGGTAGTCAGTAACGAAGTAACAATCTTAGGTAAATATATATGTGACAACGCGATAATATCGCATTTATAATTAATGCATTACTATATGTATATTGTAATATTATATATATTGTATACGTACAGTGTTGAATTGTGCGAGCTATTATAAAATATTGCACGCACCTGCCGCAAGAGACCACACGGCTACATGATATTATTATACTCTAAGACAGCGATTGTTGTTTTTTCCTGTATTTTTTTTCAAGTCCCGTTAATCGTCGACTTCGTGCGTTGCACTGTTTTGCGTACCTCTAAAATATACGCGCGCAGGCGTATTCCGGCGGGGACCGAATCGAATTATGGGACAAGTGCAGTGTTAAAAATATACATTTAAATACCTCCGGTCATCATTAACGAGCTAAATTGTTATTTTTCATCCGTAACTTTCAACCTGACTGTATACGTTACGTCTGAGATGTGCTAATATATGTATTAACAGCCTATAGTTAACTGATGTAACGATATGCTGATTTTCATCGAAATAAATGTAGTCAGTAAAATTTATCTTGGCCGCATTATAATAAAATAATATGATTTGCGCAGTATGTGATTCAATTATTGATCTAATGTAGTTTTCAAATTAAACTAAACTTACTAAATTAACAAACTTAATCAATGGAGGTATACACTATAAGGAAGTTAAAATGATAATATTATGTATTTAAATTAATTCATCAAGGATTAAACACTGTCATTCGACCAACCGTATAATGTTTGTTGAAATCAAACCAAATAACAATTTTCCTATAAGTAAATAATATAGACCCACACATAATTATTAATTAGTAAGTTCCCAAAATGTATCATAT